>JARFXV010000395.1:0-33659 GCA_031761425.1 Cosmopolites sordidus | reverse complement strand
GTCCGCAGACAGGAAAGACTAATCAGCGAATACAATAAAATGCCATCAAATCCTCACCTCCTAGTACACCATGATTTTGCCTGTTGTTTTTCAAAATTTCAACCTTAATGCTAAATGGAATTCTGGAACATTTCGGGATCGGGTCAGGCGTGTCATGTAATCGACCCTACCGCACCTTTAACAGGAATGGAGCTGCCCTTCCACCTTCTTACAAATGGGGACTGACTGACTATATATATATATATATATATATATATATATATATATATTTTATAAAGGATCTACCATTACAATTAGGGATGATGGAACTGTGAGAGTTCATGGCGGCCATATTTGTTTACGATTTTTAACATGTCATCAGTTATTTTTCAAAAGGTTTGCAATTAAGAAAGTTTGGAAATTATCCAGTTCTATTACGCAAATTCGCGGTCCCCTCGTGCTACTTAATACAATTCACTGCTACTCGTGCAATTCGGACCCAATAGTGTGGTACCTGTACGACAAAAATAAGCGAGAAGTGAGAGGTTTAATCAGATTAAATCTCTGAGGAGTGAGAAGTATAATCCTTTATTTATAAACAAAATAAAAAACGCGAATACTTTTGTTACACATAGTACATGAAAGTAGAAGGTAGGCAACCCGGTAGATGTACTAATATGCCAGCCAATTTGTTACAATATCTGATGAATCTCTATAGTAAAGTGTAGACTGAGGTTGACATAGAAGATATAACGCCTTTTTGAGTGCCAAAGTTACATTTATTTATTTATTAATGCCAAATTTACACTTACCAAGTTAGTTGCATGTAACCACGTTTTTAAAAAGTCATATCAGGATGGGATTCAAATATAACGTAAGCTTTATGAAATAATATTAAATTTAGTTTGATTCATATTCTCAAGGGTTTGTCAATAGAAAACTAATTAACGATTTTATATGGAAAAACTGCATTATTTAAAACATTTTTCATCCCATAACCATTATTTAATAAAAACACCTGAAGGTGTTTATTTAAGACCTGATCAGGGACAACATTTTCCTTCTTTTCATATTGAACTTAAAACATCGTTAAGAGCGCATTGTAAACTTTATAATGTCCATAAAATAAACCTTGTACCACATTCCCTTTTTAATATCCAATAAGCTTTAAAATGTATTTACTCCTAACATTTTCGTTGAGATTAAAGTTACAATGAAAAAGTTCAGCTTTTAACAAAATGGGGTTTTTTGCTAAAATACGAAAAAAAATATAACTGGATTATTATTTTGTGGCTTATTATAATATATGTATATAGTTGTTTTCTGGCTTAATGAGTTATTTGGATGATTATATTTCTAATCGATATGCATTTCCAGATTGTTTTTGTTATCTAAAATATGAACAAAGTACTTTTTTTATAACAAATTTATTTACACATCTTTGACTAATGGCTGTATTCGGAATGTTTTGTTTGTCCAATTATGTCTGCATTTTTTTTTCTTTTGATTTTTTATGATTATGTGTAAATGAATGAAAAAGCTTGATTGAATTACTATTGCCTATTAAGTAAGTGCTTTATGCAGATAATAAAATCATTTGTGAAGTATCAACAAAATGTTGCAACCCATATAGGGATGTTCATTACTATATCATTAAGACTTAAAATGCAAGTTGCACTTCTTCTCGATCTGATATTATAAACGATATGAATAAATTTGCCTCTCTGATGTAGCAATATGAACACCTAGTCTATTTTAGAATATAAATATACCAGGTGCAGCGGTTAATAGTTCTTAATTTTTTAAGAGATGGCGCTGAAAACAAGAGTCGGTACTTGTCTACGACAGTACCTTAAAACGGTATCAATAAAAGGCCATTGATGTTTAAACGATTTCGAGTTTGCGTCATTTTTTTCGTGTGGTAAGTATGTCGAGTTTCGAGCCAAATAAAGAGCATTTGTGGCACGTACTGCTTTCCTTATACAAATCTCTCAAATTTGATCCTCAATCAAAAGAAAAACGCGGGTGAAAGCGGTCGTATACTTGTAGAAACAGACGATGGCAATGTCCCAATGCAAGATGTTTGTGGGCATTTGTTTAGACCATGGGGCACTACCGCGTACCAGTGAGCGCTAGAGTTTTCGACTGGGGGCCTTAGCGGGTCCAGAAACAAATGGGGGGCATTAAGACAGTTAAGAGGGGCGATCGTCGCGTACCTGCTTATTAAGGAAATTAATATAATAAAAAAAAATTGAAAATATCTACAGTTTTTATGAATAAATAATTTATCTAGCTATCTAAAATTTTTATCTTATTGTTATCGCTTAAATAACCATTAAAAAAATAAATTAGCATAGGTACCCGTATACCTAATTCGGTTTAATATTGTCGGTGACAAGTCTTTGCAAGTTGGTAAGCAAAGACGCGATTCACGCAATCAAGCATGTTTCGACAAAAATATGGGACCTTGTACTGATTTGTTTACAGAACAAGTGCACCGGCATAACAAGCAAAGGCGTACAAGTTGATGCGTGCATAAAATCAAATCTGTAAAAGGCAGGGATAGCTCTAAGAACATCTTATTATTTTTGTGTGCTTCGTCAATAATCCATATTCGTGAGTGATAAGTCATAATAGTTATGTTATAGTTAGTTATTGTTATATTGTTATTGTTATTGTTATAACTATCTATAAATTTGTTGAAAAGTTAATTTATTTAAATCGTGGCAAATTTGGTATTTCAAAACATCTGAATTTAAGAAAGAGTGCCGAAAGTAGACTATTGAGTATTTAAAATATGGGTTTACGCCTTCTCCTATGAATCAATCGTTACCTACGTGTTTAATTTGCGAAAAAGTTTGAATAAAATTCATTCTAATATAAAAGACAAAGATTAATGGTATTTTCAGGGACCGGAAAGGAAATATTCAAAACTGCCAACTATATCGAACCTTTTTACATAGCTTTCTGAACAAGAAGATGATGGACTTTGAGCTTCAGATAATATTTCATTGTTAATCGCAAAAGCAGGAAAACTACACACAATTGGCGAGGAATTGATCTTGCTGGCAGTCAAAGGGGTAATAAAAACTGCACTTCACCATAAAACACCGGCAAATATCATCAGGAAAATTCCTCTAAGTAATAATTCAGTATTGGGAAGTATAGATGAAATGGCTAAAGATGTTGAAATATCATTATACGATTGCAATCGCTTAAAAAATCACTTGCAAATTTTCCTTTTACAACTCGGTGAATTAGCTATACCAAAAACGAATACCACTGCTCATCGTAGTCACTACTCTTATCATTATAGATAAAATTGTTAAAGATGTTGAAATATCATTAAAACATTTGGAAACCGATATATAGGGAGAATCGATATTTAATACCATGAACACGATTTTCCAAGAGAAAGAAATTCCTATTCCTAATATTTTGTTAGTTGCTACTGATAGTGCTCAAGCAATGACATGGCGTCATAAGGGTTTCATAGTGCATTTGAAATAAACAGTAGCAGATGTACTCGATGTGCATTGTGTTTTTTATCATCAACATTTGCTTGCAAAAAATCTGAATGAACGCCTGCATACGTTGCTCAATTACGTTATTAGAGCAGTCAATAACATTGGGAAGCAATTCATTGAACGACAGATTATTTGGCCAACTTTGTAGTGAAAATGATGAATATTACAATCGCTTGCTGCAGCACATGGAAACACAAATTTTAATATTTGGTATAATTAACTATTATGAGGGGGGGGGGGGGGGATGGTTGGCGGAATACTTATAATTTTTTTGTTATATAGAGGGCGGTGGTCTCTAAAAGGTTTGGAACCTCTGGTTTAAATTATTCAAAAGTGGCGATTTCGACTTGAAAGGCAAATAACGCCCAGA
Source organism: Cosmopolites sordidus (assembly GCA_031761425.1). Classification (NCBI taxonomy): domain Eukaryota; kingdom Metazoa; phylum Arthropoda; class Insecta; order Coleoptera; family Curculionidae; genus Cosmopolites; species Cosmopolites sordidus. The sequence goes on along the minus strand of JARFXV010000395.1, from coordinate 29,783 downwards.
TCAATCGAAAAAAATTGAAGATTTGTTGGAAGAATACGATATGATGGCTCAACAACAAACTGCAGAGAGGATAAATATTGGTCGTCCAACCATTTGTGATCGTCTGCATGCCATGGGAAAAATCCAGAAGGCAGGAAAATGGGCTAAGCTACAGACAGATGGAAAAGCGAAAAACAGTGAGGGAAGTTTTGCTTTCTCGGCATGAAAGATAAACGTTTTGGCATCGTATCGTCACTGGAGACGATATCGTAACTGGATGGATGACAACATCGACCTCAAGACCGAATCGCTTTGGAAAGAAGACTGCTGTGCCTTTGGTAGAATATGAAGGGTGTTGTATATCATGAGCTTATGAAACCAGGCGAAACGGTTAATACCTTTGGAAAGAAGACTGCTGTGCATTTGGTGGAATATGAAGGGTGTTGTATATCATGAGCTTATGAAACCAGGCGAAACGGTTAATACCATTCCCTACCATAAACAAATGATCAATTTGAAGCATGCATTGATCCATAAGCTATCAGAATGGACTAGAAGGCACGGAAAAGTGATTTCGCAGCATGATAACCCCTTATCAAACAGAGCGAAAGCGGTCAGAGATTCCATTTCTGCACTTGGTTGGGAACTCTTGCCCCCCACCCGCCGTACTATGCATTTTTCATGAAACCCTTCAACAATTACGGAGATGTCGAAAAATGGTTTGCTGACTGGATCACCCTAAGTTTTTCTGGACATCCACAAATTGCCAGAGAGATGGGAAAAATGTGCAGTTAGCAATGGCGCATACTTCGAATACACCATTTTTAACCTTTCTCCCAAATTAAACGTGTTTTTTTCAAGAAAAAAATATAAGAATTATTAACCGCCACACCTGATAAAGGGTTCTCCATAAGAGTGTTAGAATTTTGAAATGAGACACAATTGTAACTACAAGTGGCTCCAGTAGTTTTGGTAACTCTAATAATTATTGTTTCATCTTGAAGAACAAATAATGGCATTACGTTTTAAAAATAATGTCGTTCAACTTCATGTGGTGGAAAGCATTCTGGAAATCTATTTTTTTTTAATTAATTAATTACTTTTCACACATATCGCGTGGTATATTTTCAATGATGGCTTGAATATTTCGTTTAAGGTCAAGAGTTATTCGAACTTTATTTCTGTAAACCAGAGATTTAACATAAGCCCACAAAAACTAATCCAAAGGTGGGAGATCGCTTGCTTTGCAACCAGTTGACATTACCATTTCGTGAAATATCGCGTCCAGGAAACTTTTCTTGTAATAAATCGATTGTCTGGCGAGATTTGTGACAAGTCGCACCATCTGGTTGAAAAAAAATTGTATGTATTTGCATTTCAGTTTAGGATAAATATATTCTGTTAATATATTGATATAGCGTTCACCAGTAACATGATTTTCATCATTGCCTTCAAAAAAAAGTTCTATCGCCAATTTAACCCAAAAATCACACCAAACAGTGAGTTTCTGAGGATGAAAAGTTAACTCTCAAATCACTTAAGGATTTTCATTGGTCCAAATCCTGCAGATATCTCTATTTACAAGTCCATTAACCCAGAAGAGCGCTTCATTGAAAAATATTATTTTTTCTTTCTTTTCAAAGTCTATTTTCCAATTTCGACCCCTGTTGAATCGAATATCATTGCATGGTTAATTGACATAATATATTGAACACAACAGTTTATGAACGTTGTTTAAATGTCAAACAGTGTTGCCGTTATTACGTTTCAAAGTTCTGACACTTTTATTGGAAAACTCTATTATTTGTGGAAGGTTAATCACTACAATATTATAAAATGTTTTCTTGTCGGTGACAACTGTTTGTTCAGTTTTTGTATTCTGTTATTTTAATCTTTTTGTTTTAAACTTTATTGCTTTAGTGTGTTTATTTGAATTAAATTCGATAATTTACCATAGTGACTAAAGAGGGCTTTGCTTCATGAAGATAAAGAATGTCGGGCTAGAGGTACATAATGTCGCAAAATAAATACAGAAGGTCGCATAAAATTATATAATCGCCGCCTTAAGCTTTGAGAAATTTGTTTACCGCGGTATGTTGCCAGATAAGGTCTTTTTTCATATGTATGCCTTTTTATTTTACCTTTTATAACTGATCATGCAGAACCTTGAGATGCAGAATCAAAACCGATTTTGTATCGGATAGTATTTCAAGAAGTGCTCAATAACCCCCAGTTATCTATAGGGGGGCATGTTCAATGTACTGTAGGAACTATATTGGAGGACTGGATTGCTCGTAGTAGTGGATTCATCTTGATGTTCATTTCAGATTCATCAGGGCGTAATATACATTAAATCTTATAACTTCATTCTACTTCCGATCGTTTCTGATGGTGTTTGATAATTACATATAATTGGTACATTTTTAGCAAACTGTATTGCTCTAAAACGAAACGCTACAATTCAGTGATATGCATTTATCTTTTACTTTTTACGATGATCTTCATTGTATTTGATGTATTACGATGATCTCTATCGATAAAATATTGAATATAAAACAATTTTCGTAATGCTTTTATTCATAGGAGGTGCATTAAGTATCTTTCATCCCTCACGATCGTTATTATTTAAAATTAGAAATCCACGTTACGCTTGTAGGTATATATTTAACAGCTGTTTCCAGACAACATTTTCATTCTTCTCAAATTGAGCGTTAACATTGTTAAGATCTCTTTGTAAACTTTATAATGCTTCTTAAAATAGATCTTTCATCACATTATATTTTTTCATATCGAGCATAGTCTGAAGAATTTTTTATAAATCATTTCTAAACAAAAATATTTTCATAGAAAATTTGAACTGATAAAAAATGATATTTTTTGTAAAAGAATAAATACAGCGGTTGTGTGTATTGTGTGTAAACGGAGATTGGACTTTTTCTCGATAGATAAAAACTACATAAAATAGTTGAAATTCTTTTCTATATTTGAAATAAAAACTTTTTCAGATTTCGTTTTGACACCTTTTTCATTAATGCGGTCAGCGGGCGTTCAAATGGAAGGGCGGTCTATATATATATATATATATATATATATATATATATATATATATATATATATATATATATATATATATATATATATATATATATCATTCAGTAAGGATGAAGGCCTCCCCAGCATGCTTCTAACTCACGAGGTCCTGAGCTCTCCTCTGCCATTCGAGTCCAATATACTTGATGATGTCATCTGTCCATCGTGTTTTCGGTATTCTTCGTGGACATTTATGATCAAGAGGTATCATTCCAGGATTGCTTTGGTCTATCTGTAGTCGTATCGTTTCGCTATATGGCCTGCCTACTTCCATTTCAACTCTTTCACCCTTTCAATGATGTCACATACTTTTCTCTGATCCTTATGCAGATCTTTCTGTTCCGCTTTGTAATACCAAGCGTACCTTTCCAGCCCCCTATGTGCTATCCGAAGCTTTTGAACTGATTGTGATGTCAGTGTGGATGTTTTACTTCCGTTTATCAAACCAGGCAGCACACACTGATCAAAAACCTTTCTCTTCAAACAAAGTGGAAGTTTGTTCTTAAACACTATATTGAGCCTGCCGCCAAATCTGCAAGCCACACTTAACAACCCCCGTTCCACTTCCCGGGCACCCTCCATTGAAATTATTTGCTAAAGATATATGTAGTTCGTCCACAACATCTAAATCTCTTCCTAAAATAGAAATTCTTCTGTTGATAGTAAATTTGTTGACCATAACTTGACCCTTTTTATTTCTCAGCTTGTGTCTCAGTTGTTTATTCCCACTAGCTGCATGTCGAACTGACGCGTTTCCTTTCGAATACGTTTTCTTATAGTTTTGCGAAGCGCAACGTTCTCGACTCTGCCAAAAAGACTGCCTGTATTCCTCATTGTCTAACGTTTCTTCATTAAACCAATGGTTTCATTGGAAATTTTTGACTAGTTGAAACTTTTTTTGATGATGCTATTGCAGCAGCCGTTTCAAGCACATTGTCGATGATTTTTTCATACTATTATTTTTAGTATGGTCTTGAAACACAGTAAAGCGGTGCCCCTATGCAGCAGCTTCCCAGGATTCACTTTGCCCTTCTTCGATCTTTTGCCCATTTTTGTACGTCATCTTCGACAATTTATCTTATAAATTGTCGAACGTAACCTTTGCTCGTACCGTTCTATGGTCACTTCCAACATTAAAACTGCTAAGGAGAGTACAATTACAAAATATTGTTTTATCGTTTGACATGATATAGTCAATTTCACTTGTGAAACCAGATGGACTTTTCCATGTCCATTTTCTTGTGATTTTTTCTTATAAAACGAGTTCATAATCTCCATTTCTTCTCCTTTAGCAAAATCAGCCTGTCTATCACTTCTATTATTCCTCTCACCACTTCCATATGGGCCAGTTGCAGTTTTACCAGTTCTTGCTTTTCCAATTCTGGTATTAAAGTTATCCATCAGGATTTTGTACTTGCATTTCTCGTTTTCTAGAAGTTGAACCACATCATCATAAAATATATCAATTTTCTTATCATCATTGCTTATAGCTGGTGTATAAGCTTCGACGATTTGAAGCTTAAATTTTTTATTCAGCTAAGTGACGCATTGGGCTAGTCGATCAGATATACTTTCAAATTTTATGACATTATTCGACAACATATTACGATATATTGTTCTTCAACATTCGGTCAATGAGGAATCCAATTCCACCACATTGTCCATTCTCCGTACTCCGAGTGAAGGGTACGTGACCTGTTGTATCCAGATTAGCTCTTCGCCCTTTCTTCGTGTTTCACATAGCTCTATAATATCCCAGTGTATGCTGTTAAGCTCGATCAACAGTTCTTGCAGTCGTTTCCATTGTTTGAATACGACTGCAAGAACTGTCCAACTGAATTGGAATGTCCGACTGAACGACTGAATTGGAATGTCCAATGGCAGCCTGATCTAACCCGGTGATTCTTGCAAGACACCGTCTGTCTTTCGCAGGTAGTTGCCCTTTCGTCTCCAAGGAATGAGGCCCGTGTTTGAAATTGTAATTTTAATTGTTGAAATTGTGAACCAAATTTCTTTTTTAGTACTGAGAAATAGTTGAGTTTTCACGACGTTTCGACGTCACACTCGCACTCGTGCGAGATCACACTCGTGCGAGATCACACTCGTGCGAGATCACACTCGTGCGAGATCACACTCGTTCTTTTCAAGTGTTCAAGTGCCTTGATCGGGAGAAACTAGTATCTGGTATGTTTGTGTGCCGCGTTTATGATCGGAGCAGGGTATTTTTCTATTGCTGTATTGACTTCGCCCTTGTCGGTATTGCCCGTTGGTGGATCGGTTTGTCAGTCGGTCGTTGGAGTTTTGCTTATGATGGCATTTTTGAAGAACATGGTTGTAAATTTAGCACAAAATTTTTAACAGAAAATAAGATACACCTAAAGAAGTCGATTACGTTTCCGCCTTTTTCTACGAAGGTAAATTAATTATAGCGTAATTATTTTTCCCTGATTTATTAAAATATGAGGTGATTTGAATGAGGTCAAGATAGGTACTGAGCTCAAACAACGGCAAAAAATCATTGTGTGAGAAAACAAGGTACGCTATGTTAAGATAAATTATAGCACTTTTTTGACTTACGTCCAAAATCATTTTGTGTGAAAGGAACATGGGGCGTGACTCCTTGTCGGATTTTACACTCTTGCTTATTGATTGCAAGTTCTGTCTCTCCTCATACTTTCACCTATCCAAGTGTGCAACAAGCAACACTGCATTTCAATCTCTGAGTTGCCAATTTACAAGACATGTTAACCTCTCGGTCTAAAACAACCTAATAATTATAACCTAATTAAATTAAACCTAATAATAGGTTTTAAAACAACCTAATAATATTTCTTAGTAACATTCAGAGTATTTGGATTAGTCTTAAATAATCAACTCCCCTCAGTTGCTTTTAATTCAGTCAAACTACTCATCATCAAATTTATTGTAATTAGATGGCGGTATAGTAGTATTTCTAGAGCCGAAATTTTTTTTTAACACATCTTTGTATTTTTTTTTTTAATTTTCAAAATATATCTATGAAATGATGTTATTGCGTTTATAGTATGTTATATATGCTATTATTAGAATTCCGAAGATGCTTAGTTTTTTCGATGAAGTAATTCGAATCAAAATGTTAGAAAGTAGTTATTCGGTTGTTCTAAATAGAATTATCTCTTTTATCCAGAATGTGCTTCAATTTTTAGAAATGGATGAATGCATTTTTTATATAATATAATAATTTTATTCAGAAATGTATTCACTATCTTGTTCCATGTTTTTTTTTGTTAGGTAATTTCATGATATTCCACCTTTAGCAAGTTCTTATCCTTTTACGAGAAAAAATATTTCAATGTGTTTTTTGATAGTGTTATCTGAAGTAAAGGTTTTACTCACGAGGAGTTCTGCAATGAATGAAATAAAAAAAAGTTAGTTAGGTTAGGAAAGTTGTTAGGTTTAGTTGGTTGGTTAAGATCCTTATACATATCCTTCTATGGACGAATAGCAGCTTTTAACCATTTAAGCTGACTCATCATATTTGTTCCATGATATTTTGTTTACGATAAATGGAATTTTAAGCATTAAATGTTTTATGATAAATTGAACATTTTGGTTATGTTTCAAAAGACAATATTGATACATTGTATTATATCAGTTTTCTTAAGATCATGTCGTACCCAAATATTGGGTATATTTAAATAATGATTTACGATTGTTTTAGATAAGTTTAGGTTCGTGATAAAGATGTGGAAAAAATGATCATTTTAAGTTTAAATTTTTGACACAATGTTACCACGAAACCAATTAGTTCAATATTTCCGCTTAAAGATAATTCAAGCATTGAAGAACTAGCAAAGGGCATTTGCTCTATTCCAAATAACAAAATCCAATTCTAAAAATGTAACTAAAACATTTTACCCTATAAATAGGGCAAGCGAAATGTTTTATGAAGAATATAGTCATTTGTTTAAGCTGAAACTTTGTCGCGTATTGATTTTTATATTTATAAATCCACCATTTAGTTCAAGAGAATTTTTTACATGTGGATTTAGTTAATTTTGGAATAATCCTGAGGCTTTTGTTTCCAATAAATTGCTCTCGGCATATTTCAAGTAAATTCCTATTTGTTAGTTTTATTTATATAGCAACTGGTTATTTGTTAGTTTTATTGATTTTATAATTTTATTTATTAAGTTAGATGTCATATTTTATGTCAGTTATGATATTTCGAGAGGAAAATTAAATACATTTATGGAAAAAAGTGGGAAATTTCCATTGTCTTTCTAAGTATTTTTGATATGAAACAATTTCTGGCGAAATTTCATGTCTTCCAGTAATAGTGTATTAGAGTATAGTAAAAAGTCAGGTAATTTTAAAATTAATTATCATTTTTTTGATCGAAAATTAATTTATTTTTCAGCGTAGTCTCCTTTTAGCCCGATGTATTTTTTGTGCCTTTCAAAAATTACCACTTGTCGAGCTCTACAAAATAGACTTCTGTTCATGTCAATTTGTTCATATATGGAATGGGAATAAAGTCGGTGGGGACCAAGTCTGGAAAATAGGGTGGATGCAGTATAACTTGGTAACGCAAATAGACCAATATCGATTTTGCAACTGTGGACGAATGGGCGGGTACATTGTCGTGGTGAAATAGCACTTTTTTTTCTTCAAATGAGTGCGTTTTTTGATCAACTATTTGTGAAATTTGTCCCACCAAGCAGTATGATACTTTCCTGTTATCGCCTTTCCCTTTTCCTAATAGTCGATAAAGATAATGCCAATCTCATGAATGAATCTCAGAAAACAGTGGTTATTACTTTTTCGGCCAATGGAAGCATCTTCAACTTCTCCGGTGTACGTGATAGCTTTCTCATGCCCAAATATTTGTGTATAATGTTTCGTATGCGTTTGTCCGAGATGTTTGTCATCTTAATAACCTCTTTAAACTTCATTTTGCAATCGGCATCATAGATTTTGTTTATCATTTCATCAATGGTGACCTCGTCGGGATGTCTTAAGCGCGGAATGTCAGTTGACCACCTTAAAACTCAGTAAAATACTTATGTACCATGAAATGTAAAGGTGCAGAGTTTCCATAATGTTTTTCCAACATTGCTTCTCTTTGCTAGATGGGGTTTCCAAAAAGTAGCGTCTAATCAACACCCGAAATTCGTTTTTTCCGTGATAGGAAATATATCGAACTTATTTACTTTCGAAGACTGTCAAAACACAACTAAATGTCATATCGACCTGAAATTCATGAAATATCCAGATCCAGGAGGTACCTCCAGATCGCACCGGCACTTAACAGAAATCTATTTTACATTTTTACTTTATTCTTATAGATTTGCTTCCGATTGTACTTTTAATTCATTCTTAATAGAAATCAAAGGCAAAGTTAGTGTACAAAATTAATATTCGGAAGACGTCCACAGTTAGGTTTGGTGCAGATAAATGCAAGTAGATTCCATATCTATAAGTATAATTTAATAAATAATTCATTATTTTGGCGTTAGGTATAATATTACGAAAATTTCCCCGAACTTAGAAGTATAACATTTTTTGTAAATACTTTTAGTTTCTGATATATGCAAACGGCATTTAAATTATCAGATGAAGAACTTCGAGTATATTCAAAAATCTGGGTTAACAAAGATAAATGTGTTCAAAACAATTTATATATTAACAACAAAACTTAAAAGTTAAAAAAAGTTTTATATCAAAAATCTTAATGGATAAGTATTCTAAAGGGTATACAGATTTAATTATAAAGTTTGTGATGGCCTTAAAACTAAAGTAATAACAAGACATTTTATGATCTGCAAAATACTGAAAAACAAAATTAATCTTTATAAAGTCAACAATGCAGAAGTAATTAGATCAATTCTATGGACGCTAACAAAAAAGATTAGACGGAAATACATTTTAAACATAAGAGAGAAGGATATTTGAGGGAAAAAAAGAAAAACGTTAATGACTAAGAAATATGAAACAACTGGAAATAGCTGATTCAAAAACCACAAAAAAATTTTAATATAGATATTTTTAATAGAGAGTCTATCTAAACAAAACTAAATATTTTGGAAAAGGAATATGATACAGTGTATACTTATATTTATTTGAAAAGCTTCTTCACTTTAATTTCCCCGAAAATAATACATTAATTTTTCTGCACTTTTTGAAGTCAGTGCCTGTTGAGAATTAAAAAAAAACAGAATATAATGTAAGGTTTATTTTATAGACATAAATATATTTCGGTCTGCTTGTGTTTTGACCAACTGACAATCTGATACAATCTGACTATAAGGTAGCAGACGGGTCGAAAAGTTCTTAGCCTGACAAAGAAAACAAAAAATGATTTGATTTTTAAATTTTTTTTACGTAGTCACCTTGTAATTCAATACAAATAAACCAACGGCGTTTCAACTTTGTAATACTCTGAGTATAATATGATTTATCCAACTCTGGAGAATAAGCGATTGTTTCACCCCTGATATCGTTTTAAGTGATTCTTCATTCAGTGAACCCATTTCTTCAGATTTGGCAAAAAGTAGGTCATAGAGCTTCGCAGCAACGATTCGAAACGTTTGTGCGTTTTTTCGTTATGGACCGACCACTGTTTCTACTGTTCAGGGTTCATTCGCCTGGCTATGAGGAAAATTCTTTGATGAATTATTTTCAAAGTTTTTTCCTCCAAATTTCGATTCGGTTTCATCCGGTTTTATCTGGCATGATTATCAGGGTGACAATGGGTCGAAAGTCTACAATAATTGCAATCGAAGCCACAAAATATTGTTACTAAAAATGACGATAATTTAATTATTTTTTTTAAAATATCGACAAATCTTATGATGTACGTAGGAAAATTAAAAATTTTGTAACACTGTAATTAACGCCCTTTTCATCCCACATGATGTTTATAGTCTGAGGAACGGGAGGGGCATGCCGGTTAACTCTAAGAAGTAAAATAAGTAACTTATATTTTTTAGAAAAAATGTATTTCGTTTGTTAGTGAACCTTCTACAGTATAGGGGAGCATGGTCAATGGATCTCTTGTAAATATTTTAGCATACGGTGGTTGCATAACTGGCCACGAAAGTGCTGGTAAGTGTAGTGTCACTACAGAAATTTTTATTAGTTTTTATCAATTTAATTCTCTAAAAAAGTCTTAATATGGATATTTTTGGATTGTGGAGCCTAAAACTAGATTTGATAGTGCAGGTAATAGGTGTAATAGGGGTTAATAATGTCGAATTTACTAAGAGATGGTGTTAGTAATAGATTTGTAGGTACAGACTAATGACGCTATGACGTTTTGGAAGGTAAACATACGTCATTAAAAACCAGTTAGTAATTGTCATTGTGCAAAAAACCATTGGCAGCAGTGAAATGGGCCTATATGATTTAATTTCATTTATAGGTTTGCCTAGTTTTGGTATCATTATGACTTCTGTTATTTTGCATAAGATTGGAACATATTTTAACCTAAAAACCGCATTTATTAAATGGGTAATATTATCAATGTCTTTTCTAGGCAGTTGCTTTAGTATTTCCCCTGAAATAAGATCAAATACTGGTGCTTTTTTGGGATTTATATTTTCCTTAATTTCCTTAGCTATTTCTTTGGGTGTAACTAAGTCTATTTCTTGGTTTTCTCGTATTATATCTAGTTGATCAATTACTTCAAGTTTCTCGTTGGGTTTGAAGATGTTTTGTAGGTGTACTGCAAATAGGTTTGCCGTTTGTTTGCTGTCTTTGGGTTTCATATGAAATGAAGGAAAGAGATATTGAAAGTTGAAAACCACTTGTGAAATTTTTCTTGCCAGGAAGAAAAGAAAAGGTTTTTTGCAGCATCATGGAAAGAAGGCTTTGTTGTGTATTTAATGGGATAGTAGGGGAGCTGCATATTACGAACTGTTGAAACCTAGTGAAACAATTACTGGCGAATGGTACCGACAATTAATAAAATTGAACAGAGCATTGAAGGAAAAACGACCAGAATATGCCCAAAGACTGCCCCATGTTGCAAAATGTGTAAAAAATTATTTGACAAACGTTAAATGGGACGTCCTACCCAACCCGCCGAATTCACCGGACTTAGCCCCTTCGTACTACCGCTTATTTCAATCGATGCAGCACGAACTTTCACAGCACTTACATTCTTACGAAGAAGTTAAAATTTGGCTTGATGACTAGTTGGCATCAAAAAACCAAAAATGGAATCTATTTTTTGACAGAAATGGGAAAAAGTAATAGCTAACGATGGTCAATACTTTGTTGATCAAGGTAATTTATTTTGTTATGGAAATAAATGCTCAAATTTTGCTAAAAAATCGGCATTATTACGGAAACATCTATTAATATTGCACTATGACTTTCAGTTCACTAATTTCAACACCACGACAGCTCTTTCAAAAAACAAAACATGTTCAAACTAATTGCGATTGCTGTAATTGTGAGATAATGTAATACATTATTTCATAGGAAAGGTGGTGAAACAGATGTATGTTTTAATCATATGTGTAATTGTCAGGGGAGAGACCCTTAAAGGGAAGGGCGACCGCGTTATCTTCTTCGATAGCAGGGGTATGGTTATATCAATTAGATAAAATGATATATCAATAAATATTTCCTAAAAGTTGTCCTACTAACAGTATATATTCTAAAAGTTAATTTCGTTATTTTTCATCAAATGCTTCTATGTGGTCTATAAAGGGTCGAAATAGGTTGGAAATTGACTGATTCTTTTGGGAAGTGAGCAATAGCAAATAATATTTAGCAGTATTGTTGTATGGTATTATTGACACATAATTTACTATATAGAATGATCTATTATTGTTTTATTATTATTTTTCGTTGTGATCCGCAAATTACTCTGACTGTTATCCTTTCATTTATGCATTTTGTGTGAATTGTAGCTGGTAAATACATTCCTAGCAACAATATATGGTCTTAGATGAGTAATATAAAATTTTGTAGAGTAGCCAATTTAATTAGTTAATTTGTTTTCTCATATGCATATGACAACTATATTCAATATATCAAAGGAAATCAGCAAATAAATAAAAAATACTGAGAAAGAAAATCTACAGCATCTTTTTCTCTCTTTTTCAGGCCATGCCGTGGCCCGGGCCACAGTTGCGATTAATATTACTCCTTCTCATCCTTGCCATACTAGGCCCTCCTGGTGTTATAGCAGAAGGAAACGTTGGTAAGTATTTTTACTTAAATAAGTTAAAACAAAATGGGATTGTTGTATATCTTTAACTTATTAAAAGTTCCAGGTATTTTGCTAAGCACATCAGATTCCATTAATAAAATAACATTTAATTTTAAGCAGTAAGATGTGCTGTTAACTTTTACTTTATTTCTTTTGATTAACATCGTGAGGTATATTTTTGAGGAATATTTTCAGTATTCATATATAGTCTATTTATGTAGCGTGATTAAGTCCCTTTGAATGTCTTTTCATTATAATTAGTAAGCTATTATTGTTGAATGAAATGCAGAAAAATTAGTCCTCTAGTTTACAGGACTCATGCTAAATCTTGTAAATGTGTATGAACTAACGAATTTATGTATTCCAAATACATTGCAATGAAAATAACTCAATATGTAGATTTTTCCAATAAGAGCGTCTGAACTTTAATATGTTATAGCGGCAATATTGTTTGAAATGTAAATGTCATCCATAGACTGTTGCGGTCAGTACATTGTATCAATTCACCATATAAATATACACGATTTAATGCGTAATAATTAATAATTGACCTTATCTTTATGAAGACTATGAAATATATCGTGTTATTGTTAATGATGATGATTGCTATAGGAATAAGCAAACAGAATATCTTTGACCTGAACTGATAAATATAGATATAAACAATTTTTTTTTAACAAGACTTATGACATATCTTGCCAGATAATCGATTTATTACAAGATACGTTTCATGGGCTTATTATTTCACGAACATTAAAATTGTCAATTGATCACCAAGATCATTGGATAATATACCGTATTGGACAACCGCTTATTACTGTTCGTGGGTTTATGACTTTTTCGATTGACTACACAGGTTTACAAAATAAAAAAAAAAACAATTTCGTGCCGTCGAGACTTAAACGTAATTTTAAAGTATAGTGTATAGCAAAACTCTCACTAACATTCTCATAACAAGTACGTACAGTTTTTAATCTACTCACATTGATAATATTTTCTTCTCATTAGCCATTTAACTTGTTTATTTTTGTTGTTTGTTTAATTAAAAAGTTAGTAAATAAAACCTGAAAGATGTTATCGTCAGAAGGACCGTGTTTAAACGACCAGAACACTTTTTGTTAGGTTTGTGGCGAGTATACGGTGAAAAAGTTTCGAAAACTTATATCTGAATTTGTGTAAAATGCATGTTTTGCTTACTTTAACTTGAAAATCAAAGATGTTGATAAACCATGGATTCCAAACAATGTTTGCAAAATGTGTAGAACATTTAAGACAATGGACGAATGGTAAAACAAGTCAATTGAAGTTTGGTGTGTCTATGATTTGGAGGGAACAAAAAAATCACTACGATGACTGTTATTTTTGCTTCGTAACGGTAAATGGTATTAACTGAAAAAAAGTTACCTATCCCAATCTGGTATCTGCTAAAACACCTGTTTCTCATTCAGAAGATGTCCCAGTTCCAAGCTTGAACTATCGAAGAAGTGTTAATTTTGAAGCTACGTCCTGAAAACCTTTACTTTTTACTCAAGACGCTTCAAGTGACCTTATCCAGACCCAAAGAGAGGCACCAGGCACTAAAATGAAAAATAACTGCTTTGCTTCCGTTTTTTGCTCAGATATGTTTTTTTGTAATAATGTTGGTGGCTTTTATCAAAAATGGGTTTCTTAAACTACCAACCAAATGAATGGAGACTTTTTATAGACAGTTCCAAGAGGAGTTTGAAATGTGTTTTGCTACATAATGGCAATAAGGATGGTACGGTTCCCATTGCCCATTCCACTAAATTAAAGGAGGAGTATGAAACCATATCATAAGTGTATTATATAATCCATATGCGTTGATTAAAAAGTGGTAAACTTTGTATTGGGTTAACAAAGCGGCTACACGTATTTTCCATGTTTTCTTTGTTTGTGGGATAGCAGAGCTAAAAGCGAGCATTAGAATAAAACAAACTCTCTAGAAAGAAAAGACTTGACAGTTGGGAAAAAAAATATCATAAATACAGCGTTAGTTACTAGACAGAAAATAATTTTGTCTCTATTGCACATAAAATTGGGACTAATAAAACAGTATTTCAAAGCATTGGATAAACATGGTTTCTGTTTTAATTTAATATCAAGGAAATTTCCTGGTTTGAGCAAGGAGAAACTTATGGCTGATATTTTGGATGGGCTGCAAATTAGGCTACTGATTAAAGATAACAATTTCGTGCAATCAACGAATAATATAGAATAATTAGCCTGGTTTTATTTACTCAGTATTTTTGCTTTATATATTTGGTCTCGCTCTCTTCATATATTTGTGGATATGTCCTAGCCAGCTCAGTTATCTTTCTTCTATAGTTCTTTCTATTGGTTTCGTTTCTAGTTCCTTTACTGTCGCATTTCTCACTCTATCCTCTCTTCTAATTCCCTTTATTTTGCGTAGGAATCTGATTTCTGCAGCTGTAATTCAATTTTTGTCTCTCTTTGTTAAGGTCCAAGATTAATGGTCTCACTACTTTCTGTTATACCTGTGATTTTACCTCTTTAGATATCTCTCTTTTTCCTAGAAATGTTGTTTTTAGGGTGCTGTATAGTTAGCTTGCTTTTCCCGTTTGTTCGTTCATTTCAGCTTCCATTTTTCCATTATCTTCTATTATTGTGTCTAAATATTTTATTTTACTATTATACTAGTTTTTGACATGCTCCATTACCTTCCCATCGAGTACAATTTAATTTTTTAATTTTGTGAGTGGTATTACCATTGTTTTGCTTTTGTCGATATTTATTTCCATGTTTACTTTTCTTAGCTCTTTGTTATATATCGCTAAGATATGTTGTAGTTTTTATTCAGAATCTGCCATTAGGACCATATCATACGCGAACAGTTATTCTTGTGTTGTCACTGTTTTCATTTTTCTGAAACATATTTTTGTATTCTTGCTATTTGCTATTTTCTACAAAATCGTCAATAACTACTGAAAATAACAGTGGACTCAGTACAGCAGCCCTGTCTTAAGTCTATTCCTATCTCAAATTCTGTGGAATCATCGTTATGCGTTCTTACTTTATTCTTGTTGTTGTATAAGGCCTTGATAATTTCTATTACTCCCTCTACTCCTCTTTAGAAATTTCCAGACATCTGTTCGTTTTGCTCTTTCAAATGCTTTTTTCAGGTCCATGAAACAAATATGAATTTCGGTTTCTTTTCTTAACAGTTTTTCTCTTAGTTCTTTAATAAATAGTCTATTAGACTCTTAGTCTATTAATAAATATCAGCTCTTATGTGCTTTTACCACTTCTAAAACCATGCTGTGGTTCTTCTAATGTTGCTTCTAATTGTTCTCTGAGCCTATGCTCTATTATTCTTGTAAAGATTTTTCCAGAACTTGTTAGTGTGATCTAGTTTTTATATTCTCTGATATCTCCTTTTTTAAACGAGGGCAATGTTTTTCTTGCTTTCTTTTTTTATTATGATATCGTTTAATAGCGACAAAAATTCTTAATTTGTTATTTCTCCCATATATTTCAGCATTTCTGCTGTGATTTTGTTTTACCCTGGAGTTTACCAAAATAAAAATAAAAATATGTATTACTTTCAAAATTATATATTTGTTTTTTGTTCTTAAATACATCATTTAATAATCATTTAATATATTTATTTAAGTTAATAAAATTAAACTACTTTAAACTAAATTTGTAAACTATTGCAAACACTTGAAAATTATATCCAGAAGATGAAAGCGAAAGGGCAAGATACCCAACATGGGTGGGAGTTGGTGCGCTACCTCTGCGTCTTTCCTTAGGTCCTTGATGCCTCTTGTTCAACACCGCATGGGTCTAACTTTTCAACAGATGCATGCGTCTTGACGATCAAAAGTTGAACAACTGTGGACATACCTTAAGATCTATATTAATGGTAAGAAAAGGTGAATGGCATAATGTTTGGACTATATGGTAGAAGTGGCAGAATTTCATTTGCGCCCAGATTTTAAAGCTTGCCCTTTTTTGACTACTAGTATAGGGTTTCGAGTTTTTCTGTTGTAAAAGAACATGCTTTCTTTTAATCAAATCTGCCTATTTTCTCTACACCTCTGTATATATTAGGTACTGTGTAATAACTCTTGAAATCAGTAGACAATCTGCGAGTATTGTTTGATAAATCCACCTTATTTAATCAATCCCAAGTTGTCGCTCTTTTACTGAACTTTTTAAATCATTGTTTTACTGCACGAATTAACATTCTTTTCATATTCTATTGTTGATAATTTCCTCGCAGATTATTTTAGAAACAAAAATTTCAAATTGTTTAGTAATTGGTGATATATGATTTGAAAGATCAAGAGTTATATAAATAATTGCCATTTCTGTTTATCGATCGAATTTACTTATTGATTTTTTTTATATTTGAGTTAGGATAAAAATATCCAAACAGTTTTTAAACTATTAACGTTTTGCTAAATGTATTTGCTTTCTTAGGACACTTTACAAAAAAATGTCTTTACATACAGTGCAGTAAAATATACACAAATTATCGATACAAATATAGTAATACAGTGTGTTTTTTTTTAATTTATATAAATCAAAGTAAAGAAATAATTAAAACTAAAGAACATTATCCCCCCTCAATGACAAACAAAATTTAATGTATATCAGGATATTATTCTTTCAACTATTAATTGGTATATACATTCAGTTAAGGGTCAATTATTCACTTCAAAGGAAGTCTAATTTCCTTTGTCATTTTCATTTGCTAGAACATACATTCATAGCAGATTTCATTAATATAGTATAATATAAATAATAAACGAAAACACATTGACGCATGTTTAAAAACATGTTCAATTTTAGTATCTCAACCTGATTACAAAAAATGATTATTGAAGAAATTTAATTTTAAGAAAATTTAAAATTCAATTTTAAGCAAAATATTTCTTTTTTCTTCTGTACCTGATAACATATAAAATACCGATAAAACCTAATTATATTAATGTTAATAAAACCTGTTATAATTATATATATTCTAGAAACTGAAAATGACAATGAAAACGAGAATTATATCCAGATATATATTAAGCTTGGTTTATGACTCAAGGAGAACATTTGCTGTGTGTATGTATGGTGATTTTTGTTTTAATTATGAATTACTTTACTTTGATTTGTATAAATTAAAAAACGAATGACATAAATGCACACTATATTAATATACTTGTTTCCATAAATTATCTATATTTTAGTGCCTTGCATGACTACCAAATTTCAATGTCCTAAACTACCAATTTACAACTACCTATTACCTACCCATTGTCTACAACTACCAATTTATTTTATAGATACATTGTAATTTTTAAAGTTTCAATGAAGGCGGTGAGTTCTACATGTACAGCTGTACAGGCCTTTAAAATACAAGGGCTTTGATTTACAATCTGCCGCCAAACCACTTTATTCCTTGCCATTCTTTCCCACTGTGTCACCCATTCTGGCCAAATCCTCCTCTACCTCTCTTCATTCTTTCCTCGCCTCTCCCCCTACTAACAACTATTATTTTATATTTATTTATCAGTATTTTTCTTTTCGTTTATAAGAAGTTTTCCTTTTCCGTTCTTGCAGTATATGTGGCTTGGTTGGTATCCTTTCTTTTCGTTCCTAATACTTTGATAAAAATTCCTTATTTGCTTTCGATTATAGTTGTTTTCAATTTTCTCAATATCCCTTTTGAAAACTTGTCTTCGTTTCCTCCTGCATATTTGTTTCACTTTTCTTGTTCTTTTTTTTTTATTCAATTTTGCTCCCTTCCGTTTTTCTCTCCAGAAACTTTAACTTCGCTTTACTCCTCCTTTCCACTGCTACCTCACATTCGGTGTCAAACCAGATATTTCTCCTTGTTCTTGTATCTGTATTTAATATTTCCTGAGCCACTGTTGTTATTGTTTTCTCTAGGTTATCCCACCGTTAATCTATTATTTCAAGTGCCATTCTTCTTATTGTACTCTGTATTCTCTCCTCGTATTCTCTTCTCATTTCCACGCTTTCCACGCACAGATTCTTCCTAAATATATTTCTTCTAATCACTTTTCTTTCGCTTTTGTTGGTATTTTCCCATTTCATTTTCGCTCTTATCAAGAAATGATCAATCCGCTCCTCTATATTTCCTAATCTGGTCTATGATCCTTGTATGTTTTTCATATGGTTTTTCAGTACGTGGTCTATTTGGTTTATTATGTTGCCATCGGGTGAAATCTAAGGACCTTTGTATATTTCTTTGTTTGCAAAACACGTGCTTTTAATTATCATGTCGGTCTCCATTGGAAATTCTATCAGTTTCTGTCCATTTTCTTTCGAAATTACGTGTTTACTGTGTTTTCCTATATTAGACAGATATTCTTGTTCTTTGCGGATCTTCGCATTAATATACTCCATAACTATCTTAATATCATAAGTTGGCATTTGGAGTAGCTCCTGTAATACTTCATAGAATTCTTCTTTCTCCTCCCTGTCCTTGTCTTTCGTTGGCGCATACGTATGTTCAGGATGCTTATTTTCCTGTTAATATGTCTGATTCTTATATAACAAATTCTATTGGAAAATAAAAATTAAATTCCTTATAT
Source organism: Cosmopolites sordidus (assembly GCA_031761425.1). NCBI lineage: Eukaryota > Metazoa > Arthropoda > Insecta > Coleoptera > Curculionidae > Cosmopolites > Cosmopolites sordidus. Next base: position 10,919 of record JARFXV010000395.1, on the reverse strand, counting down.
ATAAATATATATATATATATATATATATATATATATATATATATATATATATATATATATATATATATATATATATATATATATATATATATATATAAATATATATAAATATATATATATATATATATATATATATATATATATATATATATATATATATATATATATATATATATATATATATTTAATTTTTATTTTCCAATAAAATTTGTTATATAAGAATCAGACATATTAACAGGAAAATAAGCATCATGAACATACATGCGCCAACGGAAGACAAGGACAGGGAGGAGAAAGAAGATCCTGCCCTGAACAGATCCTGAATCTAAAGTTGATCCTAAGACATCAAAAACTGTACAATAAAAATCTCGTCTGTACATTTGTGGATTTCAAAAAAGCATATGATTCTATAGACCGCGAATCTTTATTCCGAATCTTGGAAGAACAAGGACTAGATCTGAAAACGCTAGCAATTATTAAAGCAACATTAACTAACACAAGGTCAAAAGTTAAATTCATGGGTGACATCTCAGAGCCCTTCGAAATTAAAACTGGTGTGAGACAAGGGGATGGACTCTCGCCACTCTTATTTAACTGTGTTCTAGAAAAAGTAATACAGGAGTGGCGTGAAAAAAAGTTGGCACTGAATATTGACCAGCCCATTAAACTGGGGAGAACCAACATCAAAATTGATTATCTGGCGTTTGCTGATGATCTAGCAATTTTGGCTCAAGATTTATTAATGGCACAGAAACAGATTGAAATTCTAAAAGAAACAGCAGAAAAGGTAGGACTCCAAATTTCCTTTGAAAAGACACAATACATAACCTGCAAGAGACTAAGAACACCATTTCTAAAAACAAAATATGGTAACATCAGACGAGTCTCTCAATTCATAAATTTGGGTGAAATAATCATGGAAAATGGGTTGGAAAAAGCGGCCAATAAGGATAGATGTAAAAAAATGGAAACGGCATTGAGACTTACACAAAATATTTACAACAAAAAATGCCTATCTAAAAACACAAAACTGAGACATTACAACACAGTTATTAAGCCAGAATGTCTATATGGGGCAGAAACGCTCATTTTGAATAGAAAGAGAGACATCGAGGATATTGAAAAGAAGGAAAGAAAAATCATAAGAAAAATCCTAGGCCCCAAACAAATAAATACAACAACATACCGACTTCGAGAAAACCAAGAAATCAAACAATACACAGATATACATAGCGATATGAGAAAAAGAAGACTTAAGTTTTACGGACACAAAAAAGGGATGATAAAAAAAAAGGGATAAAACGGATGAATCCAAATAGGCTAACTAGACAAATAGTCGAATTTTATGAAAATAGGAGTAGAGCTAAAGTAGAAATAATTAAATGGATTGCTGCAATTAAAGAGGATCTAAGATCAGCAAATATTACACAAGGTGAAATTCAGGATAGAGGCTGTTTCAGACACAAGGTTGACGTTTGGAAGGTTGGCCAGAGAGAAAAATGTAGGAAGACTGGAACAACTTGGTCTGACGAAAGAAAAAAAGCTCATAGCGAAAGAATGAAATTAGTATGGGCGCAAAGGAAGGCTAACAACAACAAACGCCTCTAATTGTACTTCGCGTGGTCCACCCGGGCCCATACGTGAATAATATATATATATATATATATATATATATATATATATATATATATATATATATATATATATATATATATATATATATATATATATATATATATTCAAATCCGTAAGACTCCAGGAATGCTAAAAGCTGGCGGTCGGACTTTACATAAAGCACTGGCAAAATTATGCTCAAAATGACTCAAAGAACAAAAAGTACCAAACTTATGGAAAAGTGCAGAAGAGACTCTTTTACATAAAAGAGGAGAACAGCAAGATTTAAAGAACTACCGTCCAATAAGCCTCCTACCGGTAATGTATAAAGTTTTCACAAAGATAATATCTAAAAAGATATTAAGAAAACTGAACGACGCAGAACCAAGAGCGAAAGCAGGATTCAGTACAAGTACAAGGGCACAACGAATACATCATGCCACTGTATTTGGCTTTTATCGGTTACGTAAAAGCATTTGACCCAATCTCAAAGCAGGTCATAATGGATACATTGCTTAGTCACGGGGTAGACAAAATCTATGTAAGCCTATTAGGATCGATATATGATGAGGTTACAGTGACAGTTCACCTTGCTGTTCTTGAATTTAAAATTAATGTAGAGCGAGGTGTACGGCAGGGTGATGCAATATCGCCTATTCTTTTCCTAGTCTGCCTTGAAGAAGTATTCAGAACTCTTGATTGGGAACATAATGGTTATGATTATGTTCAATAAATTTGGTGAGGACAAAATAATTTCAATTTTAGGAAGGGATTTGGAGAATGTGGACCACTTTATATATTTTAGGCAGAGGATTTTAATGGAGGAGGATACCGTCCTGGAGGTGGAAATGCCTATTAAGTATGGCTGGCAGGTATTTGGAAGACTCAACATAGTGTTTAAGAGCAAACTCCCACTTTGTCTAAAAAGAAAAGTCTTCGATCAGTGCGCCCTGCCCGATATGACATATGGAAGTGAAACCTGGACACTCACATCGCAGTTAATTCAAAAACTTCAGGTAGCACAGAAGGGAATGGAGATATGTATGCATGACATTACAAGATGAGACAGAAAGTCCTACAGATGGATCAGGGAACAAACGAAAGTGTGTGATATCATTGGAAGAGTGAAGGAATTGAAATGGAGATGGTTAGGTCATATAGCGAGGCGATGGGACGACAGATGGACAAAGACAATCTTGGAGTGGATACTCCAGGAAGACCGGAACAACTTAGTCTGACGAAAGGAAAAAAGCTCATAGTGAAACAATGTAATCAGTAACGCAAAGGTAACAACAATAAACGCCTCTGTACTTCGTATATATATATATATATATATATATATATATATATATATATATATATATATATATATATATATATATATATATATATATATATATATATATATATATATATCATCATTCAGCCATTGTCGATCCACTGCAGGATGAAGGCCTCCCCAACATGCTTCCAATTCGCACGGTCCTGAGCTTTCCTCTGCCATTCGGGTCCAATATACTGGATGATGTCAATTATTTCGCCTTTTCAATGATGTCACATACCTTCGTTTGTTCTCTGATCCATATGCAGGTCTTTCTGTCCCGCTTTGTAATGCCAAGCATACACCTTTCCATTCCCCCTGTGCAATCCGAAGCTTTTGAACTGATTGTAATGTGAATGTCCTTGTTTCACTTCCATATGTCAAAACAGGCAGCACGCACTGATTAAAAACTTTTCTCTTCAGACAAAGTGGGAGTTTGCTCTTAAATACTATAATGAGCCAGCCAAATGCCTGCCAGCCACACTTAACCCGCCGTTCCACCTCCCGGGCGGTATCACCCTCCATTGAAATCCTTTGCCCAAGATATATGTAGTGGTCCACAAACTCTAAATCATTTCCCAAAATAGAAATTATTCTGTTGACAGCAAATTTGTTAAACATAACCTGATTCTTTTTTAGGTTTATTTTCAAACCAAATGGTTCTCCCGCCCTTTGCAGCTCTCGTATGTGTTCTTGTAGCTCATCTGGGTCTTGTGAAAGGAGAACGGATATCATTCGCGAATCTAAGATGGCTTAGATATGCACCATTGATTTTTATTCCCTGCTGTTCCCAATCCAGATTACGAAATACCTCTTCAAGGCAGGCTGAGAAAAGAACAGGCGATATTGACTCACCCTGCCGTACACCCCGTTCTACGTTAATTTTAACTTCAAAGTTCTCCATGTCCTGTAGCTGTAGCTGTAGGATCTGTCTATCCCTTGGTTAAATAATGCATCTATTATGGCCTGCGATGATACTGAATCAAATGCCTTTTCATAGTCAATAAAAGCCAAGCACAGTGGCATGATGTATTCATTGTGTCTTTCTATGGTCTGTTGGATAACCTGGATATGGTTCATAGTACTGAATCCATTTCTGAATCCTGCCTGCTCTCTTGGCTGTGCGTCATTCACAGTTCTTAATATTATTTTAGATATTATCGTGGTGAAAACTTTGTACATACCTGATAGGAGGTTTATTGGGCGGTAGTTTTTTAAATCTCCTGTGCTCCTTGAAATCTCCTTTCTAATGAAGAAGAATCACTTCAGCATTTTTCCATAGACTGGGTATTTTTTGGTCTTTGAGACATTTTGAGTACAATTTTGCCAGTATTTTATGTAGAGTTCGACCAACAGCCTTCAACATTTCAACCGTTACATTGTCCTTTCCTGAAGTCTTTCCATTCTTCATCGCTTCTATGGCATTTGTCACTTCTCCCAACACGATTCTGGCATTTGCTCTTCTGCGGGCATTGCTGTCTTAAAGTGGTTCTGGTTTTCATATACCTTTGAATAAAATCTTCTGATAACCTCTAACATTTCCGTACGCTCCCTACATACTGTGCCGTCCTCACGCAGTAAGGTGGTTAATTTGTGTCCTTTTATTTATCAGCTTTTGTTTGGCTTTGTTTATTCCTTTGTTTTCTTCTAGTTTTGCAAAGCTCAACGTACTCGACCCTGTCAAATGTCTGCATTCTTCATTGTCCTCCGTTTCTTCATTAAATCTATAGTCTCATTGGAGATTTTTGACTATTTGAAACTTTTTTCTGCTGGTGCTATTGCAGCAGCTATTTCAACCACATTTTCAATTATTTTTTCATACTGATCTGTTATTTCCATCTCTTCTGGGTCTTGCAACACAGCAAAGTGGTTGGACAAAGCAATCTCAAAATCGTTGCCCTTCTGCAGCAGCTTCTCAAAATTCACTTTGCCCTTCTTCGATCTTACCATTTGTGTACGTTCTCTTCGACAGTTTATCTTAACGTTTGCTGGTACTATTCTATGGTCACTTCCAACATTAAAACAGTTAAGGACAGTACAATTACAAAATATTAAAATATATTGTTTTATCATATAACATGATGTAGTCAATTTCTCTTGTGAGACCAGATGGACTTTTCCATGTCCATTTTGTCATAATCAGTCATAATGTACAATTCTTGTCCTTCAGCAAAATCAACCAATCTGTCATCTCTGTTGTCCCGCTCGCCATTTCCATATGGGCCAATTGCAGTTTCAGTAGTTCTTGCTTTTCCAAATCTAGCATTAAAATCACCCATCAGGATTTTGTACATCATCATCATAAAATACCTCAATTTCTTCATCGCCATGGTTTATAGTTTGTGCATAAGCTTGGAGGACTTGAAGTTTAAACTTTTATTCAACTGAATGACGCATTGGGCTAGACGGTCAGATATACTTTCAAATTTTACGACACTATCCTTCAACTTTTGGTTAATGAGGAATCCAATTCCCCCACATCACCCATTCTCCGTACCTCGAGTGTAGAGTACGTGACCAGTTGTTTTCAGTTTGATTAGCTCTTCGCCTTTTCTTCGTGTTTCACAAAGCCCTATAACATATATATATATATATATATATATATATATATATATATATATATATATATATATATATATATATATATATATATATATATATCATATATATATATATATATATATATATATATATATATATATATATATATATATATATATATATATATATATATATATATCATATATATATATATATATATATATATATATATATATATATATATATATATATATATATATATATATATATATCATATATCATCATCATCATCATCAGCCCGTATCGATCCACTGCAGGATGAAGGCCTCTTCAGCATGCGTCCAACCTTTACAGTCCTGGGCTTTCCTCTGCCACTCGGGTCCAATATACTTAACGATGTCATCAATCCATCGTGCTTTCGGTCTTCTTCGCGGACGTTTGCGATCAAGCGGTATCCACTCCAGGATTGCCTTGGTCCATCTGTCGTCCCATCGCCTCGCTATATGGCCTGCCCATCTCCATTTCAACTGTTTTACTCTTCCAATGATGTCACAGACTTTTGTTTGTTCCCTGATCCATGCGCAGGACTTTCTGTCTCGTCTTGTAATGCCAAGCATACAACTTTCCATTCCCCTCTGTGCCACCCGAAGTTTTTGAATTGATTGCGATGTGAGTGTCCAGGTTTCACTTCCGTAACGGGTAGAACGCACTGATCGAATACTTTTCTTTTCAGGCAAAGTAGGAGTCTGCTCTTAAACACTATGTTGAGCCTACCAAATGCCTGCCAGCCACATTTAACACGCTGTTCCACCTCCCGGGCGGTATTCCCCTCCATGGAAATCCTCTGCCCAAGATATATAAAGCTGTCCACAATCTCTAAATCCCTTCCTAAAACTGAAATTCTTCTGTCCTGAGCGAAGTTATTGAACATAACCTGACTCTTTTTCAGGTTTATTTTCAAGCCAAATGGTTCGCCAGCCCTTTGCATTTTCCCTTTTGTTTGTCCCCCTTTGTGTCCCCCTTTGCCCTTTTGTTTCTCAGCTTCTGTTTAGCTTTGTTAATTCCTTTGTTTTCTTCCAGGGTTTTTTGCACTAGCTGCATATTGAATCGGCGCGTGTCCTCTCTGATACGTTTTCTTATAGTTTTGCAGAGCTCAGTGTACTCGACCCTGCCAAAAGGACTACCTGCATTTCTCATTGCTCGCCGTTTCTTCATTAAATCAATGGTCTCACTTGAGATTTTTGTTTGTTTGAGACATTTTTCCTCTGGTGCTATTGAAGCAGCCGTTTGAAGTACATTGTTAGCGATTTCTTCATATTGAACTGATATTTCCACCTCCTCTGGATCTTGTAACGCAGCAAACCGGTTTGACAAAGCAATCTCAAAATCGCTTCCTCTGTCCAGCAGTTTTCCAGAATCCACCTTACCCTTCTTTGATCTTACCATTTTTTTCGCGCTGTTTTCGACAGTCAATCCGAACCCTTGCTCGTACAATTCGGTGGTCACTTCCAACATTAAAGTTGTTAAGGACCGTACAATTGGTAAATATTGTTTTATCGTTGGTCATGATGTAGTCAATTTCGCTTGTGAGCCCAGATGGACTTTTCCATGTCCATTTTCTGCTGATATTTTTTCTTATAGAATGAATTCATAATATATAGTTCTTGTCCTTCAGCAAAATCAACTAATCTGTCACCTCTATTGTCTCGCTCACCAGTTCCATATGGGCCAGTTGCATTTTCGTCTGTTCTTGTTGTTCCAATTCTGGCATTAAAATCACCCATCAGGATTTTGTACCTACATTTCTCCTTGTATAAAAGCTGGGCCACATCATCATAAAATTCCTCAATTTCCTCATCTTTATGGCTTATAGTTGGTGCATAAGCTTGGACGATTTGAAGCCTAAACTTTTTATTCAGCTGAATGACGCATTGGGCTAATCGGTCGGATGTACTTTCAAATTTTACCACACTGTCCTTCAGCTTTCGATTGATGAGGAATCCTATTCCGCCACATCGGCCATTTTCCGTACCTCGAGTGTAGAGTACGTGTCCAGTTGGTTCCAGTTTGATTAACTCTTCACCCTTCCTTCGTGTTTCACAGAGCCCATTAATATCCCAATGTATGTTGTCAAGTTCGATTAACAGTTCTTGCAATCGGGCCTCTGTTTTCATAGTCCGTATATTTAACGTTGCAATGTCAAAAAAAGTCCAATGGCAGCCTGATCTAACCCGGTGATTCTTAGCACCCTCTGCCTTGGGGCAGGTCTTCCCGCTGCCGTAAGTAGTTGCCCCTTGGCCTCCGGGGAATGAGGGCCGTGTTTGAGGTTGTACTGTCATATTTCAACATATTGAAATACCATGTTGAAGGTATGGACCGTAATCTGCCACGCTGGTCCAATGCTGGTCCAAAGCTTCTTTTTCTCATATCGCTGGGTATATCTGTGTATTGTTTGATTTCTTTTCTCGAAGTCAGTATGTTGTGCTATTTATTTGTTTGGGGCCTAAGATTTTTCTTTCTTTCTATTCAAAATGAGTGTTTCTGGGCCATATAGACATTCTGGCTTAATAACAGTGTTGTTGTTCCTCAGTTTTGTGTTTTTAGATATGCGTTTTTGTCAATACAAGTTTCTCTTCTCTTTTGTCAATACAGTTTCTCTCAATGTCAATGTGCATGCAAGTCTCAATGCAGTTTCAATTTTTTGACATCTACCCTTATTGGCCGCTTTTTCCAACCCGTTTTTTCCATTATTACTTCACCCAAATATTTAAATTGAAAGACTCGTCTGATGTTACCATATTTTGTTTTTAGAAATGGTGTTCTTAGTCTGTTGCAAATCATGTAATGTTTCCTTTTCAAAGGAAATTTGGAGTCCTACCTTTTCTGCTGTTTTTTTTTAGGATTTCAATCTGTTTTTGTGCCAACACCAGACAGTCTATTTTGATGTCGGTTCTCCCCAGTTTAATGGGCTAGTCAATATTCAGGGCCGATTTTTTTTACACGCTACTCCTGTATTACTTTTTCTAAAACACAGTTAAATAAGAGTGGTGAGAGTGCATCCCCTTGTCTCAATCCAGTTTTATTTCGAAAGACTCTGAGATGTCATTCATAAATTTAACTTTTGACCTTGTGTTAGTTAGTGTTGCTTTAATAACTAATGTTTTACTAATATATATAATTATAACTTATTATACTTTTATTACTTATAGATTATTAATGATCTATGAATTATGAGCTGTCAAGTGGCCTCAGTTGCTGGAATTTGATTGGAATGGCTTTGGTGGAATGCTCACTCACACAATTACTTATTCACACATATCGTGTGGTATATTTTCAATGGTGACCTGAATGTTTCGTTTAAGGTCAAGAGTTGTCCGAAGTTTATTTCTGTTAACCAGAGATTTAACATAACCCCTAAAAAAATAACACAAGGGTGTGAGATTGCATGATCTTGGTGGCTAGTTGACATTACCATTTCGCAAACTAACGCATCCAGGAAACTTTTTTTGCAATAGATCGATTGTCTGGCGAGATATGTGACAAGTCGCATCGTCTTGTTGAAAGAAAACGTCCACATTTATAAGTTTAGGTTATATATCAGTATCAGTTTATATTAATAATATAACATACTCCTGATTTCTTAGATCCATTTATATTATTTATGAGTACTCCATTTATAACCGATTACAGGATGGGGCAAGTGTCACGCAATCATTTTGTTTTAGCGTCATTTTTTTCATAATATTTGTTAACTTGGGTCTGGATGTTATGTAATGTAGACGTGCAAGTTTTATTATGGATAAATACACGCTAAAAGAAAGCAGTGAAATTGTTACAATGTACATTTATAGAATTAATTTCATATTTGCAACTCAACGTGAATTTAGGCGAAAATATTCTAATTGTCCGGTGCATCATAAAATGACAATTTATCGTTTATTCAAACAATTTCAAGAATTCGGAGCAGTTGGGGATAGATCCGCATCAGAAATCCAATAATAGTACGAAGCGCTGAACATGCGACTTGCATTATACAGCAACCAGACGACAACATCCGTGCTGAAATCGCTGCGTTAACACGAGATATATTGAAAATGTAATATATTGTAATTAGTCATATTTGATTGATGTTATTTCTAACAATTAATTAACCTAAAATTTAACCGAAGTAAATTTATTATAGAGAGAAAAATATTCTGTCTTGTTTCTTTTAAAAGTTATAAATAATTAAAATGGTAGCATTTTACTTGCCTCACCCTTTATTTTGGGGTGTCTGTTAATAAAAAGGAGGCTAGAGAAGTGACAGCTTTCCATTGTTAAATTATTAAATTTATATAGCTACATGTGCAATATTTTTGCAAATTTGTATACACCACTGTAAAATGTCATTTTATCTGCCCATGCTCTTATAATTTGACCTATATAGATCGCAATATGAAAAGCCATGTGCGAAATAAGTTGCGAAACTGAATTTCAACTGAAAAGTTTTAGAGAAGTCTTCCTGACATTTTGGACAGCTTTAATAAACTTTATGGTTGACGTTTATTTCGAGATGGGATTTTTTTATTGAAAAATCTATAACATGGTGTGCCGAAACAATATGTGATGTTAAAGGTTCATATAACATGGTAAACGAATTCGTGACTTGATTATTTAAAAAGTTTTGGTTTTAAACTAGGTTTCAAATTGTTCATTTTCTTCTGGATATTAAAAACGTGCACAGTGGTGGCATGTGAGGGAGGACGTTGGCGCGCCGCTCCTCCAGCATTTATCACAGTAAACAATTTTCAGAGCAAAACACCATATTTTATTTCCGTTCAATTTCGTTTCTTTAACTCATTTTCCTGGTTCACCTCCTGTATAGGGTTTCAATAGCACGAAAAGTAAAAAGGAGGGAGGGGAAAGCAAAAAAAGTTCTTCAGAAGCACTATTTTCTTCTACGCACTCTCACTTTAAAAACCCACGAGCCGCCACTGAATATGCATAATATTCAAATACTGTTTCCATAATCTTCTAATTCAATCTGCAGTATTAAGCGAAAAACATGTTCAAAGTAATTTATGATAAGTAATTTTGTAATTTGTATTAAAAATTTTAGAAACATTTCCAAATTGTCGACGTTAATTACTACATACATTTTATTGAAAATGTATTTATTGATATCGACAAACGGAGGCCAACCTTCGAAAATCTCATTATCCCCATACAATTCCCAATACAAAAAGAGAATCGGCGATAATACGTTTCTATAATTAATCACCAAACATCTCTCTTCGATGTATGGAATAAAATAAAGAACATAATCTTACTCATTATGTATACATGTATACAGAGTGTTCGAAAATAACGTCGAAATATTGTGGGAGGTGGCTCTAGGGATTAAAACATAAAAAAGTTCATATAAACATACCCCAAAAATTGCTTCTTAAAGAGGCTAGAGCCC
>JARFXV010000394.1:0-357561 GCA_031761425.1 Cosmopolites sordidus | reverse complement strand
CAATGTGGATTCACAATTATATGCCAAAAAAAGAAGCAGTAATGTATGAAGAAGAAGCAGAAGAAGTGAAGGTTGCTATTCAAGCTAAAAGTCCACATTCGATTGATCTTGAAACACCAGAAATTGCTGGAAAATATGATATAAATCAATTAATTATGCAAAAAGTTTTTAAATATCGATTGAAATATTGTATTATTCTCATTGTTGTATTGTATTCTCATGGCTTGTGGAAGTTTATAATCGGTAAAAATTATAAATTTTAATGAAAATATTTTTGAATAAAAATATCTATTGTATCAGAGACGTTCCACATAATCGATCGAGAATGCGATAAAACCTAACTCAAGAGTTGGTAGAAAAATTCAAAGAGGAAGTACCTATACTTTTTTCCAAGTATTTATTAATTGATAGTAGGGAGTGGCCAAATTTTGTAAATATTTATAATAATATTGCATATTAGTGCCATAGTTCTGTATATTTTATGCTGTATGATACTCATAGATTATTAGATAGGTAAGTATATATATATAAATATATATATATATATATATATATATATATATATATATATATATATATATATATATATATATATATATATATATATATATATGTTTTAGGCTGTAAAATGCATCACGCATTTATTTATTTTTTTTGATTGGTGACTATTATGAGTATTATATTATAAAATAATTTGGTTTCTTTGCATACTTTCATAGTTAAGTTAAATGTATTTTTGTTAATACGCATTAAATGAATGATTGATAACGCCTCGTTTTAGTTTTTACTTTTTCCTAATAAAAAAATGACTGCGAACAGGCTCTCGGGCATTATTTGTTGATAATTTATTAACAATTTTCTGTGTATGCGTGTGTGTGTGTGTGTGTGTGTGTCGATAATTCCTTTCCGGTTTTTTCGCTAAAAAAACACGTTATTTACAATGGATAGTTAAAATGTGTTTATTCAAAGTATTGGCCATGCGATTCTATACATTTTGCCCATCTCTCAGGCAATTTATGGATGCCATTCCAAAAGAACAATTTCTCCTTTGAGCTAAACCATTCATCGAGCCATTTTTTAACTTCTTCAAAATCGGCGAAGTGCTGCTCTGCAAGCGCGTGCCCCATCGATGCGAAAAGGTGGTAGTCAGATGGAGCGGTAAAACGGCAGGTGCGATAAAACTTCCCATCCAAGTGATTTCAACATTTTTTGACTAGTTTTGCTGTATGAGATGCAGCGTTGTCATGCTGCAAAATCACTTTATGTCTTTGAACGTATTGTGGACGTTTTTCTATCAATGCAAATTTCAATTTGATCATTTGTTGTCGATAGCGATCAGTATTAACTGTTTTTCTAGGTTTCAACAGTTTATAATATACGACAGCAATCTGGTTCCACCAGACACAGAGCATGGTCTTGCGACCAATACGATTTGGCCTTGCAGTCGATGGACCGGCTTCGCCAGGTGATAACCATGATTTTTTCGCTTGAGATTTTCGAAATAAATCCATTTTTCATCACCCGTTACTATTCGATGTAGAAATGACTTCCTTTCATACCTTCGAAGCTTCATTTTACTGACGATTTTTCGATTTTCTAATTGCCTGTCATTCAATTCATGTGGCACTCACCTTCCCATCTTTTAGATCTTTTCCATCGCAAATTGCGTCTCAGCTCACATTCAATTTTTTTTGTGTTTGTCTTGGGTCTTCATCCAACAACCCCTGTAATTTCGCAACTTCAAACGTTTTTAGCCTACTAGAAAGTTCTTTGCCTTGGACGTTGAAATCACCACATTTGAATTGTCGAAACCACGTTTCACATTTTCTTATGGCTGGAGCATGCTCACCGTAAGTCTCTACCAGCCAACGATGACTTTCAGCGGCTTTTTTCTTTTGATTAATCAAGAAAAGTAATGCGTGCCGCAAATGCACGTTTTCAGGCACAAAACTCGACATTTTCAAAAAATTATAAATCTATAATGCTGTTATTTTGGCGGAACGTAACTTGTGTAGTTTTGAGGTTAATGTCAGTAGAATAAAATGACATATGTATCAAATCATAACATTGCATACTTATGGCTAGTGAAATCTGTTACAAAAACCGGAGAGTAATTACCGACACCCCTGGTATATATATATATATATATATATATATATATATATATATATATATATATATATATAAATATATATATATATATATATATATATATATATATATATATATATATATATATATATATATATATATATATATATATATATAATATAGAACAGAGACCACTACATCAAAATCCTGGAACGCAGCTCGCTCATCTATCTAACTCTATCTTTCTCCCATTCAAATGATCATAAATAACTGCCAAAAGGTGCAACAGCGAGGGAAGAGTATCCTTTTCAACTGCCATAAATATTCTTTCATTTGCAAACTAGGTCAAGCGATAGCAACGACTAGAAAGGCATTATATTCTCTTGTTGAGCGAATCAAAAATGAAAAATTACTATTTGTTCGTGTTTATTAATATTATATTTACTATTAACTCCAATAAAATTATTCACAATATACAACGAATCAGTGTGCCTGACTTATTTTACTAAAGTATTCAATATTTCCAGTGTTTTTTTACTTAGTCTTGATGATGTGGTCTACACAGGATGTACAAGTTTTAATTTCGAGAGTAATTCTGAATTTGATCGTCATCAAAAATATTCCTTTTCACTATATGGCGGGCCACTTCGTATCGATTTTCAAGGTATTGTGTGTTTTTCAAAAAAACAGTAATACATGCAAAACTATTGATCTACCACTGGAAAGAGTGCAAGATTTTTCTTTACAGGATTGAGATTTTGACAGTTATTTAAACTATCAAAGATAAATCAGTCGCATTTCAAAATTTATACTTTGATTATAAACCATTTTTATTGCATTACACCAAACATATTTCAAATGGTATACTACTACGATGATCAATAACTGACGTAACTTATGTTTTACATATCGATACCGCCCTGAAAGTCGCTTTGACTCTCCTGACAGAAGTTTAACATCATTTCGCTTGTTAAGTTACAAAATAATGCGTGTTATGTTATTATAACAAATTTTTATCGTCGATTATTTAAAATAGATAAATATATCGAGTAAAGAATGTGCATTATATATTGAAACGTGTGTAGAATACAGTGTTTATTTCATATATATATATATATATATATATATATATATATATATATATATATATATATATATATATATATATATAATATTGTGGTAATTACTATATCTGTAAGTGGAGGTGTCACGGAGTAAGCGAGACAGCAAACGTCTGCTTCTATCTCTTTTTCTACTTCTCGGCCCGTTGTGCGCAAATGTCGCGATAAATAAACGTGACACAAAAACATAAAAATATGCAAACTGACGCACGTCTATAAGTATACTCAATTCTCGGACATGCGTGTAAGACTCAAAGTAGTAGTGAGAGAAACAGACGCCTATATGTCTGCAGCGTAATGATTTCGCCTATCTCTAGACCTTGCTTGCAATATAGTAGTATATATATATATGGTTTATTTCCGATATTTAATCAGCTGTTATTGCCATCCATGCAATGTCCAATGTCACTTTTATATTAGTGGTTATTGGTGATTAAAATACAGTGATTTAAATCGTGCAGTGTAGGACTGTAATAGCCGGACTAAAAAGGAAAATATTTCACAGGTAAGAAAGAAATTTAGTCTTGTAAGCTCTAGTTGCAAATTGAAATATCTTTGTAAGAAGTAATTTTTATTTTGGAACAAGTTAACATATTATATAGAGTTCCTAATATACTCATGAATTATCGTTAAAATGTCTAATAAAATTTATTAATTAAAAGCAAATATTTGTTTTAATACATTGAAGTTTGGGTTAATGTTATTAATAAATTTCTTTAAGACGTAAAGACGTCTTAAATTTCTTTAAGACGTGATAATATCTCTGGACGTACTTTTTAACTTACAAAACACACTTTCAGTGGCGGCTCGTGGGTTTTTAATGTGGGAGGGCGCAGAAGAATATAATGTTATTCAAGATTTTTTTGCTTTTCCCTTCCTCCTTTTTACTTTTCGGGCTATTGAAACCCTATAGAGGAGGTAAACCAGAAAAATTAGTTAAAGGAAAGAAACTGAACGAAAATAAAATATGGTATTTTGTTCTGAAAAATTGTTTACTGTGATAAATGCTGGAGGTGGGGCACCCCAACGCCCTCTCTCACGAGCCGCCACTGTACACTTTTATTTTTTGTCCTTGTTTACAGAAAGAAAATTATTTTATAAAGCATGGAGGACCTATGTTATTGATATGGTCGTAAGTTGATAACGTATAGGTAAAGAAGAACCATCGGTACAACTGTGTGTGTGTGTGTGTGTGTGTGTTTATATATGTATATTATATATATATATATATATATATATATATATATATATATATATATATATATATATATATATATATATATATATATATATATATATATATATATATATATATATATATATATATATATATATATATATATATATATATATATATATATATATATCCCACCCCTTTAGTTTTTAGAATAGTATTAACTCTTCCAAAAAGTTTATCATTAAAAATTTTTTTTCCAAAAAAACTTCCAATCATTCTACGTTTTTAAAAACAATTTTACTTTGTTTTTATAATAAAATAGTATAAACAAAATAGACAGAAGAGTTTGTTCAATATTATTATTGAGGATATTATTTGATTTTACTGTACTTTATTCATAGTCTTTTGGCTAATTCCCAAAATGATATTAATCATTCACTATTGCATAAATAACAGTACAAAAAAATATTAGGGTATATCTCTTGATGCAGGTGAGATTCTCATCAGCCAGTTATCCTCCGCGTTGGGCCAGGATAATTACCTTTTGGGGTCGATGGCAAATATTAATCTATTTCGGTAGCTGGGAACGGGTTCCACTCCAACGGGAGCATCATTAAGATATAATTAATTATTCCTGATTGTTACAAAACCGGGCAGGCTTGTCGTACGGCTTGTAGTTTCTTCTCTGTAATTTGCCGCTCCAGACCTACATCTATTTTTTTTCGTTATTAGCATTATCATTATTCTGTGGCGACCGTTTAACAGGTTGGTTGGATAATGATTTTATTTTCTCTTACATCTTCTTTTGTCTATCAGACACACGAAAAGCAGTCTTACGCATTAATATTAAAAAAACACATTAATATAACTGAATTTTTAACGAACAATATTATTCTTAGAAAAACGCTATGCTTTTACAGTTGGCTGTTCTAATTGAAACCTTTAGTTTGAAACACTAAACTCGAAGAGATTTACCACTAAACCTCAAATTCAATCTGTAAACATGATTCAATTTATAGACATCTATAGATGATAATCTGTAGATTGAATAATTTCTTCAATCTATCGATTGAATTATCTCCTGATGATGTTAACATGGACTAGTTTATAGTTAAGTTTAAATTTATCCCGTCAAATTTTACTTCTTTATTTATAAAAATAAGGACAATGTTTTGATGCTGACAAAAGCGCCGAAAAGTCTGTACATTGCAAAAATGATATTAAACTCTAATAGTGCATCAATAACAATGGAGACCAAGAAATAAAGATCACAGAAAGATTTAGATTTAGATTAGATTAAAAAAGAAATACATAGAAGTAAAGATACGTATTTCTTACTGTGCAGAATTAGGGTTTCTGATTTCTCGACTTATTTTTTTTCTTGGGACTAAAGAATTTAGTTTGAAATCTTTGAGAATTTTCAAAATAGACTATCTTAGTAGCCTTAAGAACACAGGATAAGATAAATAAATCGAGATTTAAACGAGAAACCGCTTCAACCGCTAACCAATTGGTCTCCATTTTTTTAGGATCGTGTTCGTTATCTTGTGTTTGGATTTGGACGTCATCTTCATCATCGTCATCAATTTGAGCTGCTGGGAAATAATCTATTATACGGTTCTTCTGTAAATTTGATCAAAGCCGTTTTACTGCAATTACATATAATTCTTTCATTATTATTCTGAAATGCCGTGAGGTAGTAAAGGTACCTGATTAAAAAAATCGGCTACAAATTTCGCCTGCCATTTATCGTACTTCAATGAGTGTTTTGAATTAATAATTTGGATTCTGAAGTGGATGCCTCTGCTTTACTTTATATTTTTATCGAAATCTTATTGATATGTTCAAAAGGCCTTACTAAGCTGCTTGTATTAGAACACTTCTATGGATATCTTTTAAGTACATTTAACGCTTTGCCTTTGATATTAGAAAAAGGTGGAAACATTTTTCTTTCGACGTCTCCATTATGGAACTGTTAAAAAACATTAAATTAGTGTTTGCACCATCCAGTTTTTACTTCTCAAATTGTAAACACCCTTCATGTTTGAGGAAACGGAAACAGTTTTTTTCTTTTACCTCTTAGAATAATAATTGTACAATCCTAATGACCTAAACCACTATTCTACTAAATTTGAATAGATTTAGTACTAAACACATATCATTTTTTTATTTAATTTTTTTAGAATTATCGAATTAAATAATATCCTGATTACGCTAACATGGTTAGCAAAGCATGTTTCTAGAAGTCAAAAAAAGTTTTTGGTGTTTAGTCCTAAACATCTTCGACTTTAGTGTTTCACACTAAAGATTCCAGTAGAATAATTTATCTAAATCAAAGAAATATTTTTTTTAACTATTAGAAGTAAAATTAAGTAAAAAATAATTATGTCTAAATAAATCTAAGGTTTTTTTTTGTCCCAATTTAATTAAGGAACAAACAATGAATGAAAACGTAAACAAGAAAATAAATCCCTAATCAATAAATTCGTACTTTTCTTTACTGCTATTCATTTAAACCGGAATTTTCTTGGATCGTCAACCATTGAGAGTCGAACAGTTTCAATTAATATAACGCCTAATCCTGCTGAACACTGCCAAATTCTCTCTTGATTAACAACAAAGCTTTTCCCCCCGAAAATTGCAGGGTGGGTGTTGAGTTGGATGGACGACGGCTGCGAGGGGGATGTGCAACGGTTGACCATAGGAGACGACCGCTGGCCAATTGGTCAGCTACCCTAGTGGAATCAACTCTCCTGCTCTTGTTGAATAGTAATTACAGCTGAAAGCGCAACCGAAGAAATTTCGTTTAATTTTGTAGTATTTGCCACACTTTCACAGGAAGTGAAGCAAAATTTAGTAAAATGTTTTAACTTTGATTTTTATTGATATGTTATAGAGCTATGCCAATTTTAATATATATATATATATATATATATATATATATATATATATATATATATATATATATATATATATATATATATATATATATATATATATATATATATATATACGAGAACAAAATGCCAAATTATTACATTACCAATCGAAAAGCTTTGATATGAATCATCATTTTAACCAAATATATGTAAAAGCATATTTGGTAAATATTAGTTAGTGATTATATAACGAATAAACCACAAATAAACTTATGAACATTGTTAAAACATTATTTCATAAATTAACAAATATGTCCTACATAGCTCTGAAAAATGTAGGAACATTGTAAAATCGCACGACAAAGGTTGTTATTTCAAAATTGCGACGAAAATTATTTCAGTGTTTTGATGCGTGAGTTTGTTGCTCTAAAAATATCAACACCAAAGCAATCTGTAGACCATAAATCGAAATATTTGCCTTCCAAATTTTGTGATGCTACATACAAAAGTTTTAAGAAAGCGCGAAGTTCTTCCAAAGTTGTTTCTTTTGTCAAATGTTGTGTGTCTGCTTGGCTGTATCTTTCCGATTTTTCTCTAAGTTTGCAGTTTTTAAATTTAACAATGTCGGCAAGCATTATATCTGTAACAAAACAACTACAGCATTCCAATGGCGTTTTAAATGCTTTAAAAGATCACTTTACTACTGGTAAATGACTGATAATGTTTTCAGCCATTGTTTTTCTAGCCAAATTCGGACATTTGTAGAACCATCTCGACCAACGTAATCGTTGTTTACAATAGTCTCGGTATCTTCAAAGAATTCCACATGCAAATCATCATCATTGATTTTTTGTTCTCTGTCCGAATTTGCCGAACGCTCGCTCATATTATTATCTTCTTTTTCCGAACTAGATGTTAGTTCCGGGGATGCTACAAAAATCATTATCTTGCTCTAAATCTTTCCATAGTTCTAATAATTTTGCCTGTTCTTTTTCATAACTCATCAAACTAAAAAGTTACAATATTTATTCATTACATTACAAATTATAGACATTAAAAATACTTTGATAAATAGCTGAACTGTATGTTAGAGTAACTAAAGCACGGTGGTGTATGACTCAAAATGTATCTACACGTAATCGGTACGGTGGGATATAAGGACACGTACTGAATTAACAGTACGTAAGTTACAGTAATTAACAGTAAATAATTCGCACTGCTGTTGACATCAGACTATACTGCACGCATTTTTGGTCAGAAATAAGCCAAATCCGAAGATACACGAATACTCGCGAACCTATGGAGTGTAGCTAATGGGCTACACCGCGGTAAACTCCATTTGGGTATATTATGCCCCACGCTACGGACACACGGTTAATGACAGCAGGTAAAATATGTTTTTTTGCATTTGTGTTGGGTTTGGACGCACTGGCCAATCTCAATGTCTCAATGACGTGTGATTTTCGCTCGAAAAATACTAATAGTTTGTTTTATAAATACGGGTGCTTTATTTTCAAATGCTGGGCTAATTTTGAAGGCTTCGTGTTTTCCGCGGACATATTTTGATAACAAACAAAACATTGCGGCTTGTCATCCAAGGTAATGAATCCATATTTTAAATATGTTTCATTGCACAATCTGATCTTTTTTTTACTCTTTTACCAGATGTAGATGGTGAATTTCATTGTGTCACAAACACAAACCGACTGAGAGAAGAAATCGTAGTAGTTGTTTTCGCAAAAACGTAATTAACAATGAAACTTTTTGTCTAGTTCCTTTGTTTTTATTACCAAAGCATAAAGCTTGTACGTATCTACCTAAGCGCGCTCAGGACGAATCTTGCACGCGTGGGTGGCGTGAGGTGCGCGGTCAGGTCATTTTACAAATGCGTGCAATGGAGGACACAGGTTTGAACTTGTAAAAAACTATAAGAACAAGGGGTTGTACAAGTCATGTAGTCCGGTATTTGTGGCTGTGGGCGGTATTTTGATATAAGTGTAACGATCCATTCACATGTATTAAATAACGATTCGTCATTTAACACAAAGACAAATAGATGATTCGTTTTTTTCATAATTTGTACACCTGAAAACACACTCATAGAAGTTTATAAGCCATTTAAAAATAAAAACGACACGATACCGAAAAAAGGACGAATCGTCGCCGTGTTAATCGGCTGATGATAAACGTCAAATTAACATATTGGGGTGATGGGGCAGCAATGTTTTTTTACTTATCTTTTTGGCTATTTAGGGGGTCCCGACACTAAAAAGTTCGAGAGACGATGTTTTAGACAATACTTATTCAAATATCATCAATTTCAACAGTTATCTGTAAATGTCAATAACATAATTACAACAGGACATTAATATATGAATCACCGCCCTACCGTCATCTTTCCTTCCTGCCCTCGGTACACGTCAATGTCCGAAGGTCCAATAAGAATGTCGGTTCAGTCGGAAATCTGCTGCTCAATGACTGCCTTTCAATTTCCGGTCGGTAATTCGCATTCCTGCAATCTGGAACGAGCTAGACTCGTCGGACCGATGCCCTGGGCTTGTCCAGGGGTGGCGGCAAGAGGAGGATAACCGTCGGAGGCATTTAAATTGGGTAATTTCGTTTCGGGGAACTGAGAACGACTTGTCTTCTGTGCCGCCATCAATAAGTAGATTAGCGAACCGTTTGGTGAATTGCTAGTTGGGCGACGAGCGCTAATGATAGTCGAGAGGAAATTGGCATAGTTTTCGTTTCGTTCTGGTTGTGACGATTATGAGATTAATGCGAGGAGAACGTTTTAACTCGATCTCTATTCATGTCATACAGAGTTTATCTAAAAAGAAATCTGCTAGGAAAAACTACCAGAAATAAATAAAGGTGCTAAGAGTTATATCTAAATTTCGACTATATTTAACATTTTATCTAAGTTTCTAATTTTTCCTTCAGTGTATTCTTTTTTTTTCACAACCAACTTTGAGGCCTAATTGTACATTTATTCGTGTAACCGTATTTTTTGTTCTCTATGGTAAGCAGAGTGTCCGACCGTTGAAGTGCAGTTAAATTAGTGCTACTTTTGTCAGTGGAAAAACATATAAAACGGTAACTAAAAAATAAATAATTTGAAAATACTTCCTTTGCATGGGATTGTTGAGTTTTTTCTTTTTTTTTCTTTGGTTTTTAGGTCTTCTTTTGAAATTGTCATATTATGCTTCGTATGCATTCCCGTTGAAATACTCTCTATCAAATATGGCTTCCTATGCATTCAAGATTGCTTTCTGCCTTTTACAGAACTGGACCCTTCGTGGTTCTATACACTCCTGATCCTAATCCTAATCCTGAAGATGGGTTCTTAAGTAACTATGAGCTTACTACGAACGTAAATACGAACCTTACTCTCTCCATGTTCATTAAAGGAAATATATTATCAAAGCAGAATCCGAATCCGATAGCTCTGATGATAATATTGACCACACAAACCTTATAGGCTCCGTCTACATCAAAAAAGACCGGGTCATTTGGAAAAACCAAAAAATTAAAACTTTTGATGAAAAAAACTTCAAATTCAAAAGAAATTCCGATCTGCCAGAAACAATCAAGCAGTTAGATACACCACCAGAAATATTCAAATTCCTGTTTACGGATGAATCTAATCTCTAATATGATTGTTGAGCAGTCTGTCTGAGCAGAACAATTTATTTGAATCGTAACGTTCATCTCTTATGTGAAGTTGACATCAAAGAGGATGTATTGGTCGAAACATGTAGGCCAGCTGAAAGTTTACGAAACTATGACATGTTACAGATCTGAGGCTGTAAAGAAGAATTTACGTTTCAACAACAACGAAAACTTCAAGCCACATGGAACAGATGGTCATGATAAACTTTTCATAGTTAAACCTCTTTTGCACCAAATTCGCGAACGTTGCGATCGCTGTTGGTGCGAAGGGAAGAGTTTTTATCAGTGGATAAGCAAATAATTCTCACCAAGTGTCATCACGGAATCAAGTAGTATTATCCTGCAAAACTATATAAATGGAGTTACAAAACCAAACAAAATTAGTTTGTTTATGCTACAATGAGAAACAAAACGACTTCAAAGATTTCCACAAAATATTATTGTATTTCTAATTTTACGCATACGAAGCCATATAGCTCATTCAAAGGAATAATGGTTGTACGTCAACAAAATCTATGACGCAGTCACGTTAAAATGTTGCCACATCAACATCAAAATACCCAGACTTTGGCTTTTGTAAGATCGATAAAACTATAAATGAACAAGTAACACGAAATGTTATTCTTTAGTTTTTGATCAAAAATCCATTTCGACAACTGTTGGCGAGTATGAGAATGGTTGTCGAGTATAAGAAGAACAGAATCTGGTCTAAACTTGGAACGCAAATGTTTAAGCAACTCAATAAATAAGTTAGAATTTATGTATCAAGAGTCCGAACACATTGCTGTAGATTCTCGTGGAGTCCCATCCATCAACTCGTTTTTCATTCTCTTTCGAGGAAATATTATCGCGGGAGGAACAAAATTACCCGCCGCACTCATAGCACAAGCAATACTGACTAATTCCCCACGCTCAGCTGAAGATATTGTTCCCACAAATTTCTTGCCTTTCGAGCTAATAATTTTTGGTATTTTTTTAGAAACGGTTGAAATACCACTCTCATCCATATTGTAGATAGCACTTGATGGAAACATATTTTTTTTTATACAATTCTGATAGATTTAAAAAAAATCAAATTAACTTAAATTCGTTAAACCCCATCATTCTTGCTAAACTAGTGGCATGAGTAGCCCGCAATGAGCGAAGTAAGTTGCCCAATCTTTGCCAGGTAGTTTTGAGTACTAGTACTTTGCCAGGTAGCCAGGTGCCAGTTGAGTACTTTGCCAGGTAGTTTGGTATGGATTAAATGGGTTTTTTATGTTTTTTAAAACTACATGCTAATACGCGATTTTTCTTAAAGCTTTAAATGTGATACCATAAAACCGGTTATTCAGATTTTGGCAGTGTTCTGCAAATTCACGTTCCATTTTCTCTGAAAACACTTCGATATCTTCTCAAGCTATCAACACCATACTCCGATTTTACTCTTTTTCATAGAGTAGATTCATCTATTCCAAGCTCTTTTGCGACGGTTCTTTTGGAAATATCTTCATTTATTCTTTGTCCAGTTATTTGTAACATTTCTTTCGTACAGGTTTTTCTATTTGTCTTTTTTTTATATGATCTAAAACAAACAAATCTTAATCTTTTAAGAGAAATTATAAATGATTCTGATGGGGCAAAAGCTACCCCACCCTGAACATCGGACTTTTGCCCCAAATGTCGCGGAAGCTAAAAAATAGTTTCAATGGTAAAATACTTTGAATATAAAACTAACAGGAAGGAGCCTTGCCTATCTTAATGCACGTATAAATGGAGACGGAAACGGTCATATTCAAGCACCACAGATGACTCATTGTTTTGGAATTTTGGTAGTTGGTTTCAAAAATTTAGAGTTTATTAGTAGTTTTGTGCAATTTTAGTGAGCTGTAATCAATAATAAGTGTCGAATAAGTGTACTGGAAAACTCTTTTTGTATATTCTAGTGTAAATAAATATTAATATTTATTATATTGATTATATTGACAATAAAAGCAATAATATCGGAAGTAAGAAAAAAGAAAGAATTTACGGTTAGAGACGCATCAGCATCTAAGGCTATTTAGTGACTGGACCTACCAGCTTAACGTGGGTTCTGAACCACGGTCATCAGCTACCGACAAACCCATAACAGGCTATCAACCCTTGGTTATGTGCGTACCCATAAGTCTATCAAGAAGCCTACCGACTGCCGAGTGACTAACGTAGAACACTTCTCAGAAAACAGCCTTTAACTGGCGTGACTGAGGGGTAATTCGTTGTGGGATTTTACACTCTTGCCTAGAAACAATCACAGACATTTAGGTGTGGATATGTGTGGGCGCGTGTGTGTATAAAGTGTGTGTGTAGGATAGGAAGTAAGACGGACAGAAGAATTAAAGAAAAAGACCCATCCAAGCGCTGGAATCGAACCAGCTACCTTTGGATTGCCCGGCAGGCGACTAACCCACCAGACCACCGCGGCCGGTTATCGGAAGTAAGGTAAACACATAAAATATAGTTAGTTGTACGTCTTGTGGTTGTTCCCTGACACGAAAAAATCAAAATTCAGGAGTAACATTACATGGTAAGTGCTTTAATTGTAAATTTGTTAATGATTTAGAAATAAAAACGTATTTTGTTTCAATAACATTTTAAAGTTATGAAGTAAACATATTGCCTTCTATGCATAGGCGTAGTCAAATCACGAGCGTAGCCAAGGGGGGGGCTAAATCCTGGCTACGCCCGTGAGTGAAATTCATTTAGGTAAAATAATATAATGATAATGTTATTCAAGATATTGATTATTTTTTTAGAACTTAATTTTTTAACGTATCTTCTAAAATGTTTAGTTTTCTGAGATATTGGGCCTTAAAAATTCAAATAATTTTTTAGTTTCCGTTTGATACATATAAAATATGTTTTACTCATATAATCTATAAAATATAACGAATTATACAGACTGTTACCTTTTTTCATAATCCTTTTCAGAAATTATTATATTAATAAATGTAAATGTTACTTTCATTCTGATTTGCATTTCATGTTATTAAACCAGTTCATCTTTTTTCGAGATTTCCCAAAGATTCCAAATAGAAGAACACAACATTTTATTTTATCATTTTGATAAACATCTTTCATAGCATTTACTCTTGAAAGTTAGTTTTTTTAAGTTGTTGTGAAATATGAGTTTAGGCTCAAGTTTATATCTAACACTTTAGTTCTGCTGTTTCTTTAAACTAAACTAATATTTTAGTTTTTAGTTTAGTTAAAATTTTTAGTTTATATTAGTTAAAATATTAGTTTAGTTCAATTTAATCAATTAAATTGAAACAAAAATTCTTCAAATTGCAAAATTCACTTTCTGAATTCCGCGAACAGTAAAAAGTGTATCCAAAAGGAATTTTATTTTTTTTTTGAATCAGTTCTGCTTATTTTCCATAATCTTTTCTTAAATTACCAAGGAAAAAAATCGTCCATGCCTACAACGTTCGCTCGTTTTCAATTCGCCCCGTAGAAAATTGAGGCCCTCGCCCAGATTGGCAGGCAATCGGGCAGTGGTTCTCAGAGAGTCCGGACTCGGACTCCCGCTGAATTCCAATTTCGTCGGACCTACTCCCCTAGGTCGGACCCACGTCGAATTGACCGCGTCGAGATGTTTTATTTATGTCGTTAATAAATCTCTCCTTCTCTCCACCGTTTGCTACGTATTGGAATTTTATTAATTCGGATCGGAACGAAAACAGAAATGGTTCGATAACGGTTCGTGAACGGACTTTTAGGATCAGTAATTGTAATAAAAATATTACGAAAATATTTTACGGTTTATCAGTTATGTCACACTAGTGTCCAGATTAGTTTGTATAAATATTTTTTCTGTTCTTTTTTTTCTCCTCAAAGGAGCGTGGGGACCATATGATAAGAAAATTATAATCATGAGTAATGGATCCTTATTTTGCATGTTGTTGCTAGCTAGTTGCTAACTAGTTTTAGTTTTTGTTTTTTTCTATATGTTTATAATAAAAATAAATTATATTTTGTTACATATATATACATATTACATATACATACATATTACCTATACATACATCCATAATTACCTATCTGTGTTTCATTTTCTAAGAAGAAAAAATACTTCGCCGAAATATGTAGTAGCTATAAAAATAAATCCTAAAGAAAAAAACTCAGTATTGAAAAATAATTTAAATATTGCAAATCGAATGCTTGTTTTTAGTTAGAAATGCTAATAACTTATATAACTTATTACTTTATAACTTATTTTGTTATCTTTTTATATATATTTTTTTTATTTATATATATTTTTTTTTAATATATTTTTCTAAATTAGTAAAGCTTTTAAAAATCAGAAAAAGATGGTGTTTTCAGTACTTGGGATCAAAATCTATTCGACGAACATTAAAAGTAGAATTTCTTTCGTTGCCGCCCCATCGATAAAGCTTGAAAACAATACCAAAAGATTTGACAAATTTACCACGACCCACTGGGAATATCATCAGGACTCTCGAACAATTAACTGGCATTGAGCTGTGTCGGCACAATTACGAAGGACTGACCGATGCAACCGAAAGGGCTTGAAGTGACCATGAAGTCCCTTGAGCATTTGGGCGGCTCCTTTACCTTTTTGGTTCATCTTAGCGTCACTTGTTTAACCTATTGTATTGTTCTTTTACTTACACTGTCCTTTAATTGTATTGAGTAGAATATTTTCTAGTTTTTTGATACAAGTCTGGTATTTCTGAATTTAAAAATATATAAACATTGAAAAGTAAATTTATCAAACAAAAAAATATTCAACTTTATGTATTAGATGCATTGGAAAGAGGAATAAAATATAACGTATGAAATATATTAAATTAGTTACGAGAGTCGTTGGAAAAGTGACCGGATATAGAAATCGCGTGTGAATCACCAATTCATTCGATACTATGCTGCCAAGTTCCAAATTGCAATAGTTAAGTGGCGTGTTTGTGGTAAATGAGTAAATTAAAAAAAAAAGATAGGTATGAAAAATCTTTCAACGTGGTAGGTGGAGTGTTTGTTAGCAGTCGACTAAGGGCCTATTCGACTTATCACATTTCAAGAGTTTCTAGCATTATTTAAACACAATTATGTATGTCATAGTTTCTATGATGTCTTATAATAATAAATTGAAATATGGATTCATCATTATATGCCAGAGTGGATGGGAAAAGGCGAAAAGGCACTGAAGGATCTGAAAGCGGTTATATCTGCAAGAAAAGCTAGGGTTGCAATTTTCTGAGGCTTTCCTGGTATGGTGGTCATCTGCTGAAAGGTTGAATTATCTCCTAGGAATATTGCTACTGGGCCAAAAGATTCTTTCTTATTTTTGAGCTCGAATACTGAGCATTTCAGATTAAACCAACTTAAATACTGAGTTTCTGTTTTTGAGCAGACGGTGGATGGGCTTCCATAAGATCTGCTTGATAAAGTTCTTAAAACTCTAATACTTGATCATTACTCTATTCTTTATATCTTTCGATTTTTTAAACAAAATCTTAAAAATACGAGTAACAAAGAATATACACACTGATAAAACAAATCATAAATTGACTTGATGCGTTGAAAACATGACACACGATATGGCTAATGTGTAGACGGAAACTTATCATATGTCCCAGCATGTGCTAGTTCCTCAGATGTAGGATACAAAACCGACAACCCATCAACAATTGGAAAACGCAAACGCCAACATCGGGCAGTGTCTTTACTATCCACACATATGACGCTTACCAATGACATCTGACGCTTACCATGTATAGCGCCGGCTTAAGAACAGTGCGAAGTTCAGGCTAAAATTTGAAATTTGATTGTCTTACACATGTTTTCTTATAAGAAGATTCAAGTTATTCAAAACAGACCTGTGAACTACAGACAATAATAAGCTTTTAGAATACCGTAATTCCATCATATATTCTGATTTGAGGCCATAAAAATGATGACATAAAAAAATGGATCAATTTCAAGAAATGAATTCTTAAAATTTACAAACATTCTTGGAAATTCATGTTCTGAAGATTACATTTTCTAAATAGCTACGTTCAGTAGCTCATGATCATCTGGTGAAAGGTAGAATCAACACCCAGGAATATTTCCACTGGACTGAAAGATTATTTTTTCTTTTTTAGCTCGAATACTGAACATTTCAAACTAAAGGAACTTTGAATACACTGTCATGCATCAACTACTGAGTTTCTGTTTTAGTACAGACGGTGGGTGGACTCCTATATTACAAGTTCTGCTTGATAAAGTTCTTGACGCATTGAAAACATGACACAATGTGGCTAATATGTAGACGGAAACTTGGCATATGTACCAGCGTGTGCTATTGTTTACAGAAAGTGTTTACAGTTAAAGCTTCAATATCTTGCCGAATATTATTCTTTAGATATTCCAGAGTGGCGAGGCGGTTGCAGTCCACGTGACTTTTAAGATATCCCTAAAAAAACAGGGAGTCGGGTCCGGGCTTCGAGGGGGCCACTGAATGTCTCGTTTTCGATAAATCAATTTTCCCGGAAAAAGCGCTTGAACGACGGACAAAGAGAAATTGGAAGTGTGGCAGGTGGCTCCGTCATGTTGAAACCAAGTGTTGTCCTGTGAAACCACGCTGTTAAAAAAACAAAACAACTCTTTGGACCGCCTTGTACAATAAATTTAACTGCAAATATGCATCTTCTGAACTGTGTTAAATTTAATGAAGTGATGATTGAGTATTTAAAATCACCTTCTGATAAATCACTTGACAAATCTTCTTGAGTTATAAGTTTCTTAGTTCACAGATCTTCGCAGATACTGAACCAATTAATTTTTCTGTCCATCCTACCCGTTTTTATTTAATCCATAGCAGATAAAAGAATGAGTCCCTCGCCGAAAATTTCCAAGTAGTATCCGGGATTAATCCTTTAACCCAGTTCGCCCGAATTATAGTCAATTAATTTCTCCTCGGGGCCACTGTCTCTGGCACCGGAATTTTCGGCGTGTAGCCCAAGCAACCTCCCCCACGACCCGTCTTCTCCGTGCGCTTCAGACTTTAAATTAGCATTTTCCAAACAGATGCGTCCAGAACCATGAAGATATTAACTTGTAATTACATTTAGTTAACATCGCGCGTTTACCACGACAGTTTTAATAATGATTAATAGAAAAACCGCGTCCCGGTATTAAACTCCCTCAGCGATTTTTCATTTTACTCTCTCCCTATCTCGCAGTCTCTCTTTTTAGATTGTTTCTACTTGCAAATTTTTTAAATAATCATGGTTAAAATTCGAACATTATATCAGGATTTTACATAAGTATTTTGGATTCTTTAGTGTTTTTAAAAGTTTTATTTGTGAATATACTTATTTACTCTATTATGTTACCATTATTATTTACATTTCTTTGCCAATGGAGTATTAGGTCCATAATATCATTTTATCAATAATTAGCATCCTTTGTTTCAAAAAATATCAATAGGTTTTCACTTCTTTTACCTTTTTCAAAGATTTAACATTTAAACAGTTTTAAAGGACACGCAATAGCTGGTAGTTCAAGGGTGTGATGTCCGGTGAGTAAGATGGATGAGGCAAAACATTTCAATTAACGCTGAATAATTTTTGCCGGGTTTTCATTGAAATGTATATTCATGCATTACCATGATGAAACTCGATGCCTATTCTGTTTGCTAATTCTGACCGCTTGCCTTCAATTGGTGCTTTCAGCCGATATAATTGTGAAGACTAGAAATCGGTGTTAATAACTTGGTTGGGTGGAAACAGTTCAAAGTGTAAGATACCTTTTGAATCACACCAAACCCAAAACATAATTTTCTCTGCATGTAGGTTTTCTTTCGCCGTACCTAAAACCACTGGTCATGCCAATCCCCATAATTTTTCGTTGTAGGTTATTGCACATAATCCACTTTTCATCCATTTCAGAAATGGAACTTTCAAAATTTTTCAACAAAAGATCGCCCGAAAAAAATCATACCAGCAGATTTCGCTCACCAAATTCGTGAGAAAGCCACATATTGTATCGGCAGACGTATCCATTTCTGCCATACGACCAAAAACGGCCGATTTACCAATTTTTACTTACAATTTAACTTATTGATTGATTTGTCCGTTACTTTGTGATTGTTCATGTTTTAAAAAGGAATAAAACAATTTTTTACTTTGTTATCTATCACTTTTATTTTTAAATAAAATTTGTGTGACTATAGTTTCGTAAAACGATTTTACATTCTCAAACACTACTTTAAAACTAACTTATTGGGGTTAATTTTTTACAATATTTTAAATAGTGGCGAATTTAATGGTGGAGTGGAGAGTGTAAAATCGTTTTACGAAAATATAGTAACACAAATTTTGTTTAAAAATAAAAGTAATATATGCCGCAGAAACTGTAACACTCACAGCAAAAGAGGAAGACAAACTAAATATTTTTGAACGCAAGATAATGAGAACAATAATGGGAGCAAAGAAAGTGGGAAACAACGAGTGCAGAACTCTGATGAACTTTGAAATCGACAGCTTGTTAGGAAGGGAAAACATAGTCAGATAATTAAAGCACAAATAATAAGATGGCATGCACATGTAATGAGAAGAGATAGGGATACACCAATAAGAAAAATAATAATATGGAATCCAGCACAGAGCAGACCGAGAGGGAGTCCCAGGGTCAGATGGAGACAACAGGTGGAAGAAAATATAAAAACAGTAAACGCAGAGGGATGGAGAAGACAGATCGCAGAAAGGAAGAGAGGGGGGAAAATAATCGAAAAGGCGAAAACTCACCAACAACTAAGAGAAGGGCAACAAGAAGAAATGTGGACTGATCCACCACACTAAAAGAATTTGAAGAGTTCCTTATATAGGAAACAGCTACAATTTCCATGTGAAATGTATTAGCTTATAATAATAATAATATAAAACAGGTTTAGTTTAGTTTTAAAGTAGTGTTTGAGAATGTAAAATCGTTTTACGAAACTATAGTCACACAAATTTAAAAAATAAAAGTGATAGATAACAAAGTAAAAAATTGTTTTATTCCTTTTTAAAAAATATTTAACTTATCTGCAATATCACGGACCGTGCTGCGTAGATCTTCGGTTATTATGGCTTTTATTTCCTCGACATCAGTCATCAGACATCAGTCCTTACAGAACAACCAAAAGCTATGGCGGTCGGCCATATTAAAATCTGAACCTATAAATCAAACAAACCACTTTTGCACCATAGTCTCTCCCAGAACTCTCCCGCAATCGGAACACTAAATATTCGTAGATTATTCGCAGTAATCAAATTTGCAAATTTTACCGAAGAAATATAATATATATATATATATATATATATATATATATATATATATATATATATATATATATATATATATATATATATATATATATATATAAATATATATATATATATATATATATATATATATATATATATATATATATATATATATATAAATATATATATATATATATATATATATATATATATATATATATATATATATATATATATATATATATATATATATATATATATATATATATTGTTAGCCTAAGTTGTGAGCTAGCCTTACGGCCCTTACTCATATAACCTGAACTAGTCCCTTATTGGGCAGTCACCCTGAATGGGTGTTTTGTTTGGGGGCCTCTAATTGACCCATGAAGTTACTGATATTGTGCCAGTAGATTCTGAAGATGGTTTTAATGCAAGAAAGTCTTGGTCGACTTTTGAAGGTTAACAAGAAGATGGGGGCGGGCCATGGTTGGCCGGTAAGTGTGTGTACTGTGTTACCAGCGCGAAGGAGGGGGTTGACAGTAGCGGGACCTGGGCCTAGCCGGCGGAGGACTCGTCTTTGCTGTTTTGTGTTTGTGATCCGGAAGATTTTTGATGGAGGTTGAATAGCGTGTTGATTTGTGCCTGGAGCAGGCACATTACTTACTGCATTTGGGCTGCGAATCCGGCCATCATGGGGGTCGGATCTGCAGGTGCTGGTGGGGACCGCTTTGGAGACGACGTCTTCGAGGCTGGTTTCCGGTTGGAGTTTTCGCTGCATCTGGAGTAGTTCGCTTTATGCGAATCCCCGCAGTTGCAGCATTTCGGCAGTTGGCTGGGGTCCAGTTTGCACTCACTGCTGCGGTGGAGGCCCGCGCACTTTACACAAACTGTTGATGCTTTATATTGGGACGAAACGTGTCCGTATTTGTGGCAATTAAAACACTGATGTGTTTTAGGTTTTCTGATTTGTACCACTACTTGGATGAATTGGTGCTGGATGCGGCTTATTTCCAAGATGTTGGATTCGTCTGACGGGACCGTGACTTGGACAATCGCGATCGGTAGCTTCTGGCTGGTTTGCCATCTTGTGATGTTGGTCGGATGGAAACCCATGTTTGTCAGCTCTAGTCTGATTTCTTCGGTCGGGATGGATTCCGTTATTCCTCGCAGGAGGACGTGGAGGAAATTGGGTTTATTTTGAAAGGCAGGCCACCTCGATAAAGGCCGATATGTCCCGAAGGATTATCGGTGTCGATTTTGGTTTGGTGCCGGCGGATGGTGCTGGTGCCTGGTTGGTTGTGGCTACGTCTGCTGTGTTCAGCAGGACCTGGGGGACTGGAGGCTCAGGCGAAGTCAAAGCGGGAGGTTCGACAGCGGCTTCCAAGGTCTCGACCTCTTCGGCTTGCTGTCTGCCCTTCTTTCTCCTTCGCCGTCTTGCTCTGGCGGATATCTGGTTTTCGTCATTGGAGGCGAGGTTTGTTTGGTTGGCTTCGTTTTCGTTGTCGGAAACCCCACCCACCGAGACTGGGTCGTCTACGGTGGGTGGGGTTTTGAGTGCTTCTTCAAGTTTACTTTCCAGTGACCAGGTGATGGCCACTAGTCTTTCCTTTTCTAGCTTTAAAGAGATAACAGTGGCTGTAAGCTCAGTTATTTCTTGAGCTTTTTGGGAAAGCTTTTCATTAAGCTCGATGATATCGTTGTCGACGCCTTCCTTGTCTTGGACTAGATCGTTGATGCATTTGACGTTCATCCTGAATTTTTCTTCCAGGAGCTCTCTGATGAAGGTGTGTATCTTATCTGCAGGACAGTAACAGAAACTGTAGGGTTCCATCGCGAATCGGCGAGAGAAAGTCCCGGTGCGACCGCGATGACTGAACGGAAACTAAACGGACTCGACCGCGGGAGCAATTTGAGAGACGTCCGTACGCAACGGCTCTCTTGGCTGAACTGATGGATATATATATATATATATATATATATATATATATATATATATATATATATATATATATATATATAACCAGTATTAAGAAAATCTAGTCCTCCGATTTGCTCGGAGGCCTCAATCTGCCTACTCTCCAGAGATTGATTGCAGATTTAAATTACAGGAATAATATGAACTGCAATATCCAGTACATGCAGACATGAAGAGGATATTTTGTACTACTCTATACTATTTTATACTTGATTTATCGATACTTTATACATATCTCGTATGTACTGATTTATAACTTTATCCTTTGGTGTTTTACGTTGCATTTGCTTGAGAATTTTCGTTTCTGTTTAATCGAATATTCCTTCAGTTTTTATTGTATCTGGAGTCATTTTTTCTGAATAAGATGCGATAGCTCTCCGTCCAAACAAATCTTGTTTTTTGTCTGGACAGCGTTTTTGCCCTTTTTGCGTCCAGAACCGGAAGATACCACCGTTAAAAGGGCAACTACTGAAAAACTCTACGGACTTTGAGGACAATCCGATATAAAAATGAATATTTCGAGAATAAGGGGTTTACAATTAGGGCATAACTAGGTCTATATTCTCTGGGGTTGGGTGTTATATGAGTTCCCTTAGATTCCCTCTCAGTCCATTTCTTACGATGAAGTTTTAATCTTCTGATAGTTTTTTCCCCAATAATGACATTAAAGTCGTCAATCAATCAAGCATGTTTACATTTATCTTTGTTTATGCTTTGTTCGTGCCTTTGGCCTTCATACAAAAGTTCTACACTTTTTTATCTATATGTTGGTGCATATATCTCGATTATTTTGACTCATCTGCTCATTGAAACTTCAAACATTAGGTAAGCTACTTACCTAATCTGATACTCCATTGTAACTTTCGAGGTCCTTTGTCATTCCTGGACGCAATGCATTAAAATACCTACACCTTTTTTATCTTATACTTTCATTAAACTTGAAGAGATTTGCCACTAAATACCAAATCACTTTTTTTGAACTGTTTGACGCACGTTTCACTAACCATGTTAGCATCATCAGGAGATGATTTAATGATGGTAAATCTCTTCAAGTTTAGTGTTTCACACCAAAGGTTCCAATAGAAGAATTGATGTTATACTTTTATGTCCATTGCAAGACAATAAACTTTTCCATTGCTGTCTTGCAAGTTTTCTTCATGTATTCTAACTTTATTCTAACTTCATTCAACCCATGGACGTCGCATTCGATTTTACAGTTAAGTTCATTTCCTAGATCGAAGAGCTGTGTATCTGATATAAGTGATCGTCAGTTGTACGTTGATATTGCTCTCCTTTCTTGTGGTTTTACTTTGTTTTAACTGTGAATGTTTGCCGCCTCTATAATCTTGAGGTTTGTGAATCCTTTTCTGACGAGGTGGGAATAGAAACCGTTGTCTACCCTACCTGGTGTTCATTTCCGTTTCGTTTAAAATTTGCCATGTCTATGGAGGTTTTAGGTACACCACGGTACTCTGCTCTGTGTTTATAAAAATTTTGCCAGCGAAATATATTGCCGTTCGTAATATGAAGAACAGCTGCTATTTACGGGCAACCACTCTGGATCATATGTGTGGACTTTCTTAGCCTCACCTTAGTCATTTTAAGATCGAATTGACACAGGTGGCACTAGAAGTAGCTTCATACCAACGACAATATGATAGTCCCAGGAGGGAATATATTAACATACCCGAGCCGGTAACAAAGTAAAGCACAAAGAACAAGTGAATTTTAGGCACTTTTGGATGAAAATAAGAACCTTAATCGCATTTTTTTGAACCAACCAACTTCGGTCAACCTTCTTAATATATATATATATATATATATATATATATATATATATATATATATATATATATATATATATATATATATATATATATATATGTATTATTATTATAATTATTGATTGATTTGTCCGTTACTTTGTGATAGTTCATTTTTTAATAAGGAATAAAACAATTTTATACTTTGTTATCTATCACTTTTAGTTTTTTCTCAAACACTGCTTTAGAACTAAACTAAAACTGTTTTGTATTATTATTATTATTATAAGTTAATACATTTCACATGGAAATTGTAGCTGTTCCCTATATAAGGAACTCTTCAAATTCTTTTAGTGTGGTGGATCAGTCCACATTTCTTCTTGTTGCCCTTCTCATAGTTGTTGGTGAGTTTTCGCCTTTTCGATTATTTTCCCCCATCTCTTCCTTTCTGCGATCTGTCTTCTCCATCTCTCTGCGTTTACTGTTTTTATATTTTCTTCCACCTGTTGTCTCCATCTGACCCTGGGACTCCCGCTCGGTCTGCTCTGTGCTGGATTCAATATTATTATTTTTTTTTATTAGCGTATCCCTATCTCTTCTCATTACATGTCCATACCATCTTATTCTTTGTGCTTTAATTATCTTACTATGTTTTCCCTTCCTAACAGGTTGTCGATTTCAAAGTTCATCAGAGTTCTGCACTCGTTGTTTCTCATTTTTTTTGCTCCCATTATTGTTCTCATTATCCTGCATTCAAAAATATTTAGTTTGTCTTCCTCTTTTGCTGTGAGTGTTACAGTTTCTGCGGCATATGTTACTATTGGTCTTATTATTGTTTTGTATATTTCTAATTTATTCCTTGTGCTCAATCTTTTGTCTTTCAGTAATTTTTTGTTGCTATGGAATGCTCTATATGCTTTATGTATCTTCTCTTCAATATCAAGTCCATCATACCTTCTATCTATTATGACTCCCAGATATTTTAATGTTTTTACTTTATTTACGAATTTATACCTTCCGCAGTCTAAATTTCTCAGTGTTCTTTCATTTCTGCTGCAGTACATATACTTTATTTTTTGCTCATTTATTTCCAGCTCTTTTTTCTTAGACTCGTAGTCAATTATTTTATTACGCGCTTTAGCTTTCTCTGCTCTCTAGCAATTATTGCAATATCATCCGCATGCGCCACCATCTGTACAAGATATGTTTATTTAATATTCCTATCTTTTTAATTTATTGTATTATGCTATATAATGCTATTATGAATAATAGTGCCGATAACGTATATCCCTCTCAAACCCCTTTTTTGATTTTTATGTTATTTGTTATTCCTTGTTCTGTATATATTTTTGCTTCAGATTCATTCATTCTCATATCTGTCAATCTTCTAATTTTTCTTGGAACATCGATGTTTTTTTTAATGTAGTTCTTCCCCTCCATTTTTAATTAGTTCTACGCACACTTTTATTTTTGAGTTTTTTAATCCCTTGAGCAACTTTTACGTACTCGGGTTCTCTTACCTTCTCATTTTCTGTCTGTTCCTTCTCCACTTCTGCTTCTCTCGTCACCTCTTCATGGTTTTTTTTCATCGTACATTTCTTTGAAATGTTTTTCCCATATCTCGTTTTCAATTACTACTGTTGCTTTCTTTATTATCTATATATATATTATCTATATATTATATATATATTATATATATATTATCTATATATATATATATATATATATATATATATATATATATATATATATATATATATATATATATATATATATATATATATATATATATAGTTGATAATATATGCTATAAAGCTAATAATATTGTAAATATTATTAGCTTTTTAAGCATTATTTATAATTTAAATTCTGTAGCACTTAAACTCTAACAATTTTTGCTTCGGTCATTTGCCAATTAAACAAAACCAATACCAGAAAAAAAAGCGTGCGTAATGACGTTTTATGCCGAATTAAAATCGTATCAATCACCGATGGCGCCCTTAATATAATACAACAATTATTCAAAGTTGTTATAATCAAAAGTGATTCTATTAGGAGGCCGAATTTCGCAGCGTCATCGTAAAAAAAATGTGGAGATTGATTATGGTCCGATGGTTACAAGTGGAAAAGATGTTTCAAGTAGTTTATGGTTGTCATAGGGTTTCAGAGGTGTTCGACGATTGTTGACTTATCGTTTCTTCGTCTTCTTTTTTTTTTCTTCGTCTTTTACGGAAGCCAATTGATGTTAAACAACGTCGTAAAGTTAACGATTTAAAACTTAATTTTTGGGACTGATCTATGAATGGTCGTTGGTATATTTGGTATAAAATAGCTACTGTTATTTTTTCGAAGCTGTTGAATGCTAAATCACTTCTGTAATATATCCGTGTTTTTTTTAAATAATTTTATAAAATAATATAATATAATTTGTATATTTATATCATTTATATTTAATATTTGGAATTTGGAATAGAAAATAATTTATTTAACGACCAGAATAGGTTTTTTCACTTTTTGTAATAAATATGATTTACCAGGGGTGCCAGTTAACGATTCTTAATTGTTTCTTAAAAAAACACGTTTAATTTGGGAGAAAGATAAAAACTGGTTTATTCAAACTAAGCACCATGGCTAGCTGCACATTTTTCCCTCCCATATACCCTTCCAGAAATACCGTACATAGGAGATGCCCCAATCATCAAGCCATTTTTTGATATCTCCGTCATTGTTGTAGTGTTTCATGAAAAGTGCATGAGACATTGATGAAAACAAGTGGTAGTCGGAAGAAACCAAGTTTGGTGAATACGGCGGGTGGGAAGAGCCAAGTGCAGAA
Organism: Cosmopolites sordidus; assembly: GCA_031761425.1. Classification (NCBI taxonomy): domain Eukaryota; kingdom Metazoa; phylum Arthropoda; class Insecta; order Coleoptera; family Curculionidae; genus Cosmopolites; species Cosmopolites sordidus. Next base: position 330,778 of record JARFXV010000394.1, on the reverse strand, counting down.
ATGGTGTTTCTGGCCGCTTTCGCAGTGTGATCTCTACCATTATTAAGATATTAACCGATATCGCACTATTCGGACACCCATTATATATATATATATATATATATATATATATATATATATATATATATATATATATATATATAGGGTGCGACGTTGTAAATAGTCAAGGTGCGGTCATGATTTTGGGAATCAAGAAAACTAATACAAGCACTTGCGTTTTTTTTTCCGCGACTGATTTTAAAACCCTGAAAAATGGCTCCCTGGTCAAAACCGCGCCACAATTTGTAACCAATAGAACTTAGTGAGCAATTTGTGTTGACGTCTTCGTTTTTTATTTCTTAGTATTGGAGTAACAATACATACTGCTCTCTTCAAATCCATCTTCAAACTGTAAAAATCGCAGGCTGTTTTGGCGTTGTTAATCGCAGTGCGTGCGTTTCGAGTGATTTCGCGGTTATAGCGGTTAACCACTCGCTGGAAAAAACCGTAATGCGTAATATATATATATATATATATATATATATATATATATATATATATATATATATATATATATATATATATATATATATATATATATATATATATATATATATATATATATATATATATATATATATATATATATATATATATATATATATATATATATATATATATATATATATATATATATATATATATATATATATATATATATATATATATATATATATATATATATATATATATATATATATATATATATATATATATATATATATATATATATATATATATCTCAACTATAGAAACTATATTTTATTATAATAATCTAGTAATATTTTTATTTACACCCAATTTGATAGACTTCATTAGTCATTAGTCGAGTTTCCACTTATTTTGATCTATCATTGTATCAACATTTTGTTTACATCTAAAATTATTTTTAATCTTTATCAGTTCCTCTATTGTTCAAACTTTCGGTATGAAAGAACAGCGAATTTATATTTAAAATAATTTTTAAAATTTATGTTGCTATTTATAAAAATTATTATTTGGAAAAATGTTATAAAATAATTTTTAGAACAGTAATAAGTGGATCATTATTATTGTCTGTATAAAATAGGTTTCCTTAAACATATTATTTAAAACTAAAAATTACAAAAACTAGCCATAGAATAAATCTTCGGCGGTGTTATTCAAATTATTTGTATTTGCCAACCAAGACACAATTTTCGATCTTTCGGGATTTAAAACCGACCTGAAGCTCGATCGGCATCTAGCTTGCACACAATGGTTTCCCTTTCGTTCGATGTCAGACCCCTGTCTCGCCCAACCCCTCGTCCCTTTTCCGCTACCAATCTGATAGGGGAACATGCCTGACTGAACTATTTTTACACACAGCCGAGGTTCCGATCTAAAATGGCGACCGTCGAAGGCCTGGCCTGCACAATAGACCTTTCGTACGGTCGTGACCGTCTTTCGGTATTATTTTACCACGCAAAATAAAAATGTCTTTCCATTTTGATATTAAAAAGTTTTATTAGATGTAGTTTGCCATAATTCGATCAAAACTGTTCATAGGGTTTCTAAAAGGAGTCTTTTTTAATTACTAATTAAAGAAAACATTTCAATGAATGTTTTCGAAATTTGAGTAACTGTGATTTATATCTTGAAAATTTTGTAAATTTTCCTTCCTGCTGCGCTTTACTCCCCCCCCCCCCCCCCCTCATTCTACATCGGATATTGTCTATTAGCTTTTGGATTATTTGAGAATTATTCTTCTAGTGGGTTTATTGTTATCCTATTAAAACCATGTATACAGTTCGAATGCATACATTATGCAGCAGAGAAAATAACTATTGTAAAAACTTAGTAATTAATCTATATATAATATAATTGCTTATTTTATATTTTTATTATTCTCTATGGTAGTCGGGGTTTGCAACCCAAGACTACCATGTTTGCACTAAACAAGGGGGTACAGCCGAGGATCAATTCAAGCTTAAAAAATTTCTAACTATATTTGTTGTACACAGTACAGCCGCCTTCTGCATGACTGGCATATGTCTATCTTATAATTCAAGCTTGTCTTTGGCGATTTTCTAGTCATTTATAACTAACCCATTTGTAGATATTACTACCGGTAACATGTTTCTACAGTTAATTCTACAGCTAATGGTTGATATTTTCGTTTTTTCTCGGCAATGCTGTTGGTCAAATTCTGGTCAAACTTGGAAGTTCTTTGGGTGCATTTGTGTCGATTATAACAATATCGGGCCGCTTAGTTTCCACCGCCCGATCAGTAATTATTGCCGTATCCCACAAAATCTTTACAGTTTTACTTCTATACATCTGTTTTGGTTTACACTTATAATAAGCTATCTCCACGTCCAACAGATCATATTTTTTCAAAAATGCTTAATGTATCACATTAGCAGTATTATGCCTCTGATTATAGTCTGTTTGGGCCCGCGCAGAACACCTACCGCTTATATGCTGTATTGATTTTAAAATTTGTTCACATAATCGACATTTTGGATAGATATTTGGTCCTTAGATATGTTTTTATATGCCTTGATACTTATGAACTGATCTTGGATAGCACATTGGAAACTTTCTGTCTCTCCATAAAGTCCCGATATTCGGAGCCATTCTTATTGATCTGCTCAGAATCGAGGAGAGCTCCAAAGCGACCATGAAGCTCCTTTCTTTTTAAAACGGAAATACTTGAGTTACCCCTGGGGAGTTACATAACTTGCCTCGTTAGTTGCTTGTGTTAGATGGAGGGGACTATAATTAATATCCAGTGCACAGACAGCTTTTGTAGACTACTCTCTTTAACCGATCCTCATATAGACATTACTTCCACATTCTGTAAGCTCTTTCCCCTATGTGTTGAGACAAATATAGCCGCTCAATGGATCTTCTTGGGTAATGCATACGATATTTTGTTAATTCAGTTCGTATTTTCTTATCAAATGCTTTCAGTGAGGTATCAGACGACGACTTTATTACATCAAACGTATAAGCAGCCACAGGCAAAGTGTTGATTGCCAATATTTTATTTCTGGCGCTGATCAAAGATTTACATATTCTTTCAACTCTAGTTATGACCCGTTGTAGAATCACTTCCATTGCTGTCTGTTATATGAGATATTCCCAACAGCAGCATCATACTAAAATACTTTCCTTTCCAGTTTTAAGATTACGAATAACAATATATCCATTTAATTGCATGTTCTCTGGGTATTAAAATACCTGCCAATTGCTGACATGGACGACTGTACACTTATCAAGGCCAGACGCCATGTAGATGGTATCGCTAAAACTTTTAACAAGCTCTATTTCACTTTAACGATTATTAGAGTTTGATGCATATAATTTTAGATCGTCCATATAGAATTGATGTGATGCCCGAATGTTTGGATTTATCTGCAGCACATAGCTCATGCTGGAGTCTCTCAATATTTTACTTAATGGTGTTAAAGCCATACAGAGCTATAGAGGATTTAAAATATCCCCCTGAAAGATTCCCCTGCGTATTCGTATCTGTCCAATGGTGTACGTGGTGGTATTATTCTTTACATATAGGCGGGCTTTCCATTTATTCATACAAAAGGAAAGACATTTAGTTGGATGAATCCTATGCAATGAAAGCACATAGCGGAGCTATGAGTGTGGTATGGGGTCGAACGCTTTTTTATAATCAAGCCACACCATTGATACATTGTGGGATTTTTTCCGTACTTGCTCTCATAAAGAGTATTCCATTAAGAGGTTTCGAAAGTTGGTAAGGAATAAAAAAAACGTTTCATAACATACCTGAAAGTTATCTATGGCAGTGCGAAGCTGGATAGTGTACAATTATACGTGGAATACAACATCTGTCAAATGACCGCCACGACTTCTCTGGCAGCTCACAATTCTTTTGTTGAAATTCTCGATTACTGCTGAACACATTTGCGGAGTTATGTCACGAATTATTCGCCTAATTTCTTCTTTCAACTGTTGAACGGTTTGCGGATTATTTTCGTAAGCTTTGCTCTTCACATAGCCCCACAAAAAATAGTCTAGCGGCGTCAAGTCGCATGACCTTGGTGGCCAATTTACGTCCCCATTCCGGGAGATCAGCCTCCCTCCAAACTGTGGCCAGCCGACCATGGGCAATGACGTGCATTTGCCAATTGGATCCTACAGATGAAGGATTTTCGTTACCAACATTCGAAACCTCTTAATGGAATACCCTTTATTATCTCGTCAATTACAAGTAACTCGGCCACTTGTACGGCATCCATTTTGCTCAGCCGGTAAAAGATTTATTATTAACATTATATATTTCGAAGATTGTAATATAATTTTTCTTTTTTTTAGCAGTTGGGTCGTAGATCATGGGTGGATTGCACAGGCACGTCAGTAAGGGTGCCACCCAGTTTTTCGGAATCACAAAATATAATAATAAACCCTTAACCATTTGCTTAAGGTATCCCAATCACTGAAATTTACCCGGTTTTACTATCCACCCAAACTTTGATTCCTTATAAAGTTCGTACATTTCTCAGCTTGTGCATCTCTCTCATTTTTCACTTATTTTATTTTTGCCTCCATTTATTCCTCGTAACATTATTCTCTTCCATATCTTTATCTTATTCTACAATCTTTTATTTAGCGTCAACGTCTCGCAGGCGTATAACATTGTCGGTCTAATTACTGTTTTATATAACCCTTTTTTTACCTTCCATGGTAGATCCCTATATATACACAGTATGTCCGAAAAATAACTTTTTAAATTAAATAAAAACCATTAATTATTTTGTCAAAATTATTTCCTTCTATTCAAAATACATCCCTTAACGACCTTCATCACGGCTTCTTGGTCTAGTGGAATGCTGTCATAGAAAGTTTCTTTCATGGCCAGTTTGAGTGTTGGGAACAGGAAATAGTCACACGGAGAGAAGTCAAATGAACACAAAGCATGTTGAAGCACACAGGCTTGTTTTCTTCACCAAAAATTCATGAACAACGACGATCCTGTGAGATAGTACATTATCGTCCAACAAAAACCGAACTAAGTGATTTTTTTATTTAATGGATACACGAACAAAAGGAATATTATCCATTTCCCAATACATCTTCAAGAGGTCACTGTTTGGAATGATTCCAGGTCCTGATGAGTGCGATAGTTCAACAGTTTAAACTAAAAATACGCGTCGGAAACTATCCGGTCCACCATTTAATGAATCATACTTAACAAATATCATTATCGTTTGATTATCTGGCAAACTTTTTGACAAACCTCGTACTTTCATCTCTTTTTTCGTAAAAATCGTATTTCATCGACGGCACACAATGCTTTCCACTTCCTTTCCCATTCCATCGGCCATCCGCGAAAAAAAATCAGCTTTCCCCTTCATCGACCTCCCTTCTCCTTCCAAGACCTCGCCTCACTTCACTTCATCCCTTCGATCCCTTATCAAATCAAGGAAAAAGCAATCTGCTAAAAAGTTTTATTTCTGGTCAGCCGAGCACGGCGGAAAGCTCTTCATTCCCAGCATCGGGTTGCTCATTTTTTTCCCCACAACTTTTTTTTTGTGTGTGTGAGGGTATCTGCTTCTCGCTCGACTGTTCGTTCTCTCCTCCACTGTTCCGTTCTCCCGTTAAGTAAGTAACTCGGTCGACGAACGTCCATATTTCTTTTTCGGACTGGTCAATAACAAAAAAGAGGCTCGACGACAGGCCGAAAACGACGAAATCAATCGGGAAAAATGGCGATTGGGGGGTGGATGTTAGGGGTAGGGGTAGGGAATAGTGAAGGAGATCCGGACTTTTTTCCCAATTGGGTTGTGTGTCGATTTGATAGTTGATGGGGGCGACTGGTTTCTTTTTTTTTTTGATTGAGAACGGGAGTGGTTTTTGATACAAACATGTAATTGAGTTTTCTTTTCATTTTTGATGAGTTAATTGAACATATTTACACATTTTTATCTTTTTACTATTTTATTGTCCACTGTACTCGTTAATCTATTAACCCTCCGATCGTCGGGCTACAGACTAAAATTCTTTCCAATAACTTCTTAAAAGTTGTTGTAAAATATTAGTACCGAATGTTACTACTACTACTACTACTTCTTTCCTGAGGTGAAAGTTGACCCTGGAGCCCTTACTTTTGTTCTCTTGTTATTCGATTGCAACTGTTTCGCCTCAGTCGCAATCTATGGTTTTTTAGGCGCCGTCCTTTTGGCGCGGTTAATACCAAACCGTACTGGTCGAGATTAATCGACTGAAGTGGAAAATGGGTGACTGCTCCGGAATCGACCCGCAAGGATCGATTCCAGTGGAAGTTTATTCATAGATTAGTTGCTTGATTCACTGGTCATTGATACTGGTTGCTTTGAATGAGCTGATGAACTGCTCGGTTCTTATTCCTGTTCTGTCTTCTGGCGTATTCTTTTTTCTTTTCTTGATGTTATTTTTTTTTCTTTTCTTGATGTTATACCGGATGTTAGTGGTGTTATTCTGATGTTGTTTTAATACATGCGTATTGGTAGCACGGAATGGACGGACTTGATGTTGTTGCCAGTCCTAGTGCATCGTATCTTCACCATCTTCGGGGCTGAGGCTTATTCTCTTGGTTAGGTTGAAGCCGCCGCGCCTTCTGCGAGACGACTTCGGGGGTGCCCGCTCCCTCGTCCAGTTCGGACCTTCGCTGCTGGAACAGTCAACAGCCATGGTCGTCTGCCCCCGCGATGGCCAGCTCGTTCGCAACGCGTCGGGCCACCACATAGTCCACCCGATGCTTACAGATATTTCACTGTTTATTCTTGTTTGATGAGTCCGGGCAAGATTGATTTGGTGTTGCTGACGGTCCCGGTGCTTCGTTCTTCACCAACTTCGGGGCTAAGACTTATTCACTTGGTTAGGTTTGAAGTGCCACTCATGCCCAAGCGGCACTTCGGGGTTGTCCGCTCCCTTGGCCAGTTCTGACGTCGGCGACCGAAATTACCAACCGACACTGTTATCTGGCCTCGTGGTGACCAGACAAAAACACATCCGGTCACCTCAGAGTCTCGCTCCGAGCTAAGTACCGAATGTTATGTGGAAGGGTGTATTTATTATAAACTTATTACCAGTTATTTGCAGATAGGGTCTCTCAGACAATGCGCCACTACCCGCCCCAATTTTTTAATTGGTCTATAATTTCTTCAGAATTATAAGAAAAGTAACAATAGTCATTATATAAAAAGCAAATTGCCCATAAAAAAAACATTACTTTACACAGATGGACCACGAAAAAGAAATAAAATGCCTAGAACAATTGTATGACGAAGTATGAGGAATAGTAGTTCTTGAAAATAAAAATCAAACAAGAAATATTGGAGAACGCGGATGATGCAGTTTTTGTGATTGGAGAATGAACGGAAAAACGAAATATGTTTATAAAAGCTCTGGTACTGGGCTGTGCTTGGAACATATTAATGCACTGTGCAGTGATTGAAACGCCAGATTTTAAGAAAACTAACGCCTAATTTACTAGAATACGGACTACGAGAAAACTATTTTTTAATATCTGTTTATGAGAATAAAGTTTAGTTTTTTATTTTGTTTTTTTTTTGTTTTATTTGTTTTTTATGATTATTATATTTATTTCATTGTAATATTAGTAATGCTTTATTTTAAATTAAATTTTAAATTTATTATTTAAATATTATATTTTTTTCGAATAGAAAGTGAAAGATTGGTTTAAAATAAGTTACCCAACATAATTTATTAATCATTATTGAAATCATCTAAAATCTACTGCGTATCAAGTATCTACATAAACCGTGTATCAAATATATACTATAAAACGCAGAATTGTGTGAGATTTTTGAGTATTATTAATTCTCACAATTCACTCACGTCATAAAATTTCATGCGACCATTGGAAGGTTAATATAGTACCTATAGTATTTGTACTTTTACTATTTGTATAATTATTACACTATAAATGTTATAGGAAAGAAAAACAATAAATAGAGTAGGAGGACGTATAATATGTTTTTTTTCTTTTTTTGGGGTTTTCGCCACGATCTAAAACTGAAAAAAAAAATTTTCGATAGATGTTCCTAAATTAGACATTATTTCGGCAGTAGAGTCTGTTGCTCAAAGATTACCTTTGGAAAGTCAACTGCATGCAGCATCAGATTAAAACTTATCTTAGAAAGACTATTTAAAATCAGATCAAATTTATACCATGAGGAAAGGTTAGCTATAGATAAATTAAAAAAAAGACAAATCTATTAAAATATTACCGTCAGATAAAGGTAACGTCACAGTTATTCTGGACACTACAGAATATAGTAACAAAATTAAAACTTTAATTAATGAGGGTAATTACACTAAAATACCTACAGATCCAACATTAAAAATAAAGAAACAAATTTACAATACATTGTATAAACACAACAAAGAATTTACATATTTAGAAAGATCACAACTTACGCCACATTATTATAAACCACCTCATTTATATGGCCTACCAAAAATACACAAAACTAATATACCACTTCGCCCTATAGTTAGTATATGTTTAAAAACGCCCTATGTTTAAAAACCACATATTTTCAATTATAAAATGAATATTATCAAGAAAATTTCGGAATGGCAGTGAGTTCTTCCCTCTCTCTCCTTTGATAAGTAATATCTTTATGGAGGAACTCGAGAATGACATATTAAGTAAATCTTTTTAAAAGCCAATAATATGGATTAGATATATTGAAGATATGTTTGCTATTTGGCAACATAGCATTGATGATCTAAAAATTTTTTTAAGATATAAATTCTCGAGAGCCTACAATTAGGTTTAGTTTAGATATAGAGAGACACTTTAATAATAAAACACATCTACACATTAAAAACTACAGTTTACAGAAAACATTCAAATACTGGTAGGTATCTCAATTTCTATTCCAATCACTCAAAATCAGTCAAAATAGGAATAATTAAAAGTTTTTATGACAGAGCAAAAATTGTTTGTACCGACGGTGATACACTACAAAAAGAAACATATTATATTTAATTAATTCAAAAACATTTTAATTTTAAACATTTTACTTAAGACATTTTAATTAAAAAAAAATATTACCCAACAAATTTCACAGATAAACTTTTGATAACAGACAAAACAGACAACTTACTAATAACAATAATAATAACTCTCAAACAATTAACCTCACAATTCCTTACATCCGCGGTATTTTTGACACAATTGAAAAGGTAGGAAATAAATACAAAATAAGAACAACATCTAAAACAAAAAATACTCTTAGATCTATTGACAAAAACCAAACCAAACAACACACAACAGTACACCAAAAATGTAATTTACAAAATTCGCTGCGAATGTGACAAATTTTGTATAGGCGAGACATCTAGACCGTTATATGTTAGAATAAAAGAACATAAAAACCTTCTTAGAAAGGGTGATTTTAATAAATCTAGAATTTGCTAACCCGCATGGAAATCGGGACAGAAAATCAATTGGAATAATTCCAAAACGGTGTTAAAAGAATCGGTAACAAAATACAGCAGATTAAGGGCCGGTTCTACAATGCAAGAATATACGGGCGTTTCAAATTTTATTCCAAGTATAGCTTATACCTGGTATATTCTGGCATTGTAGAACCGGCCCTAAAACGAACCGCTATAATTAATTTAAATAAAAATAACTGTATTGCTATGCCTTCGGTAGATTTAAATTCTATATGGTTCTCGATTCTAAAGAACACAATTAAAAACATTTAATTATTTTACTACACAATAATCACGCAGTAAACCTCATCTATATAGTCTTTTGGAAATATGCAGTCAGTAAAAAATATTATTGACAATGTATCATTGACATAATATCATTGACATAAATGACAATGTATCATTAACACATCATTGACATATACAAAATATATTTACTTACCGTCTTTAGAGTAGTATATAGAAATTAATAAAAATTATTTTTTAGATTCGTTTTGAAAACGAGAGGAGAAGACCTCCTGAAATATTAACGTTCAAAAGTTTTTATTTATTTTAGAAAATTTTATATTTTAAAATTTTTTTTTCGCAAATCTATTGCAGAAAAAGAATTGCTGAGAAATTTGTCTCCGTTTTGTTTTTTTACCTAGTGATTAATTTATTACAAGATACAGATATGCAGAACAGATATTTTGATATTTTTTTGAGTTTTTGAGATCGCGGCAAAAAACCCAAAAAAGAAAAAATCATTTAGATAATACTTATATAATATGAAAAAAAATTAATAAAATAAAAAGAAAAACGGACAATTAGCTCTAAATAACCAAAACAATTGCAAAGAACTTGCGAAGTATTTTGAACAACTACTAAACTGTCTTATAACAAACCTTCTGGTGAAGATGGAATCACTGTTGAACTTTTGAAATTCGCTGGTCCAGGCACAATCAAGGAAATAACCAAAATTCTACTAGAAGTTTGGTGAACGGAACGGATTTCGGAAGATTGGAACGATGCTCTAATCCATCCACTACACAAAAAAGGAGATAGAACGGATGTAAACAACTACAGAGGTATATCTCTTCTCCCAGTTTGTTACAAGATTCTATCTCAATGTCAACTAGACCGTATATAAATCAGCTATTAGACCCATAATAATATACACGGCTAAAACAAGACCAGACACTTTCAAAATGAAGAAGATGATGTGAAAGGTTGATATGAAAATGATATATATCATTCGCGAAAATATTATACCATTCGAATATGGGATATACGATATATGGGATACGGACTAATATGGGATAAGGAAAATCGAAAACAATATGGGATACAAGACATAGGATGGTGGGTGAGACAGCGAAAAAAAATTCGGAATTAAATACATAAGCAAAATGGATGGCAATAGACTTGCAAAGAACGCGAAATTGAACAATACTGTCGAAAAAACGACTCAAGGTAAACCACCGAAGGGCTGAAGAGAATGTCGGACAGGGTATCTGGAGGGGAGAATGGCCGAAAAGGAATAAGAACATTAAAACATACATTGACCTACCTATATATAATCATCAATATTAGAAAGAAAGAAAGAAATTAATACATATGAGAATAGTCTGAAATATTGTCAGTTTCAATATGAAGATGGTGTTACTCGTCAAAAATATTCTGGTAATATAATTGCGCATGCGTTGAAAGATAACCTATATAAATTTTAGCCATATTAGATGTTCAATTGTTGTTTAACAACTTGTCCTTTTATCAGTTGACTTTAGTGCTTCTATAAAGATGGAAAAAATCGAATATCGAGCCGTCATTAAATTCTTGCATTTGAAAGGCAATACGCCTATGCATATTAAACCCGAAATGGATACTGTTTTAAGAGTTTATGGGTACTATCATTTGCCACCATGAAATTTTGGGCAGCTGAATTTAAACGTGATCGTAACAGCTTGGTTGATGATTTACGTTCGGGAGGGCCAAAAACTTCAACCACTACAGATAGACTAAACTTGAAGAGATTTACCGCTAAACACCAAAACCCTTTTTGGAACTGCTCGACGCAGGTTTCGCTAACCATGTTAACATCATCAGGAGCTGATTTAATCTGACATTGGCACTACAGATAGAGACAAAGCTTAGAGAGATAACAGAGTATGTGGCCATCTCAAAAGAACGTATTTGTCATATATTGAGAGTTTAGGCGAAATAAGTCAGAGTTTTGGCGTCGATTAATAACTGAAATGAATATTGGATACACTGATACATTGCTTCGATGCTACTACACTCCTGAAATCAAGGTACAGTTAAAGCAATGGACTACGAAGAATAAATTGACTCTGAAAAAGGCGAAGACTGCTCCAACTGTAATTTCAAATTAAAAAAGTTATTGCTCATCACTTCCTCCCTTCATAGAAGTAATTTTTCGAAGCCATATTAGAAACAGTTACCAAAAGGGTAAATGGGGTGACGTTTGTCCACCGGTGTTAAACATACGCCTAATACATCACAACCGATGTAGAAGCAAATAAATATTTATAAGTGGAAATCAAACCATCAAAAATACATTCTTTGGAAAGAAAGACGCCAACGATAGCAAAAAAAAACTGCTAATTTACCACCTTCATCAAAAGGAGAGAAGAATCTAAAAGAGAATGCGAAAGATGAGTTAAAATAACTCATCTTTCAGGTGGACTCTTAATTGATATAGTAATTACCTTATTTACATTTCACGTATCAATTAAACTCGCCTTTTTATCAAGCCGGATCGAGAGAGATGATGATTTGCAGAAGCTGCACGGTGAGGTAAGTGGTAAAATACAGCAGGCCACTAAGATAGATAACTCGATTAAAACGTATTTAAGTGAAACGGACAAGAATATTAGTCCGGTAAATGGATTTAAATAGATTTTTTCGATGTCGCTGACATGATTGCTGACTGCCAGGCGTCCCCGGTGCCGTCGTAATTTACAACGATGAGTCAGTGAAAAAATTAAGTCTTTGAACGTTGCTTCGATCTTTACTCTTACTTTCGCCGCGATCACTTGATTGTTGTCGGTGGTAGGATAACTATTACAAAGCAGAATCAGACATATATCACATAATATTATTTATATATATATATATATATATATATATATATATATATATATATATATATATATATATATATATATATATATATATATATATATATATATATTTGCGACAAGTTTTTCAGTTCAGTTTTTCACTACGTTCATTTAACTTGGTGTGGTACGGTGGGTTTAATTACATATAAGTGTTATAACAAGAACTACTTCAATATTCTAAGAATGTTATATAAAACTAAAATAAAGGTAGAACGAAACGAAGGTAGTAGAAACGAAAAAATCATTATTTTTTAAATAACGGGAATCACATGTTAATAAGGGGTGCTGTAAACAAATGAATTTCCTACAATTAACACAATTATAATAAGATTTTCTGTCTTTTTTCGTTCACATGCATAACATCTTCCCGGTTTTCTTTGCTTTTTACCAGGCAATTCACTATTATTGCACTAAGCCTGAAGGCATCATTGATATATCACCAATTTTTCGCTTTAGACTAGTTCACAGTCTGTGATTTGTTTGACGGCTTTTCATATATGGTAATACTAAATCCAGAACTAGCTGTTTTATAAACTGGCGATATTTTATCAGTATTTGAATTAAATATGAGGAATACGTTTATTGATGATGTCTTTAGCAGGGAAAAAAATATAGTCAAAGGCCATCTACGACTATTACGTGACACGTTATAATTACTTGATAACTCGTCTACTACATCAACGCATTACTTCGTTAAGTTATAAAAAGTTATAATTTCTGGTTTTCGATCAGATCTTGTCGATGGTAACAGAGTGATGAAAAATTGAGAATAACAGCATATTTTTGCATTTTTTATGCACATACGAAACTGACGTTAATCTTTTTGTAATGCAAACAAACATGTTTTTTCTGGTCGATATTTTGTTTGTAAAAATTACACACATATTTCTCTTATTTTTGCGCAAAGTACAGACTGGCGTTAGCTTGTATTCTTGCAGTACAAGTACGTTACTTACTCGAGGTTAGACGGGCCACGAACGATCTTGCACAGTTTGTCTGTTGCGGCCGTTTACCGCAGGATGGCAGAGCTGCAAGTGATTGCAGCCACTATTCGACATGGGTGATTTATATGGTCATGGCTTTAGTCGTTCCTTCTTCCATTCTCCAAGCGTTTAGCTTGAGCCTAGCTGATGACGGCTTAATGCCAGAGACCAGTCTTGGGAGATACTTGCTGGTGCTTTGGATGGGACATTTTCTAGTTGCTTGACTGGAGACGAGGACGAAGACCCGATTCATATGATTGGAGGGCATATGTTTCGTCTCTTGCATATGTTTCGTCTCGCTGTTCAGACTCTTCAGGGTACCGACATATGTTCTCTCGTGAAGAATAGGGAGACCCTATCCACAGTCAACAACCCATACTTTCGCCCATTAAAGAGATGAGTGGAGATAATGGACTTAATAAGACATATAGAAGTGTCACATATCCAATCACCATCTCCAAGCTTTGCTATCATATACACCAGATCTCGCCCAATAATCGGTGTTCCATCGTTTCATGACCTTCCAGGCCTTCCACGTGTCTCCTGCCTGATGGAGCTCGTTGAATCTTAGGCCATCGATTTTCCCCCATCCTTATGCCAAGATGAACAAACCCATGACTATGATTATGTCAGTCGCTGTTAAAATGAAATATAATTTTGTTAATGTATTGAAGAATATATATTTAAAATGTTTGTAATGGCTTTAAAATCGGTTTATTAAACTAAACACTTTTAGATATCATTGTTTCATTTCTGAACATAGGCCGGGGGTCTCTCTCATAAGCTTCCAGTTGTCCCTATTGTATGCTTACATGAATCATACTAAGTCAGGTTGTGGTCATCGGTTCAGCATATGGAAGGACACCCTGGTGACTATTGACCGATATATGGTCTCATTTGAGGAAATTTGGGACCACCTTTCATCCAGGTATCTGGCATAACTACTTCTTTTCTTCACGATTGATTTTGCTACATTCCTAATATTTGTAATTGCTCTTATATGTTCATTTCGCTTTCGATCTCTTAAAGATATTCCGACCATTTCACGCTTCATGGCGCGTTAGTGATTAAAGATTCGTGTTTGCAACCGTGTGGGGACATTTTTATTCCTCAATGGCTTACTTAGTTTGCCACTCCATGCAAGTGTCGTTCTTCGGGATCTTTCAATGGTCTGTTTGTCTCGCCTCAGTATTATACTGTGTCCGAGGTGTATTATTTCACGATTTCTAGTTCTGTCTTAATTGCGATCTTAGGATTCTTTTTCTTGGGACTCTTTCTAGTTCACTTAACATTGCCGGTAATTCTGTACGATTTACCGCAATCATGACTATGCCTTTTGCATAACGAAGGTGGTTGCGTTGATCTTTCATAAGCGATATGAATAAATTTTAGTGTTATAATATAAGTGTATAAATAAGTGTTAACCGAGTAAGAAAAATTCTCAGTTATAATTAGCAAACTGTCTCCTACAACTTTGTTTTATGACATTTTGTCGTAATTTCACGAAAGGGGGGGGGGGCTGAGTTTGACCTATTGAGATAAAAAGTCGTCTAATGTCCGTTTGCCTTAACCGATTTTCCTCAATTTGGATTCATTTAAAAGGCAATTGCTGGGACAATTAGATAATCTGGGAGATACATTATTTAGTTTATAAATGAAACCGCGAGGTGGCGCTACATTCAACAATAGTTTTTTTTGAAGTTTTGTTCAGTTTTTTGAAATGGAATGGTACAGCTTTTACTACATGGCAAGAAAGGTAATTTAAAGAGGAATCGTCCAGTGAAAACCCGCAATCGATATCTCTGACATGTCAAGAGATATTTCGATTTTTCTGAAAAAAATCAGTTGTGGGATAAATAGTTTTCAAGATACGGCCGCGATCCATCCTTAATGGGACACCTGGTATATATATATATATATATATATATATATATATATATATATATATATATATATATATATATATATATATATATATATATATATATATATATATATATATGGTTATTGCAACGAGTGTTCACTTTGAGCAGTTTAAGAATACCAACAACGGTTTCCAAATAGACGAATATCTTAACATAGAGCATTTTTCAAGGTACACAGACAGTTTCGAGAATTCGTGTGTACAAACCCAGTAACCATATTTAAATCCTACTGAATCTATACTTAGTCATACGATGGTGTGGCTATTAAATAAGGAGATTAACGCTGCTACAGAAAAAGTACGCATGCGCCAAACATCAGCGACCAACAACTGTTTAGTGTGAAGCCTTCTCTTTCGAATGAGTATTTCTCGGTTCTGTAAAAAAATCCGTATAACCTTAGCCTTTGTTCGAATTACAGTGGTTTTTTTTGTTTCGCCGGAAAAATGTTAAGTGTAACAATAGAGCAACGAATTGTTGGGAAATTTTACTTGAAACTTGGAAAAACTTGGAAAACGTATAATTTATTGAAAGAAGTATATGGCAAAGAATATTTATCGCGGGCACGTGCTTTTGAGTGATTTAAGCGTTTCCAAGGTGGCCGAGAAAACGTTGAAGATGATCCATATTTGGGTCGCCCGTCTTTGTCAAAAACGGATGACAATCCGGTAATCTGGTTCAATCTGACCGTTGGTTAAGTATTCGTACGATTGCTGAAACTGTAGGAATTAACAAGAAAAGCGTACGGTAAATTTTACATAACAATTTTAACATTAAAAAAATGTGTGCCAAAATAATATCTAAAATTCCAATCCTAAAATGCCAAGTACAGTATCTCAGTGTTAAACCATTCGCCTTATTCGCCAGATCTTGCGCCGTGCGACTTCTATCTGTTTCCTAAAGTAAAATCTGCATTAAAAGGAATAAGATTTGAGTCCGTTGAAGCTGTGAAAGAGAAAGCGGCACGCGTTCTGAAGGAGCCGACAGAAAAATACTTCTAGTACTGTTTCAAACAATAGAAGATTCGCATGGAGCATTGTAGGGATAGAGGAGGGGTGTATATTGAAGGTGATAATAAGTAAATATGTATGAAATCAGAATAACATGTTTTACAGGGTCAGTCAGGTCAGGTTATTTAATACTCACACCTCGTATAGTATCGTATACTGAATATACTATGTATAACATACTATACATACAACATTATTTTATATATTTTTGTATACTCTTTACAAAAACTGTTAAACTTTTTGCTTGTTTTTCTTTATGATTCTGTACGCAATTTCTAAAATGTGACAAAATAACTGGCCTACTAATGCACGTTGAATTGGTAGGCCAGTTGAAGTACCAGAAAGGATCGGACCAAGCACACCACCATCACCGTCTAGTTTATTCTACTGGGATTTTCGACTGTTATCAATAAATAATTACTTATAGTTCTTTATTTAGGAATTACCAACACATTTAGGGGATGTGGTTTCAAATGGATGTTACAACTATACATCGAAATTGCCATTCGGAATTTTATGAGCAACAATTGTCCCCGATGGATTGGTCGTGATGATCCTGTTGCATGGCCACCTAGAGTTTTTTTATTGGCCTTCATATAAGAGTTCCATAATCCTGATTGACCATAATGTTCTAGATTTTCATCTCTCGAGACACATGAAATATTTATTATACGTACAAGTTACGTTCGTACACCAGAGAAGAATTACTGGAGAGGATATTCTGGTTTAATATGTTTGTGAACAAACATAACTGGAGAATTTGGGCGTGATTCAGGAGTTACCTCTTCATCCTCAGCAAGTCGTTATTTGGTGCGGTTTTTGAGTTCAAGATTTGATACGCTTTTTTCACGTTTAACCATTTTGGACCAGAACGGCACGGTCACCGCCGATTCTAGTGAACTGCTGTCGAACGGCATGATTACGGTGCTGTGCCGTTGCCGTTCTATATGAAAAGTTTCATGCACCTTTTCACTCTATTAATGGAATATTGAATATACGTAAAAAAGACGTATGTCCAAAATCGTTGTGTGAAATGAGTGTTGTCCCCTTATTATTTTAAAGACAATGAGGGAATTGTGTCCGACTATAGTCTAACCAAATGTCTACAAAATACGGTCCACGTTTAGGAATTATAGATAATGGAAGAAAAATTAAAACAGTTTTGGCCCTGGGAACTTATTGGATTCATCAGTATGTCACTAAATCTGGAAAGTTTGGAGACTCCTGGTCTAAACTAATAAATGTGGACGGACATATACAATATTTTCTTTCAACAAGACGGTACGACTTTTCACACATCCTTGGATTATTTTTTGTGGGGTTATGTTAAGTATCTGGTTTACAGAGATAATCCCCGAACAATTTTTGATCTTAAACAAAAAATTCAGGTCACCAATGAAAATATTTCACTCGATATATGTGAAAGACTAATAAAAAATTGGTTCTCAAGAATATGTTCCGCCAGATGAAGCCGACGGGGACATTGCAAAGGCATTATTTTCAAAATATAATGTTATATGTTATATGTTCTTCAAGATAAAATAAAAATTACTGGATTATCAGTTGTAGTTAACATTGTGCCGCATTTTAGATTTCGGTCACTCTTATTGAACAACCTTTCTATTGAACACTATTCAACTGTAAAAATAACATAAAATATATCAATAATCGACGTATTCCCATTCATTAATATTATCTGTGTAATTATCCCACTATGACATGTACATAAATCTTACGGTCAGCTCAACAACAAACTAAAAATGTGACTTTGATTACATGATCGGTATGTGTCGTATCTTTGAACAGATAACAAAATACAACAAATGTCTTTCTTTGATCCTTATGATCGTCAAAACAAAACAATAATCGACCAATTCTCTATGCGAGTTAATCAAATCTAGCATCTAATTTATCTAAAACATCAACAAGTCCAATCGGACCGACTAAACGCGTCGATCGTGATTTTTTCGACCTTGTCTCCGACTTCGGCCAACGAGCATCACCCGTCGTCTCGCTTTTTTTGTTCTTCTGTTCCTCTCGTTTATTTCACAGAGTTAATCTAATATTTCTCTGGGCATGGCTGGGCACCCAATCGACCCAACGGGTCTGGACGCATCATAATTGGTCCGCAACAAAAAAGAGCCGAACGAAAAATGTATTTGACCCTCGTGTGGAGCTAGCCATGCCCGGCTGACTGGCCAGCTACGGTCTCAGTTATTTGTCGAGAACGGTCGAAAAATCAGTCTTTGCTAGTTTATTGATTAATACCGTTGAGTTTATGACAGGTTTTTAATTATATTTTCTTTCACGAATCGGTGATACAGACCGAAGAAATTTTATATATAAATATCGAACTGTTATTTTAATAGAAGTCTTATTATTGTGATATTTATTGGATTGTCCGGAAATTTCGCACAGATTTTCCATTAGTTGATGTTTTAACGCTTGTAAACAAAAATCTCTGTCACATTAACCTTGCTTATTTACATATTAATTCGGGTGGTATGGATGGTTCGCCATAAATGGAACAAAATGAAGAACAATGGGGGACAGAACAACAAAAAGAAAGCAGGCAACTTCCCATTAAAAGTGATGCACCTTCGAAAACGGAAATACAATCATCTATAAGAGCATTAAAAAACAACAAAGCCCCGGGACTGGATAATATGGTATAAAAGGCAGACTTTGAGTCGCGTTCTGAATTGTTACGACCCTTAATAAATCAGATATGGGAGTCAAATAATGTTACCGATGATTGTAAAAAGGGATTAATAATTAAATTACCAAAAAAAGGAGATTTACGTATTTGTGACAATTGGCGTGGTATAATATTACTGAATATAATCATTACAGTTGCATCACAAATCATCCTAAAAAGATTGGCAGGACATATAAAAGCAGAAATGCGTACAGGTCAAGCAGGCTTCAGACCCAGTCATGTACTGTTCACATAAATACTGTTAGGATCATATTAGAACAGTCAGCTGAATGGAGATGGCCACTTTACTTATTAATTCATCGATTTTGAGAAGACATTCGGCAGTTTAGCCCACCCTATCATATGGAACGTTTTAAAACAAAAAGGAATACCCGAAAAGATTATACACCTTATTCGGGAAATGCATACGAATGCAGAGTGCTGTGTAGCCCATGGTGGATATAGAAGTGAGGAGTTTGAAATTTTTACTGGTCAGAAGCAGAGGGGTGTCTTGTCTACTCTTCTCTTTAATGTTCTGCCAGATTATAACCTTGCAGTGGACCCTCAATTCTAGCTTGACATTAAATACTCGGATAACATATGCCTTGTGTCGCATCAATACATCAATATGTCCATATGCTAAACAGACTTTCAATGGAAGTAGACCTGAAAATTAATGTAACAAAGACTAAGTCACTGAGAATCAATACCAGAAATTTCAGTCCTTTCATCCTCAACGCATCACCCATAGAAGATGTGGAGGTGCAGCTCTTGATGTAAAAATCAGAATACGAAAAAGTCAACGAGCTTTTGGACCTCTGGCACCTGTATGAAGATCAACACAATACTCAATGCAACCAAAACTCTACGGATGTGGAACGTGGAAAATAACGAAGAAAATAACAAACAAACTTCACGTCTTCATAAATAAATGCTTGCGAAAAATACTCGACCGAACAAGATTCGAAACGATGACTTGCTCCATCTCACAAACCAAAAGAAAATTGAACACGAGATATCACTTTATAAGTGGGAATGGATTGGGCACACACTCAGAAAACAAAACAATCAAAAGCCAAAAGAGCATTGGACTGGAATCCGCTGGGAAAAAAGGTATTGGAATGCCCGCACAGACTTGGAGAAGAACTATCAATGAGGAAGTGAAAACAGTAAACATGTCCTGGCAGAAAATCAAGATACTGGTGCAGGATAGAACCAGATGGCACGATGGTAGATAATGTTTACAGAATGAACGGATCGACACCCGGAGTAATTTAGAAACATATACCCACACATACACACACACAAATATATATAATATATATATATATATATATATATATATATATATATATATATATATATATATATATATATATATATATATATATATATATATATATATATATATATATATATATATATATATATATATATATATATATATATATATATATATATATATATATATATATATATATATATATATATAATATATATATATATATATATATATATATATATATATATATATATATATATATATATATATATATATATATATATATATATATATATATACAAAACCCTTCCCCCTCTAGGATATTTTTTGTTCGTGGCCTGAGAACCGCCTTTAGGCAATACTTCAGGACACACAACAAATTGTCAGTCCAAATTTGTCTTATGTCTTCTCTGGATCTCTATTTTTGTTCTCATTATTTGTATTTCTTTTCTATATTTTATTTTTTGTATATCTCATTATTTTTATTTCTCTTCTTGAGACAAAACAGAAAACCCTGCGTATGGATCGGGGAACAAACGAAAGTATGTGACATCATTGGAAAAGCGAAGCAATTGAAATGGAGATGGGCAAGCCATATTACGAGATGATGGGACGGCAGATGGACCAGGGCAATCCTGAAGTGGATACCGCTTGATCGCAAACGTCCGCGAAGAAGACGGAAAGCTCGATGGACTGGGTAATATATATATATATATATATATATATATATATATATATATATATATATATATATATATATATATATATATATATATATATATAAATAAAATCTTTAAAGCTAGTAACGGGTAGTTCAGCTGATTCAAAAGTCGCTGTAACTGGCATAGCATCGCGGAAAGTCGAGAGGTGAGAAGTGCTGATAAAGATACTACGTCTATTTATCGATAGAAGAAGGTGGCTATAGCCGCCAAACCGTAATCAACATGAACGCAACATGAACGTAATGAACATAATCGTAATCAACATTACGCGGGTAAAGGAACTAGTATCGCGAGTGAATAAAAAAACTTTCCAGGTCTCCAAAGATCGATTGGCAGTGATGGTTGGCGGGAATGCATCTGGTGATTGTAAGTTATAACCTCTCTTAGTTTATCGCTCGGAAAGTCTAAGAGTTTTAAAAATTAAATCCAAAGCTAGTTTGCCCATGTTATGAAAGTTAAATCCCAAACCTTGGATGATAACCTCTCTTTTTGAAGATTGGTTTGGTCACCATTTCATACCCGAAGTCAAACATTATTGCCAATCAAAACTAATCCCATTTAAGGTGATTCTATTAATCGATAATGAACCAGGCCATACTTCCTACAACTCTCCCTAATTTCGACCCAAGTGTGAAAGTTGAGTTTTTGCCACCAACCAATGGACCAGGATGTCATCAAAACATTTAAAGCTTATTACACGAGACGACCATTTGCACATCTACATGATGCTACGAGGCAAATGAGCACTCTGTCATAACATTTTGGAAACCATTTAATATTTCAGATGTCGTGAACATCATTGGAAAGTCTTGGGATGAAACTTCATAATTTTAAATGGCATCTGGAAAAACTGTGTCTATTCTTTTCAAGAGTGAAAGTCCGACAGAATTAGCATCAGGACCTGATTTAATTACTATATAAATAAATTTAGAAGTGAATGGTAAGGACGTACAAGAACTGCTAGATTCACATTATCAGAAGCTGACAATTGATAAACTCATAGGAATGTGTAAGCAAAAATTGAAGAACCTGATTCTTTTGACCCAGTTGAATCTGAAGATCAAATAACGGTTGCAAATTTGACGGAAGCCCTCGTTCATTTAAAAAAGCGTTAGAAATTTTAGAAAACATAAACTCCAATAAATAGCGCGTTTCAGTCACAAACAAGGTGCTATGAAAAAAAATTGTTTGAGAAGAAAAAT
The DNA here is from genome assembly GCA_031761425.1 of Cosmopolites sordidus. NCBI lineage: Eukaryota > Metazoa > Arthropoda > Insecta > Coleoptera > Curculionidae > Cosmopolites > Cosmopolites sordidus. Next base: position 308,345 of record JARFXV010000394.1, on the reverse strand, counting down.
CTTTGACCCATCAACCGACTTTATTTGACTTTATGAAACCCTCTCTAGCCAAATAACTTCGCTTTATTTTTCTGTACTAAAATATTATTATATATGTTTAATTATCTAAGATTTAAAAGTAAAACTTTCTTCTAAATTATTGTTTTCTTTAGCCCTTGGTCCCAGTTAAATAACATTTGTATGCATTTATATACGGAATTGTTCCCCGACTTACCCCGCAAATTCGACTTACACGGTTGTCATTCGGTCCCACCTATCGCGTAAGTTCGAGGTATCACCTATCGCGTAATATCGATGTACCTCAAAAACAAAAACAACTAAAGAATAAAGGAAAATGAAACAAACCAACTTATTAGAATTATACATATTTATTTCTATCAATAATAGCAATAATAATAATATTTACAGTCATATTACTTACTAAAAAGTTATACAGTTTCATTTTTGAATGATCACACTGGGTTCACGATCTTAACTTTAACAACAATTATATACACAAAAAATAATAAAAAATATATATGTACCAGAACATTCTTCATTTTACTCTGTAGTCGTATAATCTATATGTATATATATTTAATCACTAAGGTTTTATTTTCATAACAAGAAATTTCAGTAATCCGAATCGAAAATGTGAAAATGGCACCGACGAACTTATCAATAACACAAAACGAGAATCGTGACGCGTATCGATTCTTTTGGGAATATGTAAATGCACAACTAATCGGTAGAATTTAGCGTGTCTACGCCATACCGATCCCTAAAAATAATTAATCATAAATTTCTATACGTGCCAGTAGATTTTATGTATATAGACATCGACTAGATTTAAAATTATATTTAGCCCGTACATACTTTTAAATTCTAGCTTTATTATTTACAAAATATAATTTTTAATTTGTTGTATATACAGGTCACTTTTTTTGTATACAGGCTGTTTCATCTTTCGTTAGATTACTTATTCAGAAGAGTACAAGAAAAATGAAGGGAAATATATGATTCATCATGTGAATATATTGGTGTGTTATTTTAAAATTTTATATCAGTTAATTTTTAATTAAAAAATTTTCAGTTAAAATAAATTGTTTTCAGTTCATTATAAATGAATTAAAATTTATAAAATTTAAAATAACTTTAAAAAGCCACGATTTGCTGCCATGTTTGTGACGTCTTTATGTTAAACGATTTTCACCTGTTCATATACTTTCAAAATTGCTGAAGTTTAGTGCAAAATAATATTGTTGGTTACTAATGCAGTAATGTGTAACAAAAGGTCCATAAAGACCAATTTTAATAATATACCTATTTTTATGGCTAGAGATTTTCTCAAAAATGACATTCGGTACAATTCAGCTGAAGTTCGAGGTGCTAAAGCAACAATCTAAAATGTATAAAAAAAGTTTAAAAAAAAATTATGAAGCCCGGCAGGCAATTTTTGAGTTATAATATATATATATATATATATATATATATATATATATATATATATATATATATATATATATATATATATATATACTGTTAGCTGAATGTGCACTGGTGGACGGTGTTTTGAAACATCGTCGAGTAAACGCTTTGAAAATGATGGATGAGATTCCATCGAAACGTCAGCGAAACCGTGCGAAAAACTATATATATAAATTAAGTTTTATAGTCAAATTGCATTCGTTGTCTGGCTAAATACAAGGTGTGGGAAAAAGAGTGAATTGACTTCATCGGTGCGAAAAACAAGTTGTAAACTTCGGGAAAATACTTCGTCGAAGGAAAAGAAAAAAGAAGTACTATGAAAAATAAAAGACATTCTGCACACTCGAGAAAGTTAATCCACCGGAAACGACGAAATATCGTCAAGTAAGAAAAATCATTATTTACAAATGTAGAAAATTTAGCTACGGGCCTGACTACAACCTCTGGTAAGAAAATATATAATTTCGAAAAAAAAATACGAATGTTACCTGAAGAATGAACGAAAATATTGACGTCGCAAGAAAAAAATTAGTTTGAAATCTAAAAGCAATTATAGATGCCCCTGGTTTGCATACCGAATATTAAACATTATTATATTAAACATTGTGAATTTATTTTTGACGTTAATTTTTCAATTTATTTCAATTTAGGTGATGTTTTCAAATACATATTTGGTGTGTTAATCTTTTATTTCAAACTAAATATTTATTACTTATTCTGAAAATTAAAATATTTAATTTAATTAAAAATATTAATTTGTTAATTAACTATATATATATATATATATATATATATATATATATATATATATATATATATATATATATATATATATGTATATATTTGGAAAGGCTTTCGGGGTCGGTAATATTAGAACTACTAGGTTCTCGGGTAGAACTGCCTTTCAGATTTGTAAAACCTCGGCTTTTCAGTTTCCGCTTTGAAGCCGTCATCAAAAGAATCTAATTGATTTGCTCCGAGGTTTCAATATGCCTACTTTGCAGAGCTCCCAACCAGAAAAAGGTTGTGAGCCCCTTATTTAAATATTTACCTTCGAAATTTAACTATGAAACGAAAATGTTTAAAATACCTAAAACTAAAACTAAAAAAAAATATATTCTACTATTTTTTTCATAAATTTATATTAGTTTTGTTATTTTATATTTCCAATTTTAAACAATGTTTATTGTGTTTAGTGTGTAAGTACAGGATAGTACTAGTACAGTGCAAGTACAAGTCCAAGTATAAGTAGAAATACGGTAAAAGGAATAAACTGGCAATATAGATCTTAGGGGCATTTTTTTTTGTTTAATGAAAACATTTCCTTGTCTAATTTTTCATAAAACATTTGTGGAAAAGTAAAAGTTGTGTAAATCAACTAGAAGTCAAAACAATACAAATACATACATTTGTTAATATTGAAGCACCGTGTTCTTGTGTAAGAGCGAGACATTTACAAAACCCTGCGATTATATTATTCAAAACGTAATGGGTCTTTCTTTCCCGTTTCAATATCGGGCGTTATGAGAACTTTTCACCTTTCAGCATCGTTTTTGGCCAATTTCATTTCTACTGAAATAATGTTCACAACTCAGAATTATTTGTTATTCTGAGTTACTTATCATTGTATTATCATTGTATTATCATTGTATTATCATTGTCTTATCAACACTTATCATTGTAGGTAATAAGAATCATTTTCATATAATAGATACATTCCGCAACAAAAAAATTTCGCCACAAGGCCTAGATAAATATTCGAAGTTTGGCGCTTCGTGTATTGCAGATAAGCGTGGCATTTTTGGTTCATGTTTATTTCAGGAAAATGAAATAATCGTATATTTAAATCGTTACATAAAAATGGCGATGTATTTTTTTCGAAAGTGAACTACGAAGAAAGATTAAGTGACTTAAAACTTCAGTATTATGAAAAAGTGATGTTCGATCCATATTACATAATTGTCGTGCATCTTTTCACGTTTTGATAATGCTACAGGATCTCCTGATTCTCCCAATCCCTCGACGTGTGATGTTTTCTTTGATATTTTATTTCATAAGGCATATAAAAAAAGGAAAGCCATGTGTATATATATATATATATATATATATATATATATATATATATATATATATATATATATATATGTATATATATATATATATATATATATATATATATATATATATATATATATATACATACTTATACATAATATATTGTTATATAAACGCTCTTGTTTCTTCGATAGAGAAAATTGTATTAAAAAAAAATCCACCGCATTTAATATTCTCATGATGAACCATATTAATAATTTCTAGCTTCAAATAGCAATTACTGAAAAGTTCTTCAGCATAAACCTACTATATTACAGCGATAATATTGTCAAAAATTACCTTAAATCTTTGTACAGATAACCTGTTTAATATCCATTTCATTTTGTATTATGTACAAGCGAGCATAAGAGCTCTTAGTCTACATGAACAAAAAAATAATATCCCGAAATAAAGAAAACTCTCTTCTCTCAGCTTCATGCGTCTCCACTAACCACCACAACAATTATATAAAAAAAAATACCACCACATGAATATTACATATTTTAAATGAAAATTATGTGTCTTTCTACCATTATAGGGCGGTAAGGCCATAATCTGATTTAATTACTGGCTGAGGCCCTCCACTTTGTAGACCGCCGCAGCCCGGCGAGGGGGCAAGCGACGCTGCCATTGCGTTACTCATGTGACCCATCGTATGGTCCAGCATGGGGTTGGTGTGGTGGAGGGACGAAGGACCCATGGGGTGAGCGTGCGAATGGCCGGTGATGGTGGTGGGGAGTTGGTGGGGGCTTGCAAGAGACATGTCGAGCATATTGTCACCTACACCATCAATAGGATCTCTGGAAAAGAGAACAAAAAACTCAATATTACCGATTTATAACTTTTCGATGAAAATGGAATTGAAAATTATATTCGTTAATAAAATTACGCAAAAAACAAATACCTTATTAGACCGGTAGTTTTACTTGTTACAGTTCCTCAATTAAAATATCAAATATGCTTATTAAAAAATTTTACATTATACGAATTTTAAACCAATATATGGTGTTCTAAATACCTATGATTTCATCAATAAAATAATTTTTATTTACCCCAAAATTCATATTATTTTTCGATGGGCAAAATTTATTCTCGAGTATACTGATAAATGAAGTAATAGAATTAGTTGACAAGTTACTTATACAATTCATCTTTTGGAACCTTCGGTTTGAAACACTAAACTCAAAGAGATTTACCACTATACACCAAATCACTTTTTTAAACTTCTCGACGCACGTTTCGCTAAAGCTAAACTATGTTCTATTTATGTGATAATATATGGTAATTCTCTGTTACCGTTCTTAGTCAACTTATTCATGAGTATATATGAAACCGAGGCGAAAGATGAGTTGAGTTACTTTCGGAAGGTATGGTTAAGATATGTGAATGACGTTTTTGCAATTTTTCATTCAAAAAATTAAAACTTAGATAATTTTATTAAGAACTTAAATAGTATGAACCCCCAATAGTATATTCATCCATGTATTCGAAAACAACGATAGTTTACCATTTTTAGATATTTTAGTCAACAGAAACAATAAAAATAGATTTTGATATTTTTGGAAAAAACACCACCTCTTCGAGATACATTCCTAACGATTCGAATCATAGCTTCCAAAATCAGATGGCTAGTTTAAATTTTATGGTAAATAGATTAATTAATTTTCCATTAAACAAAGATAATTAGAACAAATAATTAAAATTAATTAGGGAGGTACCCGAAATGAACGGTTATAGGAAAAATATTGTCGATAAATTAATTAGAAAACATAGGTTTTGGATATTATTGAAAGAATCTTCAACGTTTCCAAAGGATCAGAACAAAAATAAATTCATAGCAATACCGTTTGATGCCCAATTAATACGAGAGGGCTTGACAAAATTTTGAAAAAAGCAGACATTAAGGTATGTACAAACGATATAATAAATTAACAGCAGTCCTGGGTAATCTAAATGATAAAGTTGATCAATATGAAAAGTCGGGGATTGAGCAAACAAAAAGATCCATATTAACCAAATATAAAGAAAACATTGCCCACGTTAAATATAGAAGAAATGAAAAATCTTGTGTTGCTCAACATACAATCGAACAAGATCACAATATAGACATTAGTAATTTAAGACTGGTTGAAAGTGTAAATATTAACAAAGCTTAGGATGTAAATGAAAGCATTCAAATAGAAAAATGTCAGAAAATACGCTTCCTAGGCAGTAGGGGAGTAATTAAGATTATCATATAAATAAAACATAGTTTAGTTTTAGAATTAAAATAAATGATTCTCCGATGATGCTAACATGGTTGTAAATATAAAATTTTAGAGTTACTTTGAAAGAGACTGGATCAGAATTATTTGATAATATTGAATTTGATACGTTATATTTTTCAAATGATGGTTTGATAATGAGGAGCCCTTTAAGTCCTTTACTGGCTGATTTTTTTATGGATAACATAGAAAATAAGATAAATCAATATCAGTTGTTTAAATTATCAGTTTACTGGTACAGATATGTTGACGATATTTTAATTTGCTTTACAGATACTGATAGACAAGTAAATCAATTTTTAACTTATATAAATCTTTACACAATAATATTAAATTCACAGCCAAAGAAGAACAAAATAACAATGTTAACTTTTAAGGTTTAACAATTACTAGAAAAGACAATAGACATGATTTTGTGTGTTTTCATAAAGCGCTTCCTACAGATTTAGTACGTAGTGTACTTTTTTGAAGAACGATTTATCTTTGGCCTCAAATTATGTTTCAATTTCGGCAATCACTTCTTCATTGTAGCCAAATCTCTTTCCATGGAGCTTTTTTTTTAGGTCTGCTAACAGATAATAGTTGCTGGGAGCCAAATCCGGAGAATACAGTGGATGGGGAAGCAATTCAAAGTACAATTCGTGCAATTTTCCCATTGTTGAGACCGACTTCTGACATGGTGAATTATCTTGTTGAAGGAGCACTTTTTTCTTCTTCATTTAGGGTCATTTTTGCGCAATTTCTTGACAAATTCCTTGCACAAAATACGGATCCCAAAACCTTCCTGGGTGACATTAGCATTTTTTGTCGCTTTGAGCGGCTTTCGCTAGTTGCTGTCCACTCAGCTGACTACCAATTTGACTGTGGAGTGTAATAATAGATCCATGTTTCATCCGTTGTCACATACCGCATGAAAAAAATCCTTTTTATTGCGCTGAAATAGCTCCAAACAGCGCGCGGAATCGTCGACGCGTTGCTGTTTTTGATCGACTGTCAGCAAACGCTGTATCCACTTCAGAGAACAGAGCTTTCTCATGGATAAATATTAATGCAAAATGAATGTTGAATGTTTGTTGTTATGTTTTCTATGATTGTTTTTATGTTTTCTGGAATAACTGCCGAATTTCTACAATTTCTACAATTCTATCAAATATAAAGTCGCGAATTTCTACACTTCTCTACAATTTGTCACGATGCAGCAAACTCCAAATAATACTTTTCAAGCCATTACTTTGCTTGAACAGTATTTTTTTCATTAAAAAGCAATGTCTTATTAACACACGAAACTCCAGAGTAGCGAAAAATCTAAATGCGGGTCCAGTATATGCATTTTCAAGGATACATTACTCCCCAAAGCTTTGTATGAGATTAAAAATTCATGAATTAAATCTTTGTAATTTTCTGCCCTGTGGTTACCCAAAAAGTTTTTTACGACATTAGTAACACATTCCCAGACGGATTTTTCAAGATCATTCAGTGTTTGCTGAAAGCTGTTTATCATCCTTCAATAGTTCCCTTATTTGAGGACGTGCAAATATCCCCTCTTTAATTTATGCGTCGCTAATTTGGGGGAATTGCTCTTTCAGATATAAAAATTCCCTACCATTTTTGTCCATTGCTTTTACAAATTTTTTATGAGGCCCAGTTTTATATGTAACGGTGGTAAAAGTACATTTTCAAAGTTTACTAAAGGTGTACTTTTTATATTCTTGTATCCTGTATTAGAGATGGGAAAAATCGCTTTATTTATACAGTGATTTTTTGTATTTGTACCGTCCTATTCACAAATAAAATAAGAATGTTTCGTGTAACTAAGCTACGGTCCAAGCAAAACAGACTAAGACTGTAACATCTCTACAAATTTTCCAGGAGTATTTTCTATATTCAATCTTTTCCAGAAGAAATTTCATATTTTCGTAGGTTCCTTTAATATTATGATCGTGGGCTGCAGATACTAAAGCAAGTATGTTTTCGTTGTATAGTAACACTGCTTTCAAACTAGTTTTTGATGAGTCAATGAATAATCGCCAGTGACTTGAATCGTAATAAAAATTTAACATATTCTTTAGTGCATGATTATCATCACACAATAGACCAAATCATCTGCTTGAGAAAAATAAGGCTTCAAATTATCGTCTCAAAAGCTCAGCGTGTTTTTTAGATAAACGTAAATCACATACCAAATCATTTAGGTCACCTTGTGTCAATGAGTGTGGTTCTTTTGAAGTACTTGTTTCATAAGTTGGGTCGCACTCTGTCTCTAAATTATCGTCTTAACTAGCAACAGCTTCTGGAGTTTCTAAGGAGGAGGTGAGGGAGGTGTTGACGCAGGCAATTCGACATTATGTGGGATTGATCTTTTTGCACGTCTGGGTACTTTATGGTGTGTTTCGACTTTGTTGTGATACCCTTTATACAAGTCAAACAAAAATAACAATCACTTACGTGATCTGTTAGTTCCATCCAAATCATTGGCACAGTAAAAGCCCCTTAGCCCAACCCAGCAGAAGTTCACTAATGTTAAACGGCAGATATATGCGGGACCCAGGATTTATCTTGATGGCGCACAGAAAAACCAAAGTACACCCAAATAATGTTTCGTTACTAATTATGTGAAATTTCGAACGGTGATAGATAAAAGTTAATTGTCCATACACATAACAAAAACTATCCGGGTGATTTAAATACTTTCGTGGCAGAAATCGAATTTTCGGCGAAAATATGGGTTGTTTGATTGTGGAGAGGGACTTTCTATTCTTGGGGAGAGAGCATATGTCGGTACCCTGATGAGTCTAACCACCAACAGACGAAACATGCACCCTCCAATGTAAGGGATAGGTGGGGCTTCCTCCCGGTCAAGCAACTAACCATTGCTCATTATGGCGGAGACGCAGGTTATTGTGCATTCCACATGAGATTGTAGAACCCAAACGTCGGGGTTGTATAACTACTGACTACTGTTGTCTCGATGAACATAATCCCAAAAAGTATAAAAACTCCATTCATAAGTCACCCGACAAGAAGTCGGCGAAAATATGGGTTGTTTGGTTGTGGAGAGGGACTCCCTATGTTTGGTGAAAGAGCATATGTCGATACCCTGTACCTGTAATCACCAACAGACAAAAAATAGTCTTCATATCGTTCGTTCGTTCAATCTTCGTCGTCCTTTCATTTTTTGACGAATCTATTGTTTACGAATCTATTATTTTTATTATTACTCACAAATATTGACATTCCCATTCTGATATTTTCTCATTATTATCAAATATAAACTCGCCTGTTTCTTCTCCCATACACATATACTTAGTTTTTGAAAAGTCGATTATCTTTTAATTTCGCATACTTTCTTAATTTTTCTAATCATATATTGAAGACTACCGTGAGCTATAAATATCTGATCCTCGGTGAATTGTAAATAGTATCTGTTCCTGTTTTCAATATTGATTCTCATGCTCCTATATTTGCATTTTTAATTTTTCAAAGAATGTTCTACTTAAATCTCAAACAAGATTGGTGACAAGCAACTTGTGCGGGCAACAATTGATTTGACATTAACGAACGTCTAAACAATCAGGATTGCCTGATACCAAAAAAAAAACGAAACGTTACATAATTTTAAAGTCATTCTGTATACAGTCTATTAGTGTATGCAGTATTTACGTCAATAACAATAACAACGAATGGTGAGTGTGCAAAAAAGCCCGGTACACCACAGAGCCATCCGACAGGAGTAGTAGCGGCAGGATTAGAGAGATCGTCACGTCATTATCGCTTACTCACCTCGAACCGTTGTTCTTTCTCTTATCATTGTTGTTCCCCTGCTGCTGTTGAACGGCGCCGCTCTGCGCCTTCGCCGCCCCCCGCCCCTTGCCCGTCGCCTTGCCGTTGGCGGTCGCCGCCGCCCCCGGCGCCGTTGTCGTCACGCCGGCGGGGTTCGTTTTCCTGCGAACGTTTTTCGTGTTCGGCAGCTTATTGTCTTTTTTCCATTTCATACGCCTGAAAAATCAAAACAGAGACGTTACTAACATTAGTGTAAACATTACTTCAGATTAAATAATAAGTATTCAATCAAATTAAGTTTTAGTTTAATTTACAAAAGTAATTCAATCAATTTTTCTTTTCAATTTATATTTTTATAAAATTTCCGATGCCGTTTAAACCAGCCTAAATGACTATACTTTTTCCATTCATTTAACATGGGATTTTTACACTGTTTAGATATTAATTTTTTTCTCGCTTATTATATTGATTATCTTCCTTAATATTCTTGATTCTGCTTCTGTTGTGGTCCTTTTTTTATATATATAATTTGTGGGGACAAATTTTAGGGACAAATTTTTATATTGGAGTCAAAAATTTGTTTTATAAGTTTACTGAAGGTTAGAATTTATATAATTTTTCCCAATAATAATTTAACATTTTCAAATTTACTGACTACAATACTACTTTATTACACTTTACAATACTACTTTATATATCAGTATTAGTACTACTTAGTGTTTCATTTTGCGCTCTCAATATTAATTAAAAACATATTTTAAATACGAAAAAAATTATATTTTGTCATAATTTAAGTATTGTAGCTTTACTTATCAATTTTTTTAATTCAGTTTTATGTTCTTATAGTTTTTTGTTTGTTTAGAATTATCAATTCATAGAAATATCTCGTATTCGATAATTACAAAAGAAATACAGTTTAGCAATTATTTTAAAAATTAATTTATTTTCACGCATTCTTTTGTTGTGTTTTATAGTATTTTATCGCATGAAGAAGATATTGTTTTTAGTTTTTATCTTTAATGAGCACATTGATGTATTCTTGCATCAACTGTACAGCTTCAACTGTGTCATTAACAACTTCCATGCTATTAACATGCTATTTTCCACATTACTATTTTCATGCTATTTTCCACAAGTTTTCACATCGAGTTCTAAAAAGTTTTCATTCATGTTAAATCTTTTGGAAAGGTCATCTAATAGTATGATAACTTACAAATTAGTCAATTTCTTTTTTTTATAATTTTTTTAGATCATTGTTATTAATTATTGGAGGATTTCTCCTTCCAGTGATAAAAGACTATAAAAAACAAAAAAAAACAATTTAAAATCTGTTTTGAATTCATATCGAGGGTGCAGAATTAAATATATAACATTTAAATGAATAAAAAGCATCCGGTAGTCAGTATATTTGCAAATTTTATATAATTATCGGGTAAACGGTATAAATAAATTTTTCAATAATAAATTCTAGAATATAAGTATTTGTCCATCTAAACGTGGATTTAGACCAAAAGAGCGTAGAACTTGAGCAAGAACAAGAACGTTCTTTCTTGATAAAGGGGTGTAAACGATAATTCTTGTTCGCCATTTACATTAAAAGAATACTTAACGAACAAGAACGGAAACAATAGAACTAGAATTCTTGCGCATGTTCTGGTGATGTTTAATTAAAGCGACTGAACGCTCAGTGCTTATTCTTCAACACATTAGACTAGGGTTCACAACACTATGTGCGACAGTGAGAGTAATATTGTGATTACAAGTGTTGCATTTATCGTTGTCTTATTTATTAAAAAAAAAGACGATAGAGATGTTGGTGGATGACGAATTTAATACAAAAATGAAAACTAGATAATATAGGAGATACTATGATACATATGCAACAACAAGAAGAAAGTGGTCAATACAAAAACTATTGTTGAATGGCATCAGAGGATTTTGCTGATTAATGACAATATTTGTAAAAGTAACATCAATTATTCTAATTCAATTCCTTTATATGACAGACAAATAGTGACATTTTGCAATTTTGGCTTTTGGGCAAATAGAAATTCTTATGCAAGCCTTATGTTTTTTATTAAAATGTCTAAAGCCACAATATGTAATGCTGTCTCTGCAGCAGCCTGGATACAAACCATCTTGATTTATAAGTAATATCTGCACTGTTGCCCGTTTTTGTACATAGCGATTTTTACGGCGGTAAGATTGAAGAAACGATTCCATTATCTTTTTAACTTCCTGAACACTACATTCCATTGTAGATGCGATGTCCCGCCAAGCATCTTATTTGTGCTCTTTATTTTTATAATTTTTAAAAGTCGGTCCCACAGACATTTAAAATGTTGATAAACTTTTATCATTTGTAGACAGTTTTTATTAGTCCAATTCATAACTATATTTATATTTTCACCAATGAAGTCGTTAGAACATAAGAACACTTTGAAGAGATCGCACCAAGCTACAAGCACGTCCGAGGCAGAAAGAATGCTCTAGGCCATTGTTCGCAAGCTCTTGTGACGTTTACCGTACCGTTTACCGATTAAACTATCGAGCATTCTTAGAACATTCTAGATAATTCACATCGAACATACACGGAACATCGAACGAATGCTCTATAACTGTTTATACAAAACAAATTTGAAAGAGCACGCATAGAATGAGCATTCGCTCGCTTGGTCTAAATCGGCCATAAAAGGATCACAACCGAAGCAGAATAAAGAATATTTGGGAAGATATTCAATATAATAAGAGAAAAAGAAATTATATCTAAAAGATGCAAAAATCCCTCGTTAAATGAATGAGAAAATTATTGTCGTTTAGGCAGGATTAAACGGTATCGGTATGTTTTTTCAAAATTGTTTTTAAGCTATTAAGAAATGATTTAGAGGATACTTATGTGAAAAAAAGTCAATTTAGGAAATAATGGACCACAATAAGTCAGTATAAACACTAACCGAAGCTAAACAGCAAGCATGAGTTGCTATTTAGCTTCGGTTATTTTAACATGCCCAAATGCAAAAAAAATATTCTAGTTACTTTAAAAAAGCGGCAATAAATGCAGTAAACCAAGAAACAACGCAAACAGAAGTTGCTCAAACTTTTAAGGTGTCTCGGCAGCTGGTTAGTACATGGAATAAAGTGTTTAATAATCGGAAGACCATTAAAAATAAGCCTCGAAGTAGTCATCCAAAAAAAAACTACTTGCAATGTAGATCGTATCATATAAGTTATCTACAAGAGATTGTCGTAAGTCAATAGTAAGTAAAAAGGCCCTGGACATCCCCGAAAAATAGGAAGGCTCGTCTTGTGTTTGCAAAACGGTACAAATCATGAACAAGCTCAGAGTGGTCTACTGTTTTGTGGAACGATGAATGCAATTTTAATTTAGTCTCATCTGATAGGATATAGGATGAAGATATCAAATTCCCACGGTACAACATAAAGTGAAAACAATATAATGGTTTGGTTATGTTTTTCATGACATGCAGTTGGGCCTATAGTTCGAATTGAAAGCAAAATGGATAGATTCATGTATGGTGATATATTGACGGCTCATACGCTAAACAAAACATGCCAGTTAAGTGGTATTTTGAGCAAGATAACGACCCTGAACACAAATCCAAGCACATTAGTGATATCTTAAAACGTAGAAAATCAAGGTTCGGGAGTGGTCAAGTCAAAGTCCGGATTTAAACCCCATAGAGCACCCGTGGATCTAGAAGAATGAGACCGAATTCCTTTGAATCGAATAAAAAAGTTAGTTGATTCAACGCCGACGCGTTGTGAGGCTGTCATAAAGGCCAAATTATATGCCACTAAATAAGGATTAACTCATTACGTTATAATTTTTCTGAGTTATTTGTTATATGTTATTGTAAAAGTTATTTGCTGTCAAATCTTAAACATAGTAGAAATTTCGATATAAATCTTAATTCGTCTATCAATTCTTTCTTCTCTTGGAACCTTTGGTGTGAAACACTAAACTTGAAGAGATTTCCCACTAAACACCAAAACACTTTTTTGAACTGCTCGACGCGCGTTTCGCGTTCGTTCGATGTTAGCATCATCAGGAGATGATTTAATCTCCTTAATAATCCAGATTAAATCATCTCCTCAAGTTTAGTTAATTCGTCTAGTTTAAATGTATTCCTTTCGATCAAGTACCTGGTGCCTTAGTTAAATATCGACAAAATATAATATTCACCACGTTGTATTTTTTGTTATTCTTCACTATATAAATAATTATAATAAAATCCAAGGCTATTTTGAAAAAAATATCCTTACCTATTTTGGAACCATATTTTGATTTGCCTCTCGCTGAGAACCAACGTGTGAGCGATTTCTATTCTTCGTCTTCTGGTCAGGTAGCGGTTGAAATGAAATTCCTTTTCTAATTCGAGGATCTGATGCCGGGTGTAGGCTGTTCTTTGTCTCTTCGGTTCCATTCCCGGCGTAAAAGTGCCATTTGCTGAAACAAGATAGGTCACATTCAAAAAAAGGTTCTTTTTCCAACAAATTCTGTCTTATTTCGATTTTCAAAATGGCCACTAGGTTCCATTTAGTTATAGAAAATAGAAAAAGGATTACGATAATAAAACTGAGCATTTTTAATATACATTTCTTCAAACATAAACCTAATTTGTCAAAATATTAGATCTCAAAATAAAATTAAATCGAAAATTATAGACGCCTTGAGGGTACAAGAACAAGCTGCAGCGCGTTATAACCAACTTCCAGAGTGAGATTTCAGCCGAAGGTGCTATATATTACAAAATGGTACCGTTTGACAGGATGATTGATTTAATGGTATCCTGTTCGCAGTTAATGAAATTGGACTAAGCAATAAGGGCAAAACGTCCAGAATTGATAAATCGAAAGGATCACGCCATCATCGTCTTTCATCACGAAAACACCAGGCCTCATTGATTATTATACATCAGAAGGAAATTGTTCGGCTTTGATTGAAATGTTTTACCTTATCCGTCATATTCATCAAACTTAGCATCCTTCAACTATTACGTATTCTGATTATAGTAGAATTATGCAAAGAAAATATTTAGTTGTATGAAGTGAAATACAGAGATATTTAAAGAGATTAAGCTGAAAGAGATCTCACTAACATAGTAACCAATATTATAAGACATATTTTGCACTTGGGTTGAGGATTTCAATGGAGGAGCATACCGCTCAGGAGGTGGTACGGTATGTTGAATGTGGCTGGCAGGCATTTGGTCAGCTCAACATTGTATTTAAAAACAAGCTCCCAATTTGTTATTGTTATGATACGGAAGTAAAATCTGGGTACTCACATCGCAATCAATTCAAAAACATCGGGTAGCACAGAGAGAAATGGAAAGATGTATGCTTGGCATTACAAGATGGAACAGAAAACCCTGCACACGGATCAGGGGATAAACAATCAGGGGATGTTTGTGGCATAATTGGAAGAGTAAAGGAATTGAAATGGAGGAGGGCAGGCCATAAAGCCTGGTGATGGTTCTACAAATGGTCCAGGCAATCCTGTAGTGAATACCGCTTGCTCGTAAAGGTTCACGAAAAAGACCGAAAGCATGATGGACTGATGACAAAGTTATGTAAATTAGACCCGAATAGCAGATGCGAGCTCAGGACCGCAATAGTTCGACGCATACTGAAGAGACCTTCATTCTGCAGGGGATGAACACAAAAATAAACACAACATTTTTTATTGTCGAGAAGCCTTAGATGTGTTAAAGTACCTAAGTACCTACTAAAGCATCCTTGTTACTTGTATTTTTGATATTTATTTATTCATTTAATTGAATAAATTAGAGGAAAGGAAGATACAAGAACATATTTTCTATGAAACAAATAATAAAAAGAGACAGAACAAGTTTTAAAATAAAATAATAAAATTTGAAATTTCTAAATAATTTTAAAATGATTTGAAATAAACTGCTAGATATAATTTAGCTGTATTTAGCTGACGGGTAGATAAATAAGGCAATAGCGGTGCCATTTTATAAATAAGTTATAGTAAATCGGTATTTTTCCAAGTAAAACTTGGGAATAACAGTCTTTTATCAATAAAAATGAACTCTTTAATTGTCTTTTCAGTATTTTATCAATAAAAATGAACTCACTAATTATAAGATTGCATATGTGGTTCCCATCCTTCACCAGTTCCTCTGCAGCACAGTTTGGACTATCCCTTTCCACTCCTTTCTATTTTTTGCTATGTCCTTCCATTTCCCCATCCTTATCGTATCCAAATCTTCCTGCACTTGACCCATCCATCTTTTTCTTGGCCTGCCTTTTCTCTTTTTCCCTATTGGTCTTATGCGTAACACTAGATTTGTTATTCTCTCCACGTATCCGAGACATGTCACTGTTTGCGCTTTCGCAAATGTTATTATATTTGGACTTTTGTACATCCCTCCTTAGTTCTCTTTCCTCCATATATAGCT
Source organism: Cosmopolites sordidus (assembly GCA_031761425.1). Taxonomy (NCBI): domain Eukaryota; kingdom Metazoa; phylum Arthropoda; class Insecta; order Coleoptera; family Curculionidae; genus Cosmopolites; species Cosmopolites sordidus. Next base: position 292,294 of record JARFXV010000394.1, on the reverse strand, counting down.
CGTAACATTATCCTTTCCCACCTTTTCAGTTTCTCTTCCTCCGTTCGGTTTAGCGTCCACGTTTCACAGACGTAAGTTGTGGTGGATCTTATTACTGTTGTTTAGATTATCTGTTTTGTGCTTCTGGACACATAGTTGGACTTCATTAGTGCCTTCAGGCTTCCATATTTTCGATTACCCTTTACTATCTTGGCCTGTATTTCGTGCTCTTCGTGCCGGTCCTCTTCGATTGTAACTCCTAGGTAGCAGAATGTCTGAACTCGTTCGAAAGTATATTTTCTTCCATCACTGGCTGCCGTGGTCATGTTTCCCTCTTTTGCCGATAGATCTTGCATTTGTCCCATCACCATTTGACTTATTTTAATTTATTTCCAAGCCGAACTTCTTCCCTTCTTTTTCTATTAATCTTATGGTTCTCTTTAGCTCTTTTTTGGTTTGAAAAAATTATTCGTATCGAATTCTTGCGATACATCACCATTTCATACTATCCTATCTCTTGTTTTCTCCAAGGTCATCTTGGTCAAACTATTGAGTTTTTTGGGTATTTCTAGTTGGTTCATTCCTTGATACATTTTTTCCTTAATTATTCTGTCATAGGCTTGCTTAAAGTCTATAAAGAGGGTATGCAGCTCAATTTTATATTCATAGCAAGTTACTTGGATATCTTTTAGGGTAAATATTTGGTCTGCTGTAGATCTGTTGTTTCTGAATTATGCCTGGTATTCACCTATGACCTTTTCTGTATATCTATTTTTATCTTCTTTTTATCTGACCCAGTACTATGTATAATTTTCATATAATATATATATATATATATATATATATATATATATATATATATATATATATATATATATATATATATATATATATATATATATGTATATATATATACATAAAAATATTATTGTTTTAATGTACAAAAATGTATAATTCGAAAAAAAATTAATAATCATTCTTATTCCAGTGAACAAAATAAATGCAGAACGAAGTTCGAATTCGACAAAAAAAAGTGTAAAAAAATGATTAATTATTACATTGAAATTAATTACCATAAATTTAAATAATATCTATATAACACGGAAAGTAACATGTTGTAATTGGCGTGTACCGGTAATAGATACGCCGTGGCTTTTTTTATTATTATTATTATTCAACGCTGCACCAAACAGGAAAATGGTAAATTTTCCTTCTGCGAGGGACGCGATTCATATATCTTCTGGCGTTTCACCTTGATAGGTTTCCCAGCATGACGTCCGACTCCATTTTCATTTAACCGGCACTACAGAAAAAAAAATCTACCTGTTACGGGGTTTTTAACGCAAACAAATGCGAATATTCGCGTTATTAATTAATGGTACAGTCATTATCTTGTCGATCGGTCGGAATACAAAGACTTATCTCGAGATTTAATTGCATTGTGAAATAGATAGTGTAGTATTAGTTTTTTCTCTTCGCTCAAAACGCCAACGTGTTGAAAATATTCGTACATCGATCTGTCTGAAATTGTCAGATTGATAATTAAAATTAAATATGTTATAAATCATCTTGCTTGTAGTTAATGGTGAAATATTTGTAAAAATTACTTTCAAGTTAAATTTTCTGTCACTAAAGAATTCATACATATACTATATATCAGGAAAAATGCAAAACTTTTTTATCCAATAAATAATTTACAGATTAAGAAACAACATATCGAAAACTGGCCAAATTTTCCCATTAAAAGAAATTGAAACTACATCCCACGAATACAAAACAAGCCCTTATGCCATGTTTATAGATTTTAAAATAGGGCCTCTGATGGAATTGAAACGAATATGCGAAACATAAATTGCTGAGCTTTCACAGGTAAAGTTAAATAGTCTAATTAGATAATAATTGATGCCCAGACATGGACAAGGTGAATAGTTACGAAGATAGAAGTTACCCAAAGAGCTATGGAGCAATCAATAATAGGGATTGTACGGAGAGATAGGAAAAGAAATGAAAGAAAACTAAAGGCCATGTGGCAAAAACAACAGAATGTTGATGGAATGTTAAGATCCTTCAATGTAGTGCCTGGATGGCGAAAAGGAACGAGGTTGACTATGGACGAGATGGTATGATGATCTGAAGGGGTAGGCAGGGTTGCCATGGATGAGAATCGTACAATATCGTGATAGGTAGAAGCTTTAGAGGGCGGCCTATGTTCACTTCGATATTAGTCTGAAATACATTCGTCACGAGAAACTACATTGTACAAAAATCACAGTGCGGTCTGCTATTACATTAGTGGTCTTCTTTGAAGGTACCAATAAAAATGCAACTACTCTTTCATCAGCCTGCTGATTAGCAATTAACCCGGTTTTCCTGTAAACGATGATACATAGTTTCAGCATAATAAGGCAACTGCTCAAACCGGTAGAATGCCGATAAACGCTGTTAGATAGTTGTTTGCTAATCATGGCATCTCATGATATAGGAACATTCCTTGGTCGGTAAGATCGCCGGATTTAATATCACGAATTCGTCTATCTTGGGATTTATATATCGAACGAAGGCGGTAATATAACTCAGAATACAAAGAAACATTTTAAAACCTTTAGCTTTTTCAGTTTCGATATATCTCGCTGAAACATGGCCCATTAAAAAACAAAACTTTAATCGCGTTGATTTTTTTGATCTTTGGTGCTGGAAATTGATCATTCGCATTCCATAGACTACCAGACGAACAAGCGCATCCATTATTTAAGAAATTAAGGAACATACAAGGCTATCCTAAATTATTTATAAACGAATAGTAAGATACTTCAGCCATATCGAACGAAGAGATAACAGTAACCTAGAAAGATTCGTGCTTGAGGAAAGGTTTGAAGGGCTCCAGATCTCGCGATAGACTTTTATAACTATGGACAAACCAAATTAAAGCCCTAACTGATTCATCTCTCCAATATACAACCAAGGAAACTAGCAGAAGGAAGCTAGAGAACGCTGGCGAGGAATAGTCCAAAAAGTACGCGAACGGAATGAATATTCCTAAAACAAGACTATTCCGTAAAAAATGAATTCAAATGAGAACAAGAAGAAGGCTATAAAATGTTTATTAGTGAGTTTATTCCAAGAGTATGGTTTACGTTGACACTCCATACAATATTGCGAAGTTGAAACTCCAAATTTAACAGAGCGTTGCGCAGAAATGTTGCGCTGTGTTTTTTGTAGCTGAGATTGAAAGAATGTTTACGAAAAAAGAGAGGTCAACTTTCAGGAGTTAGCGATAAAAAATAAAATATTTTTGTCTGTGTAACGTATAGCCCATTCAAGGAAATAATGATTGCACGTCATCAATTTAGAGAAATCTATTGCCAATTTAAATCCATTAGAAAGAAAAAATCATTTCAATTTCAAAGCACTCTCTTTCCTTCTGCCTCCAATCGTATTAGAATACGATAAAAATACGGTGAGCTGGTGGATTACATTCTGTGAATTCGCTGTCACGATAACATATAGGTTTATGGTTCTGGACAATCTTGCCGGCCTAACACAACTTTCTTCGTCCAATCTGTCATTTTCAAGTTCTGATCGTTTTTGAGTTGTGCCTTCAAACATTTTGAATTATTTTTACTGTATTATTTGCTGTTTAAGCTATTTTCTGGTTTAGTTTCTGTTTTTGTAAGTTATGTTGTAAAAAAATTGCTATTATAATTGCAAAGATATGCCAAAACTATTAAGTAGTTAGTGTAAGCAACTTGTCTCGATAGGAACGACATAATGGGGTTCCTCTTTTGCCATTAAACGCTGTGAGAGAGGTATGTATTAATAACTTAGTAGATCTCATGGTTAATTGTAGTTTTTTAGTGAGTTTCAGCTGCACTAAATATTAGTATTAGTACAGTTAGTGAAGTTAGCGAAAAAGTTGAAGAATAACGAAATCTTAAAATCACCGAAGAAAACGCGTCTACATCCAAAACGAGTGCGTTGTGGGCTCAATTCGCAATCAAATCTATAAGAGGTATAAAAAAAGTGAGTAGATTTACATAGTAATATTGTATTTTTATGAAATTTTATTGAATTATTTTAGAACAAACGGTTAATCTTGAAAGTTGTAATGAAAAACTAAAGAACATGCAGCTCCTTGATGGATGTAAAATTCGCTTCATACATTTCTAAAAGAAATTAGTTTCAAATGGAGTAAGAATAATCCAAGTAGGAGCCTGATGGAACTTTCAGAAATTGCCTTTAAACGAATCCAATTTTTGAGAGTATATTAAAATATTAAAGACGAATCTCTGTTTGATTTTGTTTATTTGGATGAAACATGGATATTTTAAAATGGGCCCTTGAGTCACTCATGACAAGATGATAACAAGAGGAATGTAAAGACTACAAAAGTTGATGGAAAAAGTTGATAGAAGTACGGCCACAAAGTGTTACGTCTTCCCCCTTATCATTGCATATTCAATCCTATAGAATTAAAAGGGGGGGGGGGTAGCCAAAAATTATTACAATCGTCATATAGATCGAGATGGAAGAACGATTAATAACTGCTTGGATATGTGGAAAGAAGCTGTTATACCATAGATCAGGATGAACAGCATCACACAAAAAGAAGAAGAGATTGAAAAATGGTCGAATCGCGGAAAATTATTTGATAAACAAGAAATTAATCCCCTAATAATTTACTTGAATAGCGATTCAGATGCTGAAAGTTGTTTTAGTGATAGTGAATAATTAAACTTTGTGTGAACTAAATGAAAAGCCGCTATGTTTACGAGCAAAAATTTTGAAACAGATCTTTGATTAAAACTTTTGTAGAAAAAACTTTTCGTGTTACTTTTTCATTTACATTTTTATCGATCATACAAAAGCCAAAGTCTGGTTATTTTGGTGTTGATTTGGCAACATTGTAACGTGAGGGTGTCATAGATTTTGATGATGTACAACCTTTATTTCCCTGAATGAGCTGTCTGCAGTATTTATTCAATTTGTTCAATGCGCCGATATTAACCTAACCCAACTTAAAGTTATTACTTAAATGACAATTTTTTAAGGATTCCAATTAGGATCCTGTAACTTCAGTTTTCTTACATAATCTATCCCTAATTTTGAAAATAGCATACGATATCGACGGAGTAATCTGCAAAACTATAAAGAGACAACACAAAACCTCAACTATTGATCAAGAGTTAACTAATCGCTAACGACGATTTTTAAAAGCAAAGACCGAGCAAGCGTGAGACGGGAAAAGACCGCAAAATGACGCCGATAGTCATCTCATCGCCTCGCAGCTGTCAAAAGGTGTTTTAAAGAGTGGAATATCGGATATAATATGTATATATGCGACCCTGTCCAGCTGACAGAGCGGAAGACCCGGCGCGTAGGCTCGAATGAAAAATGATGGCGTTTTAGTTACTTTCCGAAGTTACCCAAAAGGTTTTCGAAGAGCTGGCAAAAAGACCTTTCCACTTTGACGAATCATGAAAATGGAAAAATAGGGTAAGCATAAAACGAAAACTACTGAGTGATTTTGTAACTGTTTTGTCAATGTGTATAGTTGTAGACAAAGAAAAATTTAATATAATTATGTAAAGGGTGATTTTTTAGTGTGTTCGAACTTCTAATGGGAATCCCTGTCAAATCATCATGGCAAATGTTGTCACAGCAGTCATCATAGCACATCTAATGTCTGGCAAATTATTATGGAATGTTTAATATCAGAGCAATGTTGGCAAATCGTCGAAATTTATTATAAAAATCAGTGTTGGCACCATCTTGTTGAAAGGGCTTAATTAAGGTGCATATTATCCAATTAAGATCATAAACATTTTCTTAGTTAAATGACCCAATAACCCTTTCAGCCTTCAATGCATACCATACTGTTACTCGAAGAAGATGTTTAGGTCCTTCTGCAACCACTCGAAGATGTTCACTTGCTTATTCACATAACCTGTGTGGTGGAAATGGGCTTCATCGGAAAACATAATGTTACTGCAAAATTATACATTACTTCTCACTTCATAAGTTAACATAGTTGCAACACGTTCTTCAATCGCAAAATCGCCGGGTAGATGACTCATTCGAGAAAAATAAATTCTAGAGTAAGTCGTTGAAAAACTACGCCAAATTTAAATCCCGAATTTATTCATTTACTCATGCAAATTTATTTTGTTTCCTTCGATGTAATCCTCTCTCACTACAATTCACTTATTCCAACGATTTTTCCAGTATTCGAAACAGTTTTTATACTTGTTTTCTGATATTTCCATCGAAACAGCGACCCCCCTTGAATGTCTTTTATGGACTCAAGGGCATTCATAACCATAACTATATCACCCGGAACCATATCTGATGAATATGGTGGTGGTGAATATGAATGGTGGAATGGATTCAAATATCTAGGACGGTCATTACTTAAACAAATAACTAACAATAAATTGTTGAATCGATGCATAAAGTGAGCAAATTTTTAAAATAAATTCACTTTTTGATCATATGTTTTTGAAAATCAGTTGACATGAGTAGTTTTTCTCCACCTATCACATTTCAGTATAGGAGTTTTCTCCTGGCTTTTTGGTGATGTGTAATTAACCTTATTTCCTTGTAACAGTACCCTTCCTCTTTTGCCCCTTTGTTATCTTTCGCCCACAGTTTATAACTCGGTGAATTGCCAATAAAAATAACTCAGTATTAGAGATATTTTGTTTATTTATGATCTACGTATCTTTTCCATATCTTTATATACCATAATATTTAACTTTTATATCGAAGGTATTGCTTTATTCTTAAGTAACCACTTACTATTTTAGTTGGTGCTGTACCATAGAGAGGTTCTGAAACAATGGATCATTTTAAAACCGATTGCAGGTGGTCACCGAGACACCAAAAGAGTAGACTACTTTCTTTGAAAAATAAGTTTTATAAAAATATTCTAAAAACGATCCATTCTGCAAGAGTTTCACTGAAAATGATAATATAAAGTTAACCACTTCTCTGTCAATCAAAGGCGGGGATTTCAATGATATTATTTTCAAATCTACTAATTACTTGATATTCAAATTAAGTTAAAAAAAAAACTATTTTTAAAGCGAACATTTGTTTTTATTCAAAACTTAAAGAAAATCGTATATTTCATAAACAAATTTAATATATTTCTAATTTAATAAATCAAAAGATGAAAAAACTGTTGGAAATCCTTCACTTAAGTTGTTCTTTTAATTATTAGCGATTACTGTATTGCTTTAGGTTCGTAGAACAATTACATACAATTTTGTCATTTCACAAAAATAATATTTCAGTATCTAGAAAAGAGATCAACAAAAACACGTTTATTTGATTTCACAAATAAAATGCTGAGGTTACTGGAGAACAATGCACTTTCTTTGGGTCTATTCCTTGATTTGTCAAAAGCATGACACATTAAATTATAGTATTCTTTTTGAAAAATTGGATCGTTATGTTATTAGAGGACAAACATGTAAATGGATATAGTCATATCTCTAAGATCGAAAACAAAAAGTCAGAATTGAAAATTCGAATGATTTCGTTATGTCGAATGAGCTCACCATACATCTTGGAATACCTCAGGGAAGTGTACTAGGGCCAATATTATTTAAGTATAGTAAGTAAAATAACAACATATGATGATGATACAAATTTGTTGGTGAGTAGTACAGATGTGCAAGAACTAATCGATAGAACTGCTGATCAATTAAATATTTGTTATATTTTATATAATGTATATATTTTATCCAATTTAAGATAGTGGTTCTGAAAACCATTCTCTTTCTTTTAACGGGTTTTGCGACAAAAATGATTCCTGAGATAACATTGAAGACTAGATAAGCAAGTGCCTACAAGACAAGTATTTCAATTCACTGATGTGTATGCATTAAAGGGGGTCTATTTTGAAGGCCACGAAATAAATTTGGATATTTATTTAACCAATATTTTCTGTTTTGATATATATATATATATATATATATATATATATATATATATATATATATATATATATATATATATATATATATATATATATATATATATACTGACTACTAAGTAAGTGATGGTAAGTAAGCCTATTTATATATACCAGATGACGAAGCAAAATAAATTAATTAAAAGAAAAAATCTACAGTATTCGCCCACTATTACCCCTGCAATACCCACCCCTAGAACTTGGTAACCGGTCGCGCCTTGCCATCCTTTCGTTGGTTCTCCATCCTAGTCATATCGGTCATCTGGTGTTACCTGGCCCCGGAAAAAAAAACTCGAATTCGAACAAAGAAGAAAACAAAAAGCTCCGTGCTGGGTCATCATCATTGCCGTCATCGTCATCATCTGGGACAAGGGACCACACCAAAAACGACCTTGCGGAACCATCGGTTTTGGTGGCGGTGTAATTGTTCGGTATAACGATGCGCACTGTCATCGTGAATGTTCACGTTTGGAGACCGAAAGATCTTTTGAGTTTTTGCCGACTGATAATATTTGTTTAGACCTTTTTTTACGTAAAATTCAGTAACGTAGATGGAAATGGAACTTTTGGTTGTATAGTACTAAATTTCATGAACGTCAACCTGAACGATCAATATACTCTACAGGACAAAAATTGGGAAGATACAGTTTAAAATTATTCCATAAATATATTGCATAAAGTTGCACTGTACTAACCAGTTTGTTCAATAATGTTTCCCCACTTTTCAAGGAAATTTGGTAATTCCTCTTTCGAACAGCTTCTGATCATTTTATTTAAAATTAGTTTCTAAATGCAATTTAATACTGTTATTTGAAATAAAGTTTCTATCCAACAAAGAGTTTTGTAATAAACAAAATTAATGAAAGGTGTAATGATGGTGCAATATCAGAACTACATGGTAAATGTTGTAATGTAATCATGTGTTACCGCCATGAAACATAATATATTTTCTTATCTTTATTATGTAAACTTACGCAGATATATAAAATCAGCCTTCATGTCCTTCTTCGACCTGACGAAAGCATTCGACAATTTAAATCTCATGTTCCAAAAGTACTCCAAGATAAAATAATCATATGTCAGGAGAATTATCAAGGAACTTAGTTATAAAACAGGATACAATATCTTAACAAACTGATTTATAACATTACATTAGCATCGGTAGTAAGGCAAGGAGACTCTCATTGTTCAGAATCGAGATATCCATCAAGCATTCTTCTTATTTTTCTTATTTTTCTTCTTCTTCTTTTTCTTCTTATTTTTCTTATATTTTTTCTTCTTCAACTAATTCTTATGCTCATTATTATACATCCCCTACATATTACATACATCCCGTTCATACATCTCCATATTTTTTCCTGTACAACCCGAAACCCCCAACTCTTTCCTTCTAGCCATTCAATATCATCCAGCCTCTACTGTGGGCTACCTACACTACACTTTGTTTGCCTTGGTCGGTACTTGATTATTTGCGATGTGAATCTAATCTGACTCTGTCTACAACATGTACTACCCATTGGCCATTTAAGTTCTGCAGTATGTGTCTGCAGTATTATATTATCGAGCCTAGAGAAGAGATCTGATGGAGAATTCATCAGATCTCTTCATTTCAGAATCAAAACCTTAAGCCACAATTGAGCATAACGCGCTCCGTCACTGTTTACATTACTCTTAGATAATTGGCACTCTTTTTTTGTTTGTGATATGGTTTCTAAGTCATAGGTCCTTATTAGCCCTACACAATATACATATTTTCGAAATATGTGGCTTAATTTACCAATAATTGTATTGCATCCGTACGCATCATGTCAACAGTCTCTTTGCCTATTTTGGTGATGTGACCTAGGTGATATGCTTGGTATGAAAACAACAATAAGAATTAGAGAGATATGTATGCAATATAATGCATATAGTAAAATGAGAACGAACAGAAAAATGACTAACGAACGAGATGTAATAATCGCTCGAGATAAAAAACCAGAAATACTTAAAATAACAAATAGACCGCTCAAATTGTGAAAAAAACTAAGAGGTGTAAGATAGCAAGACTTTTTCAGGTACAAAACAAAACCCGAAATAAGAGATAGATGTAGAAGAACCGTATTCGTTTGATTTAATTACTTAAACCAAATATATAATGTGACCTTATTTTGAAATATATCAGCTTTCGGCGCCATTTGGACAGGTTTATACTGTTGGTTCCGTAATTTAGCGTATTTAATGTCAATGTAAACTTGGTAATCATCTGGGTCTCAATTTCTTCAAGCTAATGAGGCAACCAAACATTTATTTTTCATATAGCTATATTACTACGGTTATTTTCAATGAATTCTAATTTCCAGTATGTCTACGTATCGATTGATGGTCATTAATTTTAATATTCTATCATTAAAGTAGGGCCATTGCACCTTAAAAAGAAAAATTACTGGAAGGAACTTTCTTGAATCAGTTATTATATACACGTTATCAAACCAAATTGCACCAAATTAAGAACACCTCCAACAATAAGTACCATAATGTTTTATTACCAAAATATCCACTAACCTGTTTTTTTACGCTATGTTTAATATAGTTTCACTTCGTGAAATATTGGTTGCATGACAATGAAATTGAGAATTCACTATTCTAAGGTAAACGATTGGTACTGATCTAGGAACGAGCTCAACTGAAAACTTTTAGGAGATGTTAAAAGTCCTTTGTAGTCTAAAATGATCCAAAATTGAGACGAATTTTTTGGTGGGGTGAATGTTAGATGTCAGACATTAGACGAAGCCTGAATTACAATCTTGTTCAATTCCACTCTTTAGTTAGTTGAGCGTCTCTAGTTATTTCGTTGGTATTTTATGTCGAGAGACGATATTCACCTCATCCAACCTCACTTTTTATTAGGCCTTTTCTTTGTAAGTTAACGTACCAAGTACAGATTATTTCGCCAATATGTCACATCCTTTGAAATAATCTCTTGTCTTGTTCACTTGATCTTGAATTTATTTTGATTTCACCGGATCATTTTTTTTAACAATTTTGTTTTTCTTAACAATAAACTTCCAAAAATAAATCAGGGCTATATTAAGAAATGTTTTTTATTACCCAGTTGTAAGTCCAATATAAGTTGTTGTAAGTCCAATCTAACCGATGACATCCAGTAAAATGTATTAATTATAAAAAGATATGTCCTGTCAGACAAGGTAAATGCGAACGGAAATACTGCTCTTAGGTGATCTCATCGTAGATGAATCGTACAGTGGGTACCCAGAATAATCGCAATATCAGACAATAGTATTAAATTATTAATAACAATACAAAAGCGGTTCCTCCTATAAGAAAGGTCATGTTACCAGTTTTTTCGGATATAAGTCGAATGTCGATGCTTAATATTCTTGAAAATGGTAATACACTAACTGGCGTATACTATGAGAGACTTTTAGAAAAGCAGAATCTACGGTTTTTAGACACTATTTATTATGAAAAATGAAACAAAAAAAATACAATAAAAACAGTTGATTTTAACAGGCAAAACAACGCTGGTTCTTGGAGGCAATACCTCGCTTTGATATCGGCAATAGGCCAATTTTTCAGCGAACGATTGACGCGATAGTCTGTAGAGCTTCGATAGGATAGTAAGGAGGATGAGGGAGCAGATGCCACGCGTGTTGGCACAATCTTTCGACACGATCGGCTTTTTTTTTGACGGTGAGCTCGTACGGAACTCATTCAGTCCATTTTCATACCTTGCAGAGTTTCCTGAGCCAGTGGACAATCGTAGATTGGTCGATAAATATTCGAATTGTCAACGTTTTGTCCACAGCTGCCATTTGATTGTTGAAATCCGATGGTTATCCTGATATGTCCTCCAAACTGGTATCACCTGATTTGAAGTGGGAAAACCAATCCTGACGTTGTCTTTCGCTGATTGTGCCCTTACCAAAAAGTTCGTCAAGATTTCGGAATGAGTGTACCTCTTTTCATCTTTTCCCGAAGTGTTAAAGCATAGGACGAACATAGACCGAAATAGGGCAATTTAAAACCAGTTTGTTAAAGCATATATGCTTTAACACCGAAGTGTTAAAGCATATGACGAACATAGACCGAAATAGGCCAATTTAAAACCAGTTCCAAAAATACTGGAAAGGAAAATACTCAGAAAAATACTTCGACGAGACTTAACAACAGATGGAGATGGGGAGAGAGTAAACTTAAAAAAGGAAAAAATAGATAAAGAATTAGGAGGAGAGCATATAGCCAGCATTCATAAAAGCAAGAAGGCTACAACGGACCGTCACATAAGAAGGTCACTAACAGAAATAATCAAAAGAATAACAAAATGAACCCCCTTGGAGAGAAGAGCAAGGAGAAGGCCGAGAAGGAGATAGTTCAACCAGGTGAAAAACGATGCAAAAACATTGATCATCGCAGACTGGAAAATAGAATGCAGAGACAGGAAACAATTGAATTACATATCCAAAGGAGCTAGGACACACTAAAAAACTATAACGATGATTGGAAGAAGAGTAGTAATCCACCTCTTTAACAGAATTAAAAAATACCCTTTTATGTATTAATTATTATCCCGGGAGATTAAACGGTTATGAGGATGCTGATAAAGGTAGTAAGAAAATTCGTCTATCTTGGAGCTTTAATATTGAACAACGGCTTTAACATTCATGAGATCAGAAAAAGATTCGAAATAGCAAGAGCACAATGCAAAATTTGCAGAAGATTTCAAGGGATAGGGACATAACAGAGAACACAAAGAAACATATAGTAAAAACCTTAGTTTTTTTCAGTAGTACTATATCACGCCGAAACATGGGCCACTAAAAACGGGACCTCATGCGAATTGATTCTTTTAGAGTTTGGTTCTTTCTATTCCGTGTACTGTCAGATGAACAAAGGCATCCGTTATTCAAAGAATTAATAAACATACAATGCTATCTGAAACTATTCATTAAGAAATAGTAAGATTCTTTGGTCACTTTAAATGCAGAGATACCAGCAACATAGAAAGGGGGGCTACTAGTACTAAAGGGACGAATGGACGATTCTAGATCATGCAGCACACTTCCAAAAAGATGGACAGATACAATTAAAGACCTAATTGGTTCATCTCTGCAATGTATAACCAAGGAAGCCAGAAATAGAAAATACTGGCGAGAAGTAGTCCGGAAAGGCAGCAAACGAAATGAGTTTCCATAGGTCATGATTCTTATGTAAAGAAGAATACGATAAAGAAGATGAAGCAGTGGTAGAGTATAATATGATAAACGAGAATATACTTTTCAATATGCATTTTTATCAATTAAATATAGAAGAATACTTTTAGGAACAAGTAAGCAAAATGCCAATTTTCATGGGCATGAAAAATGCGCAAAAATAAACCACCGTTAATTATGAATCAGCCGACCGCGGTGGTTTGGTGGGTTAGTCGCTCGCCTAGAATCCAATGGTAGTTAATTCGATTCCAGTGCTCGGATGGTTGTTTTTCTTTCATTCTTCTATTCGTCTTACTTCCTACCCCACACACACATACACACATACACATATATACACACACTCGCACACGCATATCCACACCTAAATGTCTGTGAAAGGTTCTAGGCAAGAGTGTAAAATCCGACAACGAATTACCCCTCAGTCACGCCAGTTAAAAGGTGCTTGCTGATAGACTTATGGGCAAGTACATAACCAAGAGTTGATAGCCTGAGGGGGTGTTGACTTAGGTTTGTAGGTAGCTGATGACCATGGTTCGAAACCCACGTTACTTTGTAGGCCCAGTCGCTAAATAGCCTTAGATGCTGGTGCGCCTCTAACCGTAAATTCTTTCCTTTTTTTAATTATGCATCAACTAAATAGGTAATGAAAAAAGATTTGAAGAAGGAACAATGCACCTGCTCACAAATACATTATGTGGATTCTGAATTATAAATTGGAACATCCACCGTATTCACCAGATTTGTGAATAAACTGTATAAACCGTATAAACCACACAAAATAGTTCCATGTTATGCATTTTGATCCAAATGGATTATTAATCAAAATATTTAAATTAAATTTAGTGCTATTTCATCAAACGGTACGCCACTGAGCATTGGCGGCATCTTTCTCAAAACACAAACGGCTCAGTCGTCAGCATGTGGACAGTCTGTGGCTACAATAAGGACCGTTTCTCATTGTTAATCCACTCTAATTAAACGTTATTCAAATATTTCTCCCGTTTCTACGGCGACATAGAGGCACTTAAACGTCGGCCGACACACAGTGAAGCCCGCGTATTGTGTCTGTCTGTGTGTATGTTTGAAGCGGAGGTGGTGACATGCGTTACACGCCGAAGATGAGTTCACACTTTTTTCATTTCGGGAACGAATAATTCATTTAAATAAGCTGCTATTCAGATGCTTTAAGTTGCCAGAACCGCTCAGCTGACTGCTTCTCTGTCGGGTAGTCAAAATTAGGGCGTTACAAGAGGGATATACATGATGATGTCATTGCGGCAATTTTCGTCGAGTCAACGATGAATTAGAAGAAATTGACCCTTGTAATTTCGTTTTGGAAGTAGTAATTTTGCCAAAATTTGACCATGCGACTAGGTTAAACGATGAAATTATTTAGGATTACAATAACAAAAAACAAACTATGAAAATAATTAATAATTTCTGCCTGTCATTTCTCTTGTTCACGTATTATACAACTTCTTCAGTTATTGAGTCGAATTAAATATAATTTATTTAATACGCAAAATAACTTGAAACACAGTGCCTCTATTAAGTATCAGTACTTAAGATATATCTCAGCAACCAGTCGTGCCATCTATTGACGAGCGGCGTCGTTTCAAAGCTTAAACATTCCCGAATGAAACTTCCTTTGCCATGATCGGTTGACATTTATTAATTTTATGACGTCTTGTTTGCAAGATAAAAGAGCCTGATGTACCAATAAAATCATGGAACAAAGAAATATTATTAAATTTAACGCAAAACTCGGCAAAACTGTGTCAGAAACATTCCGATTGATGCAGTACGCGTACGGCGATGATTGTTTAAGTAGAACAAATGTTTTTCTGTGGCATTAACGTTTTTTTTGGATAGCAGAGTGTTAGAGAATGACAAACGTGACGGGAGACCAGTTTCAGCTCGCACTCATAAAATGATCGAAAAAGTTCGCCATTTTCTAGCAAATCACCGCAATGCTTCACTAAAAATGACAGAACAGGCTTTGAATAGTGGCAAAGAAACGACTCGACTCACTCTTCACAAGGATTTTGGTAAAACAAAGATGTGCAAAATTTGTTCGATACACTTTGATGGGGGAGCAAAAATCACTCCGTGTCAATCATTTTAGAAAGGTCGTCGCAGCTTCCAGAAATGATCAAAACTTCCAGAAATCAATTGTTAGGGGGGGGGGGGGGGTGAAATAGTGCTTTCAATATGATCCAGAAACTAAACGCCAAAGTGCGGAATGAAAGTGGAAAAACTCACCACAGGCAAAAAACAAACACGAAAAACTCCTTCAAAAATCAGGACAACATTCATTATTTTCTTCGGTAGCAAACGCATCGTCCACAAAGAATTCGTTCCAACTGGTCAAACTGTCTGTGGGCAGTACTGCTTAGAAGTCTTTAAACGATTGATGCACAGCATTCGTCGCATTCGGACAGAATATCACGATCCAGACTGCTGGAGTTTGTTACACGATAATACACACATCGTTAATTGTTTTGTCAATTTTTTGCCCGAAACCAAGTCTACGTGATCAACCACCCACCGTATTCACCAGATTGAGCCCCTTGTGGCTTCTTCTTGTTTCCAATGTAAAAATTAAACTTAAAAGGGTATTTTTTTGAAGACATTCAGACCATCCAAACAGCTTTGACGCGTGCCTTGAAAACTATTCCACAAAATGAGCTGAAGCGCGTATTTGAATCACTATTGAATCGATATAACAAATGTATCAAAGCAAGAGGAGAATACTTCAAATATTAATTCATAAAAAATGCCATTTATTTCATTTTAATCACATTTTCCCGTACTGATACTTAATGGAATCACTGTGTATACTGGAGAACTTAAACTGTGCAATGTATGGCGTTGTCCGGGAATTTGGTGAGAAAAAGACGCAAATAATTTATATAAATATTCATTTGGTCTATTATGTAATTCTTCATCTTCATATTCTTTACCGAAGAGTAGTGTTTTATAGATGCTCATTCCGTTAACGTACTTTTCTGACTACTTCTCGCCAGCGTTCTCTATTTCTGGTTTTCTTGGTTGCATATTGTGGAGATGTATATACCAGTTAGGTCTTTAAATTGGTTTGTCTGTTTGAACCCTCTATCAATCGTTGTACCACCAGTCTTTCCAAGTTATTGCCATCCCGAGTTCAATATGACCGAAGAACCTCAGTATCTCTTATGAATAATTTGTAGTATATGAATAATTTGTATTAATTTGTAATAGTCTTGGGTATTAGGGTTAAGGAAAGAATAAGATAAATGATATTGGGGACGTGGAATGTACGGGTGATTTACGAAGAAGGAGCACTTAAAAATTTGAAAGTATTGAAGAAATATAGAATTAACATACTAGCACTGCAGGAGATACGAAGAACCTCAGTATCTCTTATGAATAATTTGTATTAATTTGTAATAGTCTTGTATATTAGGGTTAATATACAATAAGTTAATATATATATATATATATATATATATATATATATATATATATATATATATATATATATATATATATATATATATATATATATATATATATATATATATATATATATATATATATATATATATATATATATATATATATATATATATATATATATATATATATATATGTATATATTTATATATTTATATATATATATATATATATATATATATATATATATATATATATATATATATATATATATATATATATATATATATATATATATATACATATATATATATATATATATATATATATATATATATATATATATATATATATATATATATATATATATACGGAGGAGTGACGAGTAGATATGGGATCGGATTCCTGCTGAGGAACGAGTTTAAATATGAACTTACAAATTGTGTACCAATATGGGATAGGCTTTGCTACATCTGAAAATAATAATAATCTGAGCTGAAAATATATACTAATATGTCGATTTTGAATATATACCCCAACCGCAGAAAAACGAGGGTGAAAAGGATGGTTTTTATGAAGATGTAGAAGCATGGAGAAGTAGATGTAATGGAAGTAAACAGAATATCAAGAAAAGAATAAGAAATGTTAATGCGAAGATAGGGAGAGGCCAATATATAACCACATAACGGAATAAAAAAGTAAACACCTGGTTAGTAATATAAATGTAAAGAGGGTTAGCGAGTTTGCAGAAGAAAAATGCATGAAGATTATGAGTACTCACTCTGCAAGAAAGGATATTTACAAAGGTACCTGGATCTGACCAGATGGAAATTATACAAATCAAATAGACCATGTCATGGTAGACAAACATACTATATACTACCATAAAGTAGTAAAAAATATGAAACTGTGTAGAGACGCTGGCGCAAACTCAGACCTCTTCGTTGTGAAAATAAATGTAAAAATTGATAAGGCAATTAAGAAGAAAAATAGAACGGTGAAAAAAACGATATATCATGGAGGATACAAAAGATAGAAATTCAAGAGAGATATGAAAAAAAAATCGTTCGATATTTTAGAGAAAGGGAATATAAAGTGTAGAAGGATTGAAACAGTTATGCAAAAAGCAACAGAGAGAGTCATACCCATAAAAGAACAACAAAAGTAAAGAATTTGTACGATTAAGAATGTCTTAATGCATAGAAATAAGGAATAAACTAAGCAAGCAGGTACTTCATATCCAAGCAGAGCATCACAGACAAGCCTATATCGAACAGAGAGCCAGAGTTAAGAGAATAATTAGACTAAAGAAAAGAGTTAAAAATGAAGAAATTGTACGGCAGACAGAAAATTACTACAACAAGAAAGAAATTTGTATAGAGAGGGGAAGAGAAGGAAAGGAAAACGAGATCAAACAACGTACATTAGAGATAAAAAGAATAATGTGATGGGAGATGCAGAAAGAACCAACGAAAGATGTAAAGAATATTTTGAAGAAATGCTAAATGGAGATGTAATTGAGAAAAATGAAGAGCTGGCGATTGATACAAACGAAATGGCTCAAATAGCAGAACCTACAAAAGAAGTAGAAGAGATTTTAAAGCAACTTAAAAAATGGTAAGAGTTCAGTGAGAAATGGAATAGCGAGAGAAAACAAAGAATTTGCAGATGAGCTGAAACAAAAACTGTTCGAACTATTTATTACAATATGGAGAGATGAAAGAATACTATTAAGTTGGAAAAATGACACCCTTATATCTATTCTAAAAACCGACCAAACAGATTATAATAATTATAGAGGAATTTCTTTATTAGATACTTGTTATAAAATAGCAGCGATATTAATTGAATGAGGTTAGCAGCAATAATTCATCCACAGATAGGAGAATACCAGACAGGTTTTAGGAAGGACAGATGAACAACCGACCAGATTATTGTCTGTTTATAGATTTTAGTAGCTCTATGGCTCAGTAAAGAGATCCAGAATAATAAAACCATGGAAGAATTTAAAGTAGCCTCTAAAATATTGAGATTTGTAAGCATAACAGTGGAGATAACAGTCAATATAAGGGTAAAAGGAGGAACGACAGAAGATTTTCTAATTAAGGCAGGCCTAAAACAAGAAGATCTACTATCGACATTAATATTCAAGATGGTCTTGGAAATGACTATTAGACAATTCAGTTAAACAGAGCATAACACATTCTTTACAGAAGCCTTCCAATAGTGGGTTATGTATGGTAATATAGGTAATTAATTATGGTAATATGGGTAATAATTGCGAAAAGTGAGAAAGAATTGAAAAAAGTGACAAGAACGTTAGTGGAAGCAGCAGACCAGTTTGGTTTAATAATCAATGAAAACGAAAACAAACTAATGATAGTAGAAGGTACACAAGAAAAGGTCTCGAAAGTGGATAAAGAACTAGGAAGAATGACTTTTGAAAGCGTGACGTCTTTCAAAATTTCTCGAAAATCTGAGTTGCTGTGCTATAAGTAACGCTACATTTGTTATTTTCAAAACAATAAAAAAATAATATCGTGTGTTAATTAAGCACTGCTTTTTGATGAAGAAAAATACCGTTGAAGCAAAACAGTGGCTTGATAAACATTACCCCGACTCTGCCCGGGGAATATCAATTATAATTGCTGAATACAAACGAGACCGTACAAGTAACGACGATGCTGAACGGTCTGGGCGTTCAAATGAGGTGGTTAGACCAGACAACATCAGAAAAATCCAAAAAAATATTTTGCAAAACCGTAAAATAAGGCTGCAGGAGATAGGCTGATATTGTAAGCTGATAGGCTGATATTGTTAAGATAACTGTTTACACCATTTTGCATGAACATTTGGGAATGTCATTTTTTCATGCTGTATGTAATAATGGATGAAATATGGATCCATCACTACACTCCGGAGTAAAGTCAACAGTCAGTTGAATGGACAGCAGCCGGTGAAAGTCGTTCGAATCAACCATTAACACAACCATCAGCAGGCAAGGTTTTGGGAGCAAGCGCCACATTACATAGCGTTATTCGTGCGTTTGAAGGAGCAGATCGCAAAAAATGCTCCAGAACAAAGAAAATGCTGTTTCACTAAGACAATACTCCGTGTTATAAATAGTTGGCAAAAATGGCTAAATTATATGGACTACACTTCTAATTGCTTCCTCATTCACTGGATTCTCCAAATCTGTCCCCCAGCGACTATTTCCTGTTCTCCAAACTCAAAAAATTGCTCGCTGGAACGAAATTTCTTTCCAATGAAGAGGTAATTGACAAAACTGAAGATATTTTGAAGGTAAAAAGAAATGGTCTTTTAAAAAAGGTATATAAGAATGTTAAAAAAACATTGGAATTATTGTACTGCTCTTCAAAGAGAATATGTTGATGATTAAACTGTGTTTTATTTGTCAGACCGGGGACTTATTGATTGATGCGTTATTGTAGAAAAAATCTGTCTTGGTGAACACTTGCCCCACCCTGCACATGCCTTTATATAAATGTCCAACATTTTTGAACGGTAAATGTCCATATCACTAGGATTATCTTTTATAAACAACATATGAAACACTTTTGTGGAACTTTTAAAGCCTCGTAGCATTTCGTATATTGATCGTTTTATATTGATTATTTCATTTATATATAAACATGTTTCATACTGTGTTTGTATTTACCCAGAACAAAGTTGATTGAATAAAGTCGTTTTTTTTTGGCTCGTTTCAATAGAAAATTCCGATTGCGTGTTTTCGCCTGATAATAAATAGGAACAAGTTTTGGTTTTATCAAAAGCTTCATTATAAATTCAGTAATGATACCGCTATCTTTATGTATATTCTATTCCTGGCTGAGGACAACATGTTAAATTCCCATATTTCAAATATTAAATAAACATTGGTTCGTTTCACATTAAAATTATTTTCCAAATTTATTAATTTAAGGAATTTAAAGAAAAAATAACGATTTACAACATCATAATAGTCCAACTTTCATCGGATAATGAACTGTTGGTCTTCACTTTAATTATCGGTTCTTAGTTTTGCAGAATCTATTCGAATCAATTTTTTTTTCCTGTCGTATAGTTATTTTAAAGCGTCATCTTTCGGACTTAGGACAGCGTGGCAAATTTGTCGGTTGGGTCTTGAATGAACGAAATACAAGTGATTCGAGAGAGAGGAGAAAGTCACCTTTTGATTGGGGGTTTTGGACTGAAGGCGTCATTGGGCTATACGTCTTCCAAAAATGATAAAGAATCGATAGTTACAGTTAATGGCATACGCTATAGGCAAGTGTGAGGTCGAAATTGAAAAATTTTGATCTGGATGACACGTGGTTTCAACAAGATGTTACATGCTAGACCATCGTTTCTCAACCTAGGGGTCGCGACCAGGCGTATTACCAGGTAAGTAATAACAACATAATAAAATAAATATAAATAAAGCATTAGGATTTTAAATGATACATTTGTAGCTTTTTAATACAATTTTTTAATAATTTTTTTATGTAAATTTTCGTATATGGAGCGCGATGAAAATCTCAAAGAGAAGTTATTAAACTACCATTCCATTTCCCAAAAAGCACTGTATGGTGCAACTTATGGTCCTGAGGAATATTTTTCGAACAACGCGATAATCATCAATGTATATAACACAAGAATTTACCAAATGGACTATTGATAAAGCATCAAAAAGTGGAAAAAAACGACATTATTTCAAAACACAAATAGCAGCTTCTAAATTAAATAAAAATGTATAAATAAAAATGTTATTTGGAACACCATTAAAAAAAATTGTTGAAGGACTTACTACGTGAAATTGCTCATGTCAGAAACAAATATTTTTTTGTTACTTATTAATGACAATGGTTCATTTCTGAATGTCAATTAATACACATGTAAAAAACCTCCGACAATAAATGCTTTTAGACAGGAAGGTTACAACACTGTGATGAAAATGTTAGTTTATAGTCCGAATAATCGTAACTTCAACATAGGAGAGTTTAAAAATAAAAATAGACATCCAAAAGCGGTGAAAATTTAAAACCCCGTAGAGCTCGACAATTTATTCGAAGATATTCTGTTTGAACTTTCAAAATGTCTTTTAAATTGGTTTAACTGATGGATAAGTAGGCCATCGTTACACAAAAAGCATTATCGATGTCCTAGAAAATGATTTCCGGTATACATTTACATATATATATATATATATATATATATATATATATATATATATATATATATATATATACCAGAAATCGTTTTCTTGTGATAAAGCGTATTCTGTCAATACAATTTCCGATCACTTTTTTCAAGAAATTGGGGTCATATGTCCTCAGTTGTCCGAGTTACGGTTATCGGTTTTCAAGCCGTCAATAGTTGCTGATTTATTGGCATGGATCAAAGATTTAACATAACCCCAAAAACAATCTGAAGGCTTTAAATCAGATAACCTTGGTGGCCAGTTAACAAGTCGGTTCTTCGGAATCATTTTCTTAGCGAATTGTTCCCTCAATAAATCGATTGTGGTATTGGCTATATGATACGTTGAGCCGTGTAAATCACATTTCCCCCAGATCAATACCATTCAAATTCGGAATAAAATACTCATTGATCATTGCTCTGTAATGATGATTATCATGGTTTCCAGCTTGGTTTTTAAAGAAATACGGCCCAATGATGCTACTTTTTCTGAACAATCAGTCTCAGTTTTCTGAAAGCCTCTGTTAATTTATGTTACAGTGGACTTGTTCTGTTGGACCATGTTGATTTCGAAAGCCAAACTGGTGCTCTGGGAACAATTTTCTCTCGTTTATTATTGATTTGAGTCTCGTGAGAAATAATTTCTCATATACTCTAGACAATATTAGCACTAGGCTTATTGGTCTTTAAGGTTCTTACGATTTGACATTGTATGTTCTGCATGCTGATTGCTTGGTTTACGAATCGTCGCTATTTGGGCTACTTCACATAATTTTGGGAAGTAATTTATTCTAATAATAGCATTAAATATTAATTTATTTGATTGTAAGGGATTTTGTAAAGTTAATTGCTATGTTAGAAGAGTGACAGCGATTTAATTTATAACCAATATACCCCTAGTGATATTTTCAAGACGAAATTTTCAACTCATTTAAGGCAATTCAAAGAGGAATTATATATATATATATATATATATATATATATATATATATATATATATATATATATATATATATATATATATATATATATATATATATATATATGTGGTGCGTTTAAACCGAATTGGCTTACGCAAAGCATTCTGACTCATTTTCGAGTGTTCTTTCGGATCATCCACACCTCCTTCTCCCTGGATTCTCTTTCTCTCCTCCGTCCACCTAGTCCTCGATCTCCTCGAAACTTGGCTCTCTGATCCATCGTTTCACATATGTATTTTGTTTCTGTACGTTCTTCTATCCTCAATCTCTGTCGGGCCCATTTGTACCTTTCCCAGATTAGCTCTGACTTGTGCGATCAATGGTACTGTTGACTTGACTCCTTGTATGTATGTAAGAATTCTGTTGGTAAGTCTTGTCGGTGGGAGTCTATTGACATGTCCATAGAATTTCAAGCGTCTTTTTCTTATGTCTGCCGCTACGTTGGACATTCTCTCTGTGGTCTTTCTAGAAAGTAGTCTGTATTCTTCCTCTGTTAGTTTTGGGCCGAGAATTTTCCGCGTTCTTCTTTTAGTATGTTTTCTATGCTGCTTTTTGTGTGGAGTGTAAGTGTCTCGCTGGCGTCTACTACCTGTGGTTTGACTACTGTGTTGTAGTGTCTTATTTTTGCGTGTGTGGATATGCATTTCTTATTGTAGGTATTGTATGTCTTGGCGTATGCCCTCTCCATCTTCTGTAATCGAGTCTTCTGTGTTATTTTCTCTCCTCCTGTGAGTTCGAGAATCTCGCCCAGGTATTTGATGTGAGTGATATTATTTATTTTGCCGTATTTGGGGTTCAAATATTGGATATCTAATTTTGTGCAGAAGGAGATTTTTTTGAAAGGAGATTTGTAGGCCGACTTTTTCTGCACATTCCTTGAGGACTACTATCTGTTTGGTTGCCCTTTTTTCATTGTCTGCGGGTATGGCGAGGTCGTCTGCGAAGGCTAGTTATGATATTTCTATGTTGTTTTTGAGTTGTCCGAGTCGTATTGGTTTCCAGTGTCCTTGATTTTTTATTTCATTTTCCCATTCTCTTATGACTTTGTCCAGGACCAATGTGCCGGTCAGTGTCTGCTTGATCAATTGTAGTGTTTTGGGTCGAGTCCTTGTTCTTCTAGGATGTTGAATAGATAATTTCGGTCGATGCAGTCGTATGCTTTCTTGAATTCCACGAACGTGCAGATGATTGGGACGTTCCTGATAGCTTTGTATTTCAGTATTGTTTTTAAGTTAAATATCTGTTCAATGCATGAGTAACCAAGGCGAAAGCCTGCCTGATACTCGCCAATTTTGTGTTCTAATTGTTCTTGTGTTCTTTGGAGAAGGCATGCTGAGAGGATTTTGTCAGTGACTTATAGTAAGAAGATTCCTCTGTAGTTGTTCACATCTGTTTTGTATCCCTTCTTGTGCAGCGGGTGGATAGAGTGGATAGATGGATTCATGTGGTAATTTTTCTGTTTACCAGATGTTTATGATAATTTGCGTAAGTTCTTGCAGTGAATTTGGTCCGACGTTTTTCAATATATATACTTCTTACTCAATTTTGCTTACCTCAATTCATTATATTCTAGATTTTTTATCGTTTTAAGTTACTTTAACTACAAAAGAATTTTTGTAGGCACTATTTGAGTAGAGATATAAAAACCTACATCGTTATAAGTGAATTTCTTTTCTATGATTTCGAAAATCAAGAGGATGACATGATACCTACCGATTGTGAAAAAAAACGCCAATATTGAGATATAGTACTTTGAGGCCGTGTGCATTACTTATGTTGTATAGTTATATTACTTATGGTTATCCTATACATCTTCTTACTTTTGAGACTTTGACAAAAGTCTTATCTAGAAAGTCTAAGTGTTTATCAATAAAATTATAAAAGTGATACAAAATCCAATAAAAACGTGAATATAATAGCAAAACAAAGCAAAATGATTTACTAGCTGAAAAAAAAGCAAAACAGAAAATGAAAAAAATCTTAATAATTTCGTGTCATAAATTGTCGATGGAAAAGTTAAATTAATTTATTACTTTCCCTTGCTGACATGAAATCATCAAGTTGCTTTTCTGGTGCGTGGCATTAGTGAGAGCTAAAAGAATGAGAAAAATAAAACTTACTGCCATTAGAAGAAATGTCATGCGTATTCGAAACTGAAAGACAAAAGTAAAATATAATTATTATTTTTTATAGACAGCCAATAAATATCTATGAGCTATTGTCGTGTTTATAATTAAAAATCGTCATTAAAAGTCGCGTTAAAAATATATGTATTAAATTGTGCTAGTGCCAGTTTAAATGCTAGATTGTAACAGAACTATATGCGTTTTTTTTTCCTTTGTATATCATTCAAGTATCAAACTTCACTCCTCAGAGATTTATTTATTTTATTCAACTTTTTCACTATTACAACACGACGATTTCAACTTTTTTCTCCGACAAATACACTTTTCTTCCTCATTATTAACCCTAATATACTAATGTGTTGTAGATATTACGACGCTCGTACTACTTCGATTATTTTCGGGCTGTTTCATAAATCGTAATAACCACACCTGCCTAGTATCTTCGTATTTAGTCGTAATCTAGGGCCTAGTAAGTAAATATTTATTTTCTATAGTTATATTTCAGTGGCAGCTCGTGAGGGGGGCGTTGGGGTGCAGCCCCTCCAGCATTTATCAATCAGTAATTTTTTTTTCTGAGCAAAACACCATATTTTATTACCTTTCAGTTTATTTCTTTTAACTCATTTTCCTGGTCACCTCCTGTATGGGGTTTCAATAGCATGAAAAGTAAAAAGGAGGAAGGGAAAAGCAAAAACAATCTTCAGCAGCACTATTTTCTTCTACACCCTCCCACTTTAAAAACCCAGGAGCCGCCACTGTTATATTTTGAGAGCCGTATCGTAAATTTTACGACAGATTAGTGGTACTGTGATATTTATTGCGAGGTTCCAGTTAGTTCACGAACGTACATTTTAGTCCATTAGTTCATTATATTTTAAATAAATAACAGGTAAACTATTAGTTATTTAACCTTACTATACACTTACAGTAATGTTTGTTTTTAAAAAAATGTCTTCCAAGTGGGATAAATACCTTCTATTGACAGAAAAAGATGTAACGAGAAATCGAAAAAAAAATGAACGGTGAAGATAGCGAACCTGAACGTTTTGAAGATAGCGGTAGCAATTGGGTGGGAGATAATTTAGAAGTAGAAGAACTGTGATCTCGATTCTGACGAAAATGATGTAGCCATATCCAGTTTTTTTAATCTACAGCTAAATCTCTATTTGAAAATAATGATAATGTAGCTGAAGACAAGGTTTCTGTTGATGACGTTTCAATATCCATTTTTGTAAAGGAAACTAGAAGAAGACATGAGTCAATTGTACTCCCAAACAAACTCAAAATAAAAGAAAAGAACGGGCACAGATGGTCTTCAGAGTTACGTATGAGAACAAGAAAAACAGCTGCTAGAAATTTGGTTTATTTGACACCTGGCAGCACGAGAAATGCGAAAAGATGCCCCACAATTGAAGAACACTTCGGCGAACAAATGAAGAAATCTATCGACAGTCTCAAAAGTACAAACAAGCGTCAGCAATTATTTTAAATGTCACAAAAAGTAAATTGAAAGCGTTTATTCCAATTTTGCTTCTCCCAGCTGCAGATAAAAACAATCACTTGAATATACAATTTTTTTTACTGACGTAACTATTTCCGGGACGTTCTACAGAGCTTGCATGAGTTTTGAGCATTTTGCATTCCTTACCAATTACCTATGATTCGATGATAAACAAACTAGAGAAGAAAGAGCACAAACTGATGCATTTGCATCCATTCGTGAGATATGGGACATGCTCATCGAAATATCTAAAACATCATATACGCCCTCATCCTATGTCACAATTGACGAACAACTCTTAGGCTTTAGATGTCCATTGAGAATGTGTATACCCAGTAAGCCTGTCTTATATTCTGTAAGTATGGAATATATATTGTAATGATTTATGACACGTATTTCAAGTATATGATTGATGCAATGCCATACTTGAGAAAAAGTATCAAAACAAATGATCTACCACTCGCCAATTTTTTGTAAAAGAGATGACGAAAATAATTCATGGAACTAAGACAATCTTACAATGGAAAACTGGTTCATTTTAGTTTGCCTCGCTGATGAATTACTGGAAAATCCCTACAAGTTAACCATTGTAGGAACTTTACGTAAGAATAAAAAGGATATTCCAGCCATAGTTTTGAATTATAACCAGACTAAAGCTGCCGTTAATATATTTGACCAACTTTGTAGCAATAGAAAAACGCGCAGCTGGCATTAATTCATATGTTGTGTACTGCCAAAATAAATTGATGGCAAATGTCAAACCATTTGAATTGAACTATTTGATTGGCTTAGCACATCTACTTGCTCATAATGATCATGGATGGAGGAAAGAATTTCAATCCCAACCTTACGAAAAGATCTTCGTCAGGATATCCGCGCTATTTTGAAAATTACTGAGCGTGTGCATCTTCTAGAGAAGAAAACTAAAGCCACTATATCGTATGATCGCTACAGATTGTGTCGGACATGCGATATATGGGGACCACCGCGGTAACTACTGCACTGAGTGTACAGTATAATTGTACTATTATATTAACATAGCGTTATTTCAGTGTTTAGAAAATAAGAGAAGAATTTTCAGTTTAAATATTAAGGTAAATATTTAATATCAACTTTACTGTTTTTTAAAACACGTCGTATAACTTACGACATATTAATATTTACGTGTATCAAAAACATATTAGTGTCCTAGGGTTAAAGTCATTCCACTGTAAATAGAAAGAAATTAAGACATTATCTTAAAAAAGGGTTTCAATGGCTTTTATGAAGCTCAGATGGAGGGTCAATTTTTATCACATCGTATATATATACATATATATATATATATATATATATATATATATATATATATATATATATATATATATATATATATATATATATATATATAACGTGTTCGGGTATGTAGGTTAAAATGGTGCCAGGCTTCCTTAATATGACGTGAATTATTTAAAACAGTCCAAAGAAATCGAAAAAACTGCATATATATATGAACATTTTTGTTAGGTGTTTGACCGGGAATGAGCCCCACCCATCCCTGCAATTGGAGGGCACATCTTTCGCCTCTCGATGTTCAGGCTCGTCAGGGTACCGACACATGCTCTCCTGTCAAGAATAGGGAGATCCCATCCACAGTCAGCAACCCATACTCTCGTTGACTTCCCGTATGGCGTATATATGTATATATGAAACCAGCGGTTGGGTTTTTTCATAATGTAAGATTGACACATCACTTCGTCGCAGTTTTTCCGTCATAACTAAAAAGCGTGATTAATACCCCTTCTAGAATTTAAGTTCAGTTTATCAGATTTTACTGGCAATATTATTCAAAATTTAGAAGTGCGAAAGGATATGTTAGAAAAACAAATTTCTGGTCAGTATCATATTAAGCTTGTCGTTAATAAATTTTGCTCTAAACTTCATCAAAAGCTCGATCTAACAATTTAAAACGCTAAGAGATCAAACTCGACACTTAAAATTAATTCTTGAAACAAATCTAACGACCCACGTCACGGATATCACTTTAAACCAGTTCTGCGGTTTAATCTTGATGGTAATCCAATCCAACTCTTCGAAACTTTAGATAATCTCAAAATACCTTCAAGCTTACTGGTGATGAATCTCCTTGAAACAATGTGAACTAAAAGAAGCAAGAATTGCGTAAAGGCAGGTTGAAATAATAATGTTAGAAACTTAAAGTTGATATTTTACAACACAGGTCTAAGTTACACATTCGTCTGACAAGAAACATGGCTTGTTTGACCAATATTTTTTTTTAAATTAGGTGTCATATTGAAGATCGATTATTTATGACTACGGCGATATTTCAAACTGATAATTAATATTGCTTTTTTTTATCGTTTGGTGTTGCTATGTATGTATATATTAGCGAAATGCAAGGTTAAAATGGGTTGTGTTACGAAGTCATTTGCATAGAGATATCATTTTTACAGACATATTACGCTGAATGACACATAAAAAAACAACATTCGACTCATTCGTAATTTTTCAAAGCGGATATTTAACATATCGGCGATCTTGGGTTATTTTTTGAAAGTATTTTATTCATCTATACAAATTAACAGTGTATGTTAAATGGTAGAGAATAACTTTAATACCAAATAAATTCTGAATTAACTTAGGTCTACCAAAGTATTAACGTTTTGGGGATATTTAGTTATTCATTAAGAAAAATATACCTGGAGGTTATTGCTCGACATTTAACCCACTGTTTTTGATGACTCAACTCATTTTTGAGGCAGCAACTCGATTCCTCTTCGGTACCACGATAAGTATTTGAGTGCAAAAAAACTCGACGCAGCAAATTTTTACCTCTTCTCTACTCTCCATTTTGTTTGTCCTTGCAAAAAGTGAGCCATTGACCGAAGCACGTGGTAATCCGACGAAGCGAGGTCGGGGCTATATGCTGGGTAAGGTAGAAGTTCAATTTAATGATAACACAGGCCAACAGTTGTTTTGGTGCCGGGGTATTTATAGTGAGCTCATTTCATACGAATTAGATGCCTTGAATTCAAACGTTAGGTTAGGTACCATTCAGAATTGACCGTTCGGCCATTCTCTGGTAGCACTGTAGCCACATGCCCATTTATACCAAAAAAACAGGCGACCATTTGCTTCGAAGTGGAAGTGCTTTGTGTCCGAACAAAGTACTTGTTGGGTTTGGCTCATTTTAAAAGATCCATATAGTCGACTGATGTTTACTTTCGGGCCCATACGCACACATCCAAGATTCGTCACCTGTATTATACACGGCTTTTGACGCACCACGATTGTATTTTTCTAACATTTCTTTGCACCAATCGACATGAGCCTTTTTTTGAGCGATTATATCAAATTAGGCGGACTCCAAAGCTTACAAATCTTTTTTACGGTTAAATGTTCATATAAATAGTAATTGTAACTTGTAAATAGTAACTTGTCATAGTAATTCCCAAGGATGCCTCAATCTCTGGGTATGTCACACGATGATCTAGTTTTATCAGTTTGTGCACAGAATCGATGGTTTCTCTCACACCCAATTTTGGACGACCTTCTTTAAATACGTCCATGAGCGAACGACGGCCACGATTAAATTCACCAGTGATATACAGTGATTTTAGATGGTGATTCATTCTCAAAAGTCGAAATGAGTTGATCGATACACTGTTGTTGACATAAGCCATGTCCAAAAAGTAGTACATCAAGGCTCGAAAATTCTCGCGAGTTAATTCGTTTCGTTTCATTTTTTGATTGAATGAAATTTTTAAGTTTAGCAACACTATTGTTGACAATTCCGGCTACATAAACAGCAATCATCATATAGGCAACAATGCTATATCCCAATAAAAGCGTTTATATTGAAATGACAATAAGATATAACTAGAAATTTTATAGCACTGTCATTTCTTCTTAATTGTAGGATAACAAATCATCATATAAACAATTACATATTACGTATCGATCTTCGTTTGAAAAAAACCAGTTTTATCTTTTTTTTTACGTTTCAATTTATGGCATTAAACCAATGAAGAGTTAAAACAATTGTAAGAGCTTTGAAGAATTTGATAATCGAGAGAAAACTGAAGAAAATTCAAGGTCTTATACATTAATAACAGTTCAAACTGTCAGAAGAAAATGTCCAAAACGTGGCAGAAATTCTTCAAAATGAACGTTGTATGTGTGTTAAATTCACCGATGAGCTCGACCAGTATACATAAATTCACTCTGCGCGGTTTCAAGGAGGTTTTGAGGTGTTCGATCCTTATATTTCCCTAATTTAATCCTGTCCCTTTCTGACAATGCCTAAAATTACAACGAAAATATCGGGTAATTTTTTAAATATGTCCGAACTTTAAATTCACATAAAACCAAATTAGATGCATTGAAACTATGCATTTTATGTGAAATAATATTCAGTGGCATTGATGTTTAAAAACAATTTCGGACAAATATTCGCCGCTGCTATGTCTGACAAGCGTCAATCGTCAATCCAGTTTCCGACCACTTTTTCCAGCATTTAGGGTCTTATGTCTGCAATTGTTCGAAGTATGTAGGCTTCCAAGGAGTCAATAGTTACTGGTTTATAGGTATAGACCAAAGATTTAACATAACCCCAAAAAAAAACAAACCAGATAATTAAATCACACGACCGTGGTGGCTAATTAACAGGTTCCGTTCTTCGACATAATTTTCTCACCGAATCGTTACCTTAATAAATCTATTTTTGCGTTGGTTGTATGACATATGGAGCCATCTTGTTGGAATTGCATCTCCTCCAGATCAAATTTTCCACGTAGTCGAATAACTAAGTTCAACTTCCTGCGAACGGCCACGAATTGATAAATTTGGATTTTCATCAACAATTTTCTTCGGAACGCATAGTTTTTTATCTTGTTTTTGTCTAATATCGACCAACTTGAAGTGCGCTCGGAATTAGTAGATAATTCGACGAATATATTGTTCGGTTGGACGATTATGTGCACTATAAGTGCACTCTAAGCTTGGCGCACTGATTTTAATAATAAATTTCGACAATTTACGAGGGTTGCTCAGATGTTAAACCTTCCAGGACTATTTGCCAGGCTATACTAAATAATTTTAACACTAGAGACAGCGACCCCTATCGGAAGTTCGGACACACTGAAAAATCACCTGTTATAAAAATGAAAAATTTCGAATATTCTGCAGATTTCAACTAACCTTTAAAAACAATTCCCAAAAATAACTTCCAGAATTTCTTCGAAACATTATAGGACGGTTTACAGAATTGTATGGACTCACAAAAGGTCTATTTTCAAGTAAGAGGTAATGAAAATTATCTGACTTGTCAACTGTTCTTTGGATAAATTCATTAATGTTTATCATATAGGTTCAAACGAAATAAATGAAAGTTATATTTTATTACTAGTATTCTAGTATTATCAGAATTATACTAAATATCTTTCCTACCTCACTGTAAATACATATTTGATAGACAGATGCCTTATTTTTGGAAAATGAATATATAACTGATATTATTAACAGATTTCCTAGATTTGATTTGAAATATTCTTATGTTATTGCTTTCATCAATCTTTTGTTTTGACACATGGCTCAAAACTAGACTATTAATCACTTTATATTTATAACTTGTGATTTCATCATAATACAAAATGTTTCCACATCGTAAATATACAAAATACATGGTCAATTTAAGCAAATACTTTTAATATACCTTTTCATCGACACTTCAAATGAAGATTAAATTATTTTATGATTATTTTTGGATAGACTAGTTGACCTCGCCCATCTTATTCTATCAACATTGACATTGGAGCAATCAACTGGAAACTACATCAACTGAAATTCCTACAAGGGGATTTGAAGGGTTTTCGACTGGGCAACTATGTGAGCATAGTTCGAAAAGGTATCAGACTGACAAAAAAACACAATATTTTTGAGAAAAAAACGGAAGTTTCAAGTTTTAATGTTTTAAGTATAATAGAATTCGTCCAACTCTGGAAACTAAATGGTTGTCTCAACTTTATCTCAACATTTCAGGTAAATCGTCATTCAAAGAACCATTTCTGTAGGTGTAGGAAGAATAAATAATGGCTACTAATTAAAGCCGGCGATAAGGCGCACGTGGAAACACTTCGAACCGAATTATCATAATGAACTGGCATTATATTTTTGGTCAGATATAGGAGTTTAACCTAAATATTATCCAGTTGGTTCAGTAGTGAAGAGTAACACTTCTCGGTAATGTTGCTAAATTATAATTTCACTTTGACTTTAATTCTGCTAATGGGATCTGCTTCGCTTTCTTTGGCGCACTTTCTCCTACTCCCAGAAACTGTCTTGCATTTCTACTTCCTATTAGGCGTGTAATGATAAATCCATTTTTCATCTATTACACAAGCCTACAAGAACAAACTCTGTCTTTGGTGCTTAGGATTTTAGAACTGATTTTAACTATATTTGGGGCGCTAAATCTAAATATGAAATTCGTTTTTCTCTGTCTGTTCTACTTTTTTAGATACATCTACTTATCTATCAATCTTATTTCAAGTATGGATGTTCTAAAATTATTAGACATTGATTGGTTCCTGTATATTAGCCCTATTATCAGTCTAACGTTGAGTTAGTTCTAGGAAAATCCACTAGATCGCATAAGCATTACCTTTTCGGTAATTGAAGATACCGAATATATTTGATATTTGTGTTTAGGAAAGAATTGTTTTAGAGTTAACCTGAAAGGTATTGTGTGTTATATTGTCATATTTGGGTTATTAAATAGAAATAAAATAAGTTCAGATAGAAAAAGTTGCGTAAAACAGCCTGATGTGTTTACGACATATGTGGAGAATACACGTTAAAAAAAACAGAAAAACTGCTAGTAACTTTGTAAAGAGAGCCTATCTTGAATACTTTAGTGTTAGGCTTGGTAATCAGAATAAAACCTGGGCACCGTATCTGGTCTGTAAAACTTGTACCGAACATTTAAGACAGTGGACTATCGGGAAAAGAAAAAGTCTTGAATTCGGCGTATCGATGATTTGGAGAGAACCCAAAAACCTCTTTGATGATTGATAGTTCTGTCTAGTAATATTATTGGAATCAATTGATACAACCGTACTATCCTAATTTAGTCTCTGGAAGACGCCCAGTACCTCAGTGATAGGAAGCGTCGATCCCACCTTTTGACCAGCTACCAGATCTCTGTGAGGACGCGTATTGTCCCTCTGATACTAATGAAAGTGACATGTATATGAGGGGATGTTATCAATTTCTCAACCAGGATGAGTTAAATGACCTCATCAGATATCTCCACCTGTCAAAAGAAGATTCTGAATAACTGGCTTCTAAATTGAACGACAATAATGTACTTCAACAAGGAACCACAATTACCTTTTACCGTAAAAGAAAAAAGGGTCTGAGGCCCTCAAGAATTGAAGATTCTCCTCTCAAGAAGACAATATTGTATTTTGTTACGAAATTAGAGGACTGATTGAAAAAATGGGCCTTCCTGAATATTTTCCAGATGATTGGCGCCTATTTATCGGCAGCTCAAATCGAAATTTGAAATATGTCGTTCTACAAAATTTTACATTCTCAAACACTACTTTAAAACTAAGGTTTTACAGCTTGTACTGTTGTGCGTTGTTTTAACCTTAGTTTAAAGTATAACTTGGACTGTTCTGCTGTACTTGCTTCTTTCAAATTATTGATCGATTTGTCCGTTACTTTGTGATAGTTCATTTTTCAAATGAAATAAAACAATTCTTTACTTGGTTATCTATCACTTATATTTATTTAACAAAATTTATGTGACTATAGTTTCGTAAAACGATTTTACATTCTCAAACACTACTTTAAAACTAGTAGGTGAAAGCTCAGCTGTAAAATCTTAGTTTTAAAGTAGTGTTTGAGAATGTAAAATCGTTTTACGAAACTATAGTCATACAAATATTGTTTTAAAAATAAAAGTGATAGATAACAAAGGAAAAAAAATGTTTTATTCCTTTTTAAAAAGTAAACTATTACAATGTAACGGACAAATCAATCAATATTTAAAAAAAAATGATTAGGAATTACAGAAACCAAAATAGAAATGACAACGTGACATTGACTAATTGAGTTGATCCCCACGACAAACTGTGTTGGCGACAAAAATTACTTCAGAGTGTATACTGACACACACCGATGTTTATTTATATTTAATTTAAAACCAAAAT
Source organism: Cosmopolites sordidus (assembly GCA_031761425.1). NCBI lineage: Eukaryota > Metazoa > Arthropoda > Insecta > Coleoptera > Curculionidae > Cosmopolites > Cosmopolites sordidus. The sequence continues at coordinate 257,670 of JARFXV010000394.1, read as the reverse complement.
TGTATAAATTGTATTCAACCAGATTAGAAATATACGAGGACTTTTTCAACGTGTTCGGGTATGTAGGTTAAAACAGTGCCAGGCTTCCTTAATATGACGTGAATCATTTAAAACAGTCCAAAGAAATATAAAACCGAATATATATATATATATATATATATATATATATATATATATATATATATATATATATATATATATATATATATATATATATATATATATATATATATATATATATATATTTATATACTGGTTTGAGCCTAATTCCTAGAAGGTGCTATAAAGCTGGGAATATTTTGACTTCAAAATGGAGAAGAATCATGATTCCCACGTAAAAACGGTACCCTTGGTCAATATCGATATCTCACGCTCACGTTTGCGAAATATTCGTGTTCGAATATCCCATTGCACATCTTGTCGATGGCTGAAAAATCTGCAATTCACAAAGTGTGCCTTAAATACGAGGAAAAAAAACATTAGGATGTCAAAAATACAACGGACTTTATTTAAAATAACAATTTTTTGAAATTCACTTCAATAGGTGTTGAAAGTGTCCACCGTTTACCTCAGTACACATTCGCGGGTTCTTTGTTAAGTGACGCCTCACATTTGAGAAAATATTTTTTTCATTTCTAATAACATTGACCGCTTGTTGATTTTTTTGTAGAAGTTCGTCTCAAGTATTGATTTCATCATGGTAAACCAAAGGACTTGATGTGATCCTACAAATAAAAGTCTAAAATAAACTCACCACCGCGCTCAATCCATTGATGTGGAAAACGTTGATTCCTGAGATTTCGCACTGCAACAATAAAATGCGGTGCCGCCCCATCTTGCATGTACCACATATCTTGTCTTAAGTTAAGAGGTATATCGTCCAAAAGGTCTAATATATAATTTTCTAAAAACTGCGCATATTGATCTCCATTTAGTCTTTGCGGAAACTCAAATGGGCCGATTAAAAAATTGTCGATAATGCCGCACCAAATATTAATTGAAAATTTGTGCTGGAAATGTCGCTCTCTTGGTAGGTGTGGATTTTCCAAGGCGTAATAATGATTATTTCGCCAGTAAAAAATTTCGCGTCTGGTAAAAGTTACCTCGCCAGTAAACAATTTCTTTTTCAAGAACATAGCCGACAAATCTTGTGCCAATAACCTTTATCGATGCCTCCAAACGCTTAATGCTTAGTTCAGGATTTCCCACGATACTAACCAAAACGCCCTCTTCTTGTTCTGACGTTATACGTTTCGGTCGTTCACCAGGATTGTTGTAATAAAACGAACCTCTTTCACCTAACTGACTGAAAATTCTTTAAAAAATTTGATCTGGGCTGATTCTGGTTGGGTAGAGCTCTTCAAAACACTATGCATAATGCAGCGCATATCTCTTAAATCACGGTTAAGAAACTGATTAAGTCTTTCCATTTTTTACGAATTATTTAATACCAACTCAAAAATTGGAGAAACTTTTTTCCACCTACGTTTAATAGGAGAGATGGAAAACAATGACAGTTGTCATAGACACTTGTACTTGTACACAACTTTCAAGGCATACTTAGTGAATTGCATATTTTTCAGCTATCAACAAGATGTACAATGGAATATTCGAACAGAAATATCTCGAAAACGGCGTGAGATATCGATATTGACCAAGGTTTCCTTTTTTACGAGGAAATTATGACTCTTCCCCATTTTTACGTCAAAATATTCCCAGCTTTATAGGTTAAAAAAATATATGCGAGTTAATTCCTCACAAAATAGGTAGCAAGCGTCCTCTAGGAACTGAGCTCAAGCTAGTACCTAGAGCTAAGCTAGATTTTGAACTTGATATCTTCAACCGCTTTTAAATTATCTCAATTATTCGAAAATGTAGTATCACTTTTCTTCTTCACCCTGTATCTTTTTAATGACTAACTTTTGTCAACACATTTATTAAATAAATCCTGTTATTTTAATCTCTACTATCACCAGTTTCTCTATGGCGGATAAGTTTTATGGGACACCCTCTATATATATATATATATATATATATATATATATATATATATATATATATATATATATATATATATATATATATATATATATATATATATATATATATATATATATATATATATATATATATATATATATATATATATATATATATGTATTTCCTGTGATACAAAAATTATTATTACTTTCTAAACTTCAACAGAAATATTGTAATATGAGTCGATAACCCGACTAAAATATTTCGACTTGACCAAAGCAAAGTTGTCAATCAGTTGATATATTTCATATTGTGACAACTGGAGACCACCTTGCCTCGAACAAACGCACCGCTGGATGAGATAAAAGAAGATAAACGGAAAGACATTAATTTCATCGAACCGACAAAAAAAAAGAACGATGAGACGTTCACTAAGTCGACGATCGAGCTCATTTTTTATTTTCCGAGATATGTCCCTCCGAAAAGTCATTTGAATTCGTTTAGACCGAACTGTCTTCTTTCCGGGATACAATGGGACCTTAAAATGTTTAGGACAAGGTCGCGGTCGCATCTTTCTATGTTACAAATTGGCAGCCATTTACGGAATAAAAGGGAGAAAAATCGGTGGTACTTAACAAGGGTACCTGGAGGTTTCTGGTATCATTTAATATATATTTGTGGATGTGTTTAGTTGAAGAGTTTGGTTTTTCGAAATAAATCGAAATGTCACACCTAGTTAAGTTTCCTTACGCTTCTCACCAAACCAAACACAAATATGATCTGGTCCTGTTCATTTTAGGTATTTTTAACATTATTTCAAACTCCGATATCATTTCGGGTTTTATTTCAAAGTTTCAAGGATCTCCGGATTGAGATTAAAATAAATTATTGAATATAGAGACGCATAGAAATTAATAATAGAGTGTTGAATAATTACTGGGCTAATTGAAAAGTTCTCGGAGCGACACCTATAGAGCAAAAAAAGAACTACATAATCTACTACATTTTGAAGTTTCATCCCTCATATAAACATATGGGAAGTTTCAAGTCTATCTGTCAATTAATTCGTACAAAAACAGCAGCATAAAGTAAACGTATCAGTGTTGAATGTATATATATATATATATATATATATATATATATATATATATATATATATATATATATATATATATATATATATATATATCAGTGTTGGGTTGCGTCCAGTGAGACAACAGTGCTAAGTGTCATCAGACACCCAACTGCCGTGTGCCACAACCTCATGTGGAACACACAACAACCTGCGTCTCCGCCTAAATGGGCATTTTGTTGATTGCTTGACAGGGAATGGGCTCCATCCATCTCTTACATTGGAGGGCACAATTTTTGTCTCTTGATGTTTAGACTCTTCAGGGCACCGACATGTGCTCTCTCGTCAAGAATAAGAAGATCAATTCCATCCACAGTCAACAACCCATATTTTTTGGCCGACTTCCCGTCGGATGGCGTATATATGCAGTGTTAGAATTCTTTGGACTGCGTCCAATGAGACAACAGTGCTGAGTGTCATCTGACACCCAACGGTGTCAGTGCCTTGAAGAGTCTAAACATCAAGAGACGAAACATGTGCCCTCCAATGAAAGGGATGGGTGGAGCCGGTCCCCAGTCAAGTAATCATCAAAATGTTCATATATATATATACATATATATATATATATATATATATATATATATATATATATATATATATATATATATATATATATATGTAATTTTCAGAATAATTACTACTTATTCAGCCAGCTATCAAATTAAAAATATTAATTTAGCACCAACGAAAATAAAGACCAAAAAAATGAATGGAATTTTATGTGAATTTAAAAGACCCCAATCAATTTTTTTATTATCTACTAAGTATCAAAGTTCAATGGTCAGACACGCTCAACCTTATTTACCTTCTCCTCAACCCCCGGTTATATCGTTTCAAATTGTATTTTTAAACACGATCCGTCTCTTATCCAACAATGGGAAGCGCAATGTCTGGGACGAGGTCGCAAAGTTACAAATTACAAGTCGTTTAGCGAATAAAAGAAAATAAATTGGTGGTACTTAAAGAGATACTTTGCGGTAAATGCTTTGAGAATACTCGAACGCCTAGGAAACTGTGAATTTAACGTTTTCTGTATATATCTTAGGGTGGTGTTAAGGGATGATCCTCTTGTCAAAATATAATTTTGATTAAGCACGTCTTATATTAGGCATGTGTTAAGAGGTATTTTCTGCCAAACCAAAATGTCTTTCATACATCAACTGAAGCAGATAGTATAAACTCAAAGAGATTTACCACTAAACACCAAGTCACTTTTTTAAGTTCTTGACGCATGTTTCGTCGACCATGTTAGCATCGTCAGGAGGTGATTTAATCTAAGTAAAAAAAATAAGGCTTAGTAAACTTTCCGGTTTATGATTTTACACAAATCACCTCCTGATGATGCTAACATAGTTAGCAAAAAGTGCGTCGAAGAACTTTAAAAAAAGTGATTTGGTGTTTAGTGGTATAATTGTGTTTAGTGTTTCACACCGAAGGTTACAATAAAAGAAATAATCTGCAAGTAGAATAAGTAAAATAGTTGTATCATTAAAGTAATCACTACTATTATATGGTACGAAATTCGAGGAGGAATTAAATATAAACGGGAATTTTGCAATTACTTTCCTCAGCCAATCACGAGTGGGCTGTCAGTGTAGGGCGTTGCAGTACAATGTATTACGGGTCGGAAGAATATTCGGTGAGCTGTTTCACTCAGTTCTTTTGTCAGTACAGTTATGAGTGGGCAACAGGCTCCACCATCCGTTGCGCAATTGGTTATAATAATGTTTTTAACCAAGGAAGGCGTTAAAACATCCGAAATATTAACTTAGTTGAAGGTTCAGTATAAAGACGATATCATGCAATAAGACTCAAGTGTTTGGTTGGGCCATGGAGTTTAAGAGTGGTCGAGAAAGTGTGGTAAATGTAAGCCATAATCGACGTCTTAGATCAAGTGTCACTGCTGACAATATTGGGGCAGTTCGCGACCTTATCGAAGATGACCGGTGGTCATAAAATCACGATTCATAAAATCGCTTTAAAGGTCGGTATTAGTTTTAAAACTGCTTAAACAATCATCAGAAATCATCTTGGCTTGAATAAAATCTGTGCTCGATGGGTTCCAAAGTTGTTGACCGAAGATCTAAAAAACATCCGATTGAAAATCAGTAAGATACTTCTGAGTCGATTTCGGCGGGAAGAGAGACTTTTTTGAAGAGTATTGTGACATGCTATAAAAACCCATGCACATGGGTGTATTATTACACTCCAGAATGAAAACTGGCGATTAAGGAATGATGAATGATGAAGGCGATTACAAAAGTAAAGGCCACAACGCGTCTCTCAGCCGGCAAGGTTTCGCGACCTTTTTTTCGATTGGAAGAAAGTTTTGCTGATTGATTTTCTACATGATCGATGTACTGTTAATGCTGCCTATTACTACCAGCTGTTGGAGGCAACAAAATCCACTTACAGGAGCAAAAGACACGGTGTCACTATCAGAGATGTCCTCCTTCTCCATGACAACGCCATACCACACATAGCGGCTTTGACGAAGGAAAAACTCTAGAATATGTATTGGGAAACCCTTGAACTCCCTCAGTACAGCTCATATTTGCCACCTAGTGATTATTTTTTATTTGCGCCCTTGAAAGATACACTTGGAGAGGTACAATTCGAGAACGATCAAGATGTTGAGGATTTTGTGCGCAATTGGCTGATGACTCAAACTCAAAGTTTGACACATTGACAATATAAGTATCATTGACATATACACAAAGCATATTTAGGTTCCATTTTTTCAATATATATAGAAATTAATATAATTTATATTTTAGATTCGTTTTGAAAACGGGAGAAGAAGGCCTCCCGAAACGTTAACATTCAGAAGTTTGCATTTATTTTAGAAAATTTTTATATTTTTTAAAATTTTGTTTGTTAGGCAAATTTATTACAGAAAAACAATCACTGAAAAATTTGTCTCCGTTTGGTTTTTTGTTTCTTACCGAGTGATTCTTTATTTACATAAGAACAGATATCTTTGATATTTTTTTGAGTTTTAGATCGTAGCGAAAAAACCGCAAATACAATACACATCGGTAGAATTTGAGATCAGGGAGAAGGTGATAGTGGGATGAAGTGGCACCAGTCTTGTTTAATACTGAACATTTGTCATCAACAAAACAGATATAAACATAGAAGAGAGATTTATGATACAATAATAATGAAAGCCTAAATTGCCGGTCTGGAAATAAAAATAGATAAATCTGGATGGAGATAAGTACCTCAATACAATACCTCAAAATAAGAAATCGTCTTATTAAGGATAACATCATTACTGCAGTATATCCTAAGATTTATACTTGAGAGAGACGTTGTCCGCACAAAGATAACAAAACGAATGCTTGCAGTATTTGAAAGAAAAGGACTAGGAGGAATTCTTGAGATAGACGAAATACATGGTAATAACGCCAGAAATTTGACTAACTAAAAGAATCATGGAACAAAAGGAGAGGTAAATCAAAGACACGATGATAGGATAATATAAGAACAGATGTCGAAGGTCTATTCCATATCAAACATAGACTGTAGCACTAGTGAAGAAGAAAATAGTCATTAGAATAATGAAGAATCATTAGATACTGATATATCAGCGAAAGATTGTCTTGTCTTTAATTAAAAAGACTGACGACATTGGAACAATTCAAATTCCAAATTAACTAACGCATTTTTTTGCAATGAGAATGCAGCGATATTTTCTCTGGAAGCCGCAAAGGAAGAAGAAAAAAAGGACGAAAACTAATTCAGCCAAGGTTATCGAACATGCAATCAATCGAAAGCTTAATTAACTTTGCATAAGACCGTTTCAGGCTGGCTCCTCATGATACCGCTAAAGCAGGAAAAAAAACGGTAAAAATCTGCTTGGTCACGGCCCAGGTAAACATAAATATTAATATTGGACTTTTATTTTCTAGTGACTAGCAGAAAGATTTAATAGGTTGTGGCCGACTGTCTCGGTTTTTTTCCACGTACTTTTTTTTACCAACCAGACGATTCGCTTCTTATCTAGATTAGCGTGGAAGTTATTTTTGCGAATTACGATGTTATATGTTCTGTTTTTTTTTAATTTTGATAGAAATAATTATTTTGGAATTGGTCTCAGCAAAACTGCGATAGACACATTTTTTCTGGTTAGTTGTTTAATGGAGGACAATTTGTTGAACTTGCAATTTCTACCAACTAATCAAAATTATGAGAATTTTTTCGAGAAGATTCGATTCCGAAAATATCCATAATTTTAACTGAACAAATAAGTTCCCCATGAACTTAAAAGTTTTCACTTAAAACCCTAAGGCCTCTGTATTATCTCTGATTGTAAACAAGCTGGGTTAGAAATAGTTTGTTATAAGTGATTTAATTTAATCAGATATGGGTGCTTTCGGTATAATCGTAATACGAAGGTTGCTGTTTATGTATCAGGAATAATAAATAATAACAAATATTTTTCATTAAAAATGGCTTTATTGCTTTTCAAATATTCTCCGCGATGATCGATATACTTTTGCATACGTTTGAACCAATTTTTATAGAACTTTCTTCATTCCGAGTGAGATATCTCCAAAATATGCATTTTGAACGAATCAACCGTTTCTTCTGGCGTCAAAAATCGTTGCCCAGTAGTTTATTTTTCACGGACGGGAACAAAAAGTCAGTCAAAAGTCATTGGGTGCCAAACTAGGACTGTACGGCAGATCATCCCTCAATTCGATGTTTTGATCGGTCAAATATTGAATTCTTCGGTCCGATGTGCGCCACACGTTGTTTTTTCTTATTTCTTCAGACTTCTGGCAAACAAATTGTTGTGTGCCATTTAGAATTGACCCCTTTACGATTCTCTTGTGGCACAGCGGGCACCAAAAACAGGCAACCATTTGCTTAGAAGTGCTTCTTGTGTGAACAACTTTTGTTGGGTTTGGTTCATTTTGAAAAACCCACACAGTCGACTGCGACTTTCGGGCTCATATGCATAAATCCAAGATTCGCCACCTCTGAAGATGTTATACACGGCTTTTGTCACGCCACGATAATATTTTTTAACCATTTCTTTGCACCAATCGAGACAAGCCTTTTTTGAGCGATTGTCAAATTATGCGGAATCCAATGAGCACAAATTTCACGGCTAAATGTTCATAAAAAATCTTGTGTATGCTTGTCATACTAATGCCCAGAGATGTCTCAATCTCACGATGTGTCATGTGACGATCCTGCTTTACGAGTTCGCGCACAGTATCGATGATTTCTGGCCCATCAACCGATTTTGGAAAACTTTCTTTAAATTTGTCCGTAAGCGAATGACGACCACGATTGAATTCACTAAACCAGTGATATACAGTGGTTTTGGATGGTGCTTCATCGCCAAAGGCGAAGTGAGTTGCGAGCACTGTTGTTGAGATAATCCACGCCGATAGTCATAGTAATTGATCGCACGAAAATTCCCACGAGTTAATTCCAGTTTTTGATCGGGGTGAAATTTTCAAGTCACTAACCAACACCAATAAAGTCAAACTTTACGATGTATGCGTTTACGAAAAATGCTTTATATGTAACTCATAATTAATATAAACTTTTATAGAATAAGAAACTACTTTTAGACAAAATAGAACTTTATTGTTAATATATACTAGCGTTTACCGTAAATAATTTTATATAATAACACCATCTGCTGTGCTTGAAAATAATAAAATGACAGAGAAGGTTAGAATTGAAAGAGATACAAAACAGAGTGGTTGTAACTCATCAAAAATGATTAATATGGTAAATAAACAAACCAAGATTTAAATCTAAATTTCCACTATATTGTATAGTGGAAATTTAAATATAAATCTTTGTTTATTTAACACAAATTTCCAGCAAGCATGGACTACCTCAGTTGAATATTTAATATACTACTAGCAGACGTTTCTTAATTACAATGGTTACAATTTGGCTTTTACAATGGCTAACCAAAAAGTTACAACGGTTACATCCGGGTATTAACATTAACGGAAATTATTTAAATGACCTAATATACGTAGATGACTTGGTTTTAATAGTGACAGACGAATAACAATTAAGATCTTTAATAGGATAATTAAATAAAAAATCAAAGAAAGCAAGTGTTAAAATTAAAATTATGGTGGAGAACCCGTGACTTCACAATTCAGGTCTTTTTTTTCATATTCTTTCACGGAGTTCAGTAAGAACGTGAGGGTAGTAATGTTGATTAATAGTTTGAATTTCAAGAATCTAATGAAGGTACACAATAATGAAGATACACATGAATATCGAACAAAACAATCATCATTTATTTGAATTTTGATTTATTCATTCGAGCTATTTTGGCTCTCGGCGAATTTGGGCTCTTCCAGTGCACAGATTGGCGCTTCGATTCAGGATCATAAGTATAAAATCACGATTCATCACGATGCTATTTTCAATGGCATTCAAAGTGTCAGTGCAAACATTTTTGCGAGTTTCTTGTTGTCAATGAAGTCAATGAGTCACTATTGTCACTAATAGTCATTATTTTAAAATCGTGTCACTTTTTTCACTATTGTCAACATTTGGTCACTATTGTCACTATTTCAGAGCTCAGAGCGCTTTATTCCGAAACTCTGGGTTGGAGACGGGCTTAAAATGACAAGGAAGCTTCTGTTAGCTGGCCCAACGCATATCGGAAGTATGATGAGTACATGCAAGAGCAGCGAGATGAAAAGGCGGCACGAGCCAGAAAACAGGCTGAGGATGAAGAAGAACGTCATCAAAGTGAGGCGAATGAGCAGCAATAACGAGCAATCAGAGAAATAAATCGCGAATCTCGAATCGCGAATCGAAAAGAAACACAAAGAGAAACAGGAGGTAGAGAGTGAGAGAACAGAGGAAAGCCGCCGACCAACTAGTGGAAGACGCAACCAAAAAACTTGAAAATGATATGACAGCGTTATGAGAGAGGAATGAGAAGTACTACAAGGAAAGTGCGCCACTGCAGAAGAAAATAATGAGAAAATCAACAACTTTATTTCAAAACCACACCGGCAAGAGAAGAAAGGGCCCTGAAGACCATGAAAGCCCTGACGACTCTGATCCGGTCCCTCTGCCTTAAGTTTAGAAATTAATGACTTGAAATTGTGATGTTTTCCAATGCTTACAATATAGTAATAATACTATATATAGTAATAATGATAATATACAAATAATATAATAATAATAGTACAAATTAATTTAATCTTAATACAAATTCTTATCCTTTTATTGTAACATTTTTCTTGTCCTTCATTTACATTCTATATCCTACAAATTGCTCATGGAAATACTGCAAATAAGCTCTGAAATGGCCAAAAAAAATACGAATAGCTTTCACAATGTTCCTCAATTGGTTGGGAAAATGTCACTATTTTGACGAAAAAGTCACTATTGTCACTATTTCTGTGAAATATAAGTCACTATTGTACTATTTTTGACCCTCTGGATCGCTGGTAATCCCGCTTGTGGTTCAAACATGAGAATTTTAGGTAGCATTTTGGCACACACTTTATACATGTTAAAATTATTATGTAAAATTTACCATACGCATTTTTTGTCAATTCCTACAGTTTCAGCAATCGCACGAAAATTTCACCGGCGGGTAGATCGAACCAGATTACCGATTTTTTCGATACTGTTATCCATTTTTGACGCGGAAAGGCGACCCGAGCGTGGATCATCTTCACTCAAAAACACGTGCGCGCGATAAACATTCATTGCCATACAGTTCTTTTAATAAAATATAAGTTTCAGTAGCGGTTTTTCCAAGTTTCAAGTGAAATTTTACAATTCGTTGCTACAGTTTTCCTGCGAAACAAAAAAACAACTCAAATGCGAATGAAGGCTACGGTTATACGGATTTGTTTACAGAAGCGTGAGGTACTGACAATCGAAAGGGAAGACTTTACTCTAAACATCTGATTGGTCGCTGGCGTTTGGTGCATACTTAGTTATTCTGTAGCAGCGTCAGTCTCGTTATTTAATAGCCACACCTCATGATATACCCGGTATGTAAATAAAGTCTTGAGATTGGTGGCGTAGCGTTCGATCTGACAACTCTGTTGGCATTCACTTTAGATGGGGGTGCCGACATCTGATGCGTCTCTAGTGCTATTTTAAACTATCTAGATTCATTTGGTGGTCCGTAGCAATTGTTTCGTTCGAAAATTAGTGATAATAATTTCGAGCAACGCTGTGTTATAAACTTAACACCAGTAAAGACATTACCTCCATCTCCATCACATTCACCATATTCGTCCATTCGTCCAAAACTGAATAACGGCTGTGTAAGCCAAACAGACAGTCAGAAAGTGCAAGATTCCGAATTATGTGGACATTTTAATCAGTTCTTACAGTCTCGGCCTTCTGAGAGTGTCTTAAACGACTGCTTCCATAGACCTGCTGGAGTTTTGTAAAAGTTTCTGTCTCACCATACCCAAGTCTGTACTAAAATTTTTTCATTTTCAGTACGTACCAGAAAATAGTGTTGCGTATTGTTTCACACATATTACGTGGTAAAGAGATTTATAGTAACCCCACAAAAAACAATCCAAGGGCGTGAAATTGCATGATCTTGATGGCCAATTATCATTACTATTTCACGGAATAGCGCGTCCAGGAAACTTATCTTACAATAAATCAATGTCAGGTGAGATATATGACAAGTTGCACCGTCTGGTTGAAAGAAAACATTGTTTATATCCACATTTATCAGCTCAAACTAAACATATTCACTTTCATCTTCAAATTCTTTGTATAAGGTACCTGCGACAAATAAAACTCGCAGTGTAATAAGGCCCACATTTGAAAATTCATATAAAAACGATTCGCAGCAACTTCGTACTTTACGCACACATGCATTAAGCCGACACGAACGCCCCGTGGTAGTGAGGGGCTGTTTGCGCAGCCATATTGTCAGTAGCAAACGGTTCATCGCCGACACAAAATAGTAAATTTGTTTTTAAATTACCGTTTTCATATAGAGTAACTTGTTTAGTTTAACTTTAGGTAATATAGTTTATTTTTCGCTGTTTATCTCCATTTAGAATTATATTTATTTTGATTAATGAGTAATTTTATAAGATCGTGTCATAGGGCTAATAAGACCCACTAGAGTAGTAGCCTTATTATCTCCCTTAACCAATAACACTACACGAAGTATTCTAGTCTGTTTGAACCTTTTTTATATTACTCGCAGGTTCGATTAAAATGCTTCCAAAGCATGCTAGGTTGTCTGAAGAAAACTTAAATGCAGCTTAGGCTGCAGTAGAACGGTTAGCTGAATGGACAGTTATGACTTACATGTACCAAAAGACTGACAGGCGCTTCACGAAAACTAGTTTTAATGTAATTTTCACCAAAGTTTGGTCAAAATGTTTAACTGATGAAAACATAGTCTACGGATTTAGTGCTATAAGCTTATATCCATTAAATCCAGATGTTTTATTTGATGAGGCAATTGCGCCTTCTATATTAACAGAAATGCCGCCCCCGCAACCACTAGCTGCAAATGGCTATGATACTGACTAGTTAGATAATGAAACCGCTAATCAACCAGTAGAATTGAAGTTCCATAATGGCGATGATTCGCTATGAGTTTTGGATAATAAGCCTGATTCGGCATTGGTAAGAAATGACGATAATTCTGTACGTACTGTTAGTCCACACTGCCTTATTAATACTCCTCAAGAACGGTCGCAAATTCTGAAAAAATAATGACATCGTCACAACTTTTGAAAAGTTTCTAGATAATGCAGACTTGGCTGCAATAAAGGCTATGAAACACCACTAAAGGAGTTACAAGTAGTACATAAAAATTACGTCTCTCCAAAACCGTTCACTTCTTACGCAGTTGCCAGTAAATGTCCAATAATTTATAGCTCAGAATCTGCGACAGATATAGATACGAATACCAATCAGTAGATAACTCAGCTACTGTTGGGAGCATATTCTTACACCCAAAGTATTATGTATTCTTCTGAAGAGGAAAAAGTCTATCGGGTTTGGTACAGATGATGACATTACCACTGGCTAAACTTAAAACTAAGGAATATAAGTTTCGTTTTCAAAAGTTTTTACCAAGACCTAACAAAGAATTACTAAGAAGATTTTTGGGGCTAAGGAAAATCCGAAAGAAAATAAAAAATCAAAGATAACACGAAAAATTGATCATAAAGTAGCAAACAAGAATATTAAAAATTTAAAGAAAAGACCGGGATCTTATAAAGGTATAGAAAAAGGGAAATGGGCTGAAATCTCGGCAGAAGCTGCTTGGCATTGTCATGCATGCAAGCAGGAACGTTTATCAGACATGCGACAGTGTGGCAACCACGAGGTATATAAAAACTAACAAAAAAATATAAAGAAGTATTTTTTTGCCCTAACTGTGATTAGACTACATAGACTTCCCAGAATATTCCCAAATAGTAAGTCTTACGATTTTTTTATTTTTGTTACATAGAATAAAGACTGTTTAGTGTACTCTGTTCTAATTAAAAAATGTATAACGGAACTTGTGTGGTGGTTTTATCATCCCCAGATATTAAAAAAAGCCCCAGGATAGTTTTATTGGATTTTTACAAAAACATATCTAAAATTGTTGGCTTTCTTAGTTTAAGCAAGTCTAAAGGAAAACATTCCTATTATTAGTTCTTTAAAAATTGTAATTTTGTTTTAGCGCCTTATTAAAATACGGTTGTTTAATAAGGCCCACGGAAAAAGTTTTAAAAAATTAAAGTATTTTTTAAATACTCCATTTGGTGTTAGTTTTTCTATTTTATTAGCTGTGCAAATAAAAAAGAATTCAATGAAAACTTTTCTTATAGTTCAATATCACGAAATATTCGTTTTTAAATTAGATGGACATTATATGCCGCAGTAACCGTATATATTTATGTCTTCGTATATACCTCGTTTTCGAAAATATAATAGGTCCTATTGCTCGTTCAACCTAAAAACCGCACCAAAGAGTAACTTTCGCAAGATGAAGAGGTAACTGAATTACCTAATCATTTTCATCGGTTCAAATCCTGCAGTCATGTTTATTCATAAAATGGCTTAAAGGCCACAAGTGCGCTTCATCGGAAATAATTACATTTTTCCTAAAGTGGGGGTTGCCTTACAACTACTTTAGAGCCCAATTCGTGTATCGTGTATCTTTCCACGATAAACTGACACAATATACTGAACAAAGCAGTGTATTAGTGACATCTGAATTTAAAACAGTATTCCCGTTAGTAGCTTTCAAACTTATAACACTTTTGTGGGAAGACGCTTTATAATTGTCGTTTTAGATTGATGATATAAGATCTTTATTGTTCTTATTAATGTAAAAATTTCCAACTAACATAATATTAATTTAAAAAACCCTTTCTCTGATTTCTTATTGACGTGTCCGATTCTGATGACACAAGAAGAAAAACGACAACATTCAAATATCAAAGATGCAGCAGTAACATATCCATTGTTCGTTCGAGGAAGAAAGACATATCCAAACGAACGAGAAAAGTCAAAAGCCAAAACCGTGAAAGAATCAAACAACCATTCGGACTAATGGCAGGCAATTTATATCTTTGTCAGATTCTTCGGAGCCCCTTTTTGAACGTGACGCGGTTCCCAACTCCGATCCGGTCGAATATCAAATAGAAAACGGTTTTGGTCAGATTTAAATATCTTAACAAATTCGCCGTTGGGACGTGATATTTTTATTCATGGTTATTTTTCCTCGATCCTGATCATAGCTCAATGGAATTGTAGTAGTGATTTATACTGTAAAAGTAATATATCATTGTTAATGTACACTACTAAACTGCAGAAACGGTAAAGTGTTTTTTTTTAATAAGGGAATATTTTGATATCAAGAAAATATACTAAATGACATAGAAAAAGGAATACCGAGTAAAAGTTTTTGTATTGTAATTTAATTTTGTTTACTTGTTTCTAGTGACCTTGGAAATATATGATCAAAATGTCGTCCATAGCAACGTAGCACTTGTTCGTATAAAAAAGTGTTTGGCACTGTCACTTTTTCCTCAAAGATAAATCATTTGAGTAACTTTTACGATTTGACAGTCATTTGTTTTCCTGCGATTTAATTTCTTTAAAAAAGTTATTATGCCTAGAGTTCAAAAACGTGCAAATTTTCGCCACTTGACACAATTTGAGAGGGCCGCATTGTAGGACTAAGAGACGCCGGATTATCTTTTCGGGAAATTGGAAGAAGAATGAATAGGACTGTTCACACGCTGTTGAGAACTTGGCGAGCGTGGGCCGAAGAAGGTCGTCAACAATGAGCTAAAGGTACAGGACGCCGTCCACCCACGACAGTACTCCAGGAGCGCCGTCTTCGGCTTTTGGCCATAAAATATCGTTTTTCAAGTTCAAGGTCAATTGCTAACTAGTGGTACGAACAGCATGGAAGGATAATCGAAACTCGAGCAATCTACCGCAGAATCAGATCTTATGGGCTCTGACTTTAACGTCGGAACATCGGCCTCTACGGCTGGAATGGTGCAGAGAAAGACATCAGTGGGATGCGGAATGGAATCGTATTGTTTTTAGTGATGAGTCTTCGCTTTAGTGACAAGATATCGTGGAGAACGACGACATTCGGAGTTCTTCGTGGAGAGGTACATACATTGCACAGTGGGTGTAATGGTTTGGGGTGCCATCGCACATGGTAGTAGGTCAGCTCTAGTTGTTGTCCGAGGTGGTGTGATGGTCCAGCGGTATGTCGAAGAAACTGTAGACCTCCATTTATTACCCTAGCTTCGAACATTTTCAAATCAATCCGCTTTTCAGCAGGATAATACATGCCCACACGTTGCACGTGTTACTTTACGTCATTTTGAAGGAGCCCAATTCAACTTACTGCCCTGGCCACCAAGTTCGCCGGACCTCACCACAATAGAGCATGTGTGAGATATTATAAGTCGAAGATTGTTCAGATTGCCACACTATCCACAGACGTTGGAGGCACTATGGGGTGAAATAACATGGGACACTATACCTCAAGAGGAAATTGACCATCTAATTTGATTAACGCCTAGGCGCCTCCATGAATATATACAAAGTGGAGATCGATCCACCCATTACTGATTGTAACTACGTTGAACGTAACTGATTGAACCAAACCTAACTCGCAGCAATTAGATTTTTAAATTTTAATCAGTTGTACTGTTTAACAATAACAATAAATTTATATAATAATTTTTAAAATGTTATCAGTATTTCTTGGTGTTCCTTTTTCTATGTCACTTAGTATACTTTTATTCAGTGGTAGAGGATGATTTTTTTAGTGTGTTCGAACTTCCGATAACGAGTTTAACAACAAAGCAATGCTTGCGTATTGTCGACATTTATTATCAAAATCGGTGTTCTGTACACCACGCATTTTACGTTGCTCCGTATTAAAAGAAAAACCAGACAAAAAACTGTGCGTTCTGAAGAAAATATCGCGTCCTTTGCTTGTAGTATTGATGAAGATACAAGTTTTTAAATATGTTAATGAGAGTCATTACAGAGCGATGATCATAATTATTTAATTCCAACTTTTAATGGTATTGATCTGGAGAAGATGTGGTTCCAACAGGATGGCTCCACATGTCATACAGCCAGTGCAACAATCGATTTATACAGGGAAGAATTCGGTGACGAAATTATTTCGTGAAACGGACTTGTTAATTAGCGATCAAAATCATGTGATTTAGCGCCTTTAGATTATTTTCTCTGGTCTATACCGATAAATCAACAACTATTGATGTCTTGGAACCCAACATAGCTCGGACAATTGCCGGCATAATACCTCAATTGCTTGAGAAAGTGGTCGGAAATTGGATCGGAACCTTTGGTGTGAAATACTAAACTTGAAGAGATTTACCACTAGACACCAAATCACTTGTTTTAACTTTTCAATTGACTAATGTAGAACATGACTGTTGGTGTAATTTTCAAAGGAATATGTTCACAGCAGTAAATAGTAAATTTATATAAAAAATGTCATCTTTAAATAGAAAAATTAAAAAACTCAAAATGGAAAAACTCAGAAAAGAGCATCAACATAGTGGAAAATCTTTCAACTCAGACGTTCGACAATCCAGAACTAGATCTTTTTAATAAAGGCCTCAATTTTGCTTTGCCGGCATCCCGCAAGGCTTTGGAGGATATGGTAGCCGGTATTGCAACTGGTAATAAATACTTACCGGAGTCTTCCAAAGCTTTCGTCAGAGAGTCATGTAAAAGCAAAATTGCAAAATATATTTCAAATAAAAATCAAAAAATGCCAAATATTTCTAAGATTGTCAAGCGTCTGCGAGAAAATTATTGTTTTTATTTAAAAGCTGATAAAGGGAAATAAGGATGTAGTAACCGACAAGCCTGATTACTTCGATCGCGTTGAAAAATTATTTCAAGACGGTCTTTATGAACGATTGCCTAGGAATCCATTGTCAAAAATTATTAACAAAGTCAGAGATAGATTGAAATCTTGTAACAGCCTTATTTCTCCTTCTCTGAAAAGCAAATTACACGTTTCTAATCCAAAAGTTCCAAGACTGTAACAGATTACATTTTCTCCTGATGATGCTAACATGGTTAGCGAAACGTGCGTCGAGCAGTTCAAAAAATGTGATTTGGTGTTTGGTGGTAAATCTCTTCAAGTTTAGAATGCCCGTTGTCAGAACTAGCCGCGGCGGACTTTTGTCCGATATTATCAAGGCATCTAATTTGGTTGTTCTTTTATTTGAATTTATAGTTCAGACGCATTATTCAAAAAATCATCCTATACATTGGCTATTTGTTGACTATACCTTCAAAATATTTCTTTTTCTAAAAAATCTTCCAAATTATCTTCTGATCTGAAGTTAAGAACTTGACGAAAATTTTTCAATTAATGTTTTTGTTCAATTGTACGAAATAGAGTACCAAAATTATATGAGGGTAGAATGAAGTCAGATAGTTTTTAAATAAGATATGGTTTTTGAATCGAAAATCGATTATTTTTTAACGTAGTCTCATTTCTGTTCGATACACTTCGCCCAACGATCTTCCAACTTTTTTGTCTCTTCCTAAAAGAATGACTTGTATTTTGCCAAATATTCCCCTGTTTCGACGATGATCTCTTTACTTAATGTGAATTTCTTTCGAATCTGCCATTTCTTTATATGTGAAAACAAAAATAAATCAAAAGGGGTTAGTTTGTTAAAGCAAATTAACGAATTTTACTTAATTAATGACTTTTCTTAATAAACTCTTCAAAAATTTGACCAATAATCTAGCATAACAATTTCGTATGACCATTTTCTAATAGTCGATGAAGATAATGGCTGGCCAATGGGAGCATCTTCGTATTCTTCGGCGCACGTTAACCGGGTAAAACACTCTGTTTTGACTATTCCATCATTTCTGCTGTATAGTGATGAATCCAAGTTTTATCAATAGTCACGAATCGCCTCAGAAACTCCTTTGAATTGCACTTATAGATTTTAGGCCGCTGTGAAGTAATCTCTCGATCAGTGGCGGCTCGTGATGGAGGGCGTTGGATCACCGCCCTTCCGGCAATTATCACAGTAAACAATTTTTCAGAGCAAAACCCCATATTTTATTTCCGTTCAGTTTTTTCCTTTAACTCATTTTAAGATATTATTATAAATTAAAATCTCCAAATTTAGAAGAGCGTCTGTCGACCCACCCCACCAAATAATGCGGATAAAAATTCCATCCTCTCGCCACTATTGTTACATCGTTGGTCGGACGTTTACCTCCAGCGACCGAATTGTCAGAATTCGGGGGTTTAACTCCTTTCTAAAACATGCGATTGGGACGTAGATTCCCCGCGACCTAGCATATCGGTAATTAGTTTTAAACACTGATTTGACGGATACGCAGCATTTGATATGTCTCGCGTCGCGTATTTCGTTCGCCTCGCGAATACTTGTTTTGATTTGGGATTTGCTACGTGTGTACACACTGAGTAGTACTTTTTAAACAAAAATAATCAACTTTTAATTGCAAACATAAAGGTATCTGATTTAAAACAGTTAATAATCACTAATTTAAGTTTGGAGAAAAATTTGAGTTAAAAACTGACGGTCGTCCCACGTCCATGTTGAATTTGAATCAAGTTCAAAAATAATGTAAAAATAGGGCAAGTTTTATGCAAAAATTTGACAGTAAACTATATGTGAAAGTTTTCCGACGATAGGAAAAGAAGATTTGAAGACCGAATTGGACATTTTTTATTCAAGGCCCGAGATTTGTCAAAATGAAGACATTAAAGGCTGTTTAAAGACATTAAATTTTATTTTGAATATGGTACTAGATACAGCTTTTAAAGAAATCACTAAGGCCTTGAGAATACTAGTGAATGTACTGATAACCACAGCCGAAGGCGAAAGGTGCTTTTCGACTTTGAACGTGATTAAAACATATTTAAGAAATTCTATGGGGGAAGTTAGACTAAATGCTTTGGGTATGTTAAATATCGAGAGTGCTATGGTCAAACTAATTCCCTGACTTTAATGAAAAAGTTATTGAAAATTTTATTTTGGGTAGAAACAGGCGAATGAAATTTTACTTTAAAAACAAAAATTTATACAATAACCCTTTTATATCATAAAACTTTGACTTTTTTAACTTTTCGAACTTCTCATAAACTTTTTCGAATTTTTTTTATTGATTTGCTCTCTACTCTTCGGGAAACGGTAAGTATCTACTTATTCATTCCTTTATCTGCGCAACAAGCAACAACTCATTCTCCAATGTCTTAGTAAGTAGTAACAATATAAAATTTTAATATTTTCCTGGTTCACCTCCTGTATCGGGTTTCAATAGCACAAAAAGTAAAAACGAGGAAGGGGAAAGAAAAAAATCTTCAGCAGAACTATTTTCGTCTACGCCCTCCCACTTTAAAAACCCACAAACCGCCACTGGTAAATATATTCTTCTGTTCTTGTCCTACCCTAAATAAATCCTAACCACTTAATTCTTAGTGATTGACTATATAAGTAAATATATTCTTCTATTCTTATTATTAAGAAAATTAACAATTTTTTTTTCTCCAGATTTATCCAATAGGTCTCCACTCCAATGGTCTTCAACATTAATAAATCAGCAACATGTTAATTACATCAAGGATTTATTCAGCAGTTATGAGAACCAACTTAGATCCCAAACTGAGAACCAAGAATAAAGCTAATTGCTGAAATATAATTTGTTTTGTACGAGTTGAATTTGAGAAGTAAAAATTTATAAATGTTGCACCATTAGACTTGTAGCCTTTACTTCCACAAGGTCCATGGTCGTTTGATATGGCGCTGGGTGAATTGTGTATAATCCATTCTGTAAAATGATCACTTTATGGGCATCATTTAGTCGGTGTTTATTAATGTACTTTATATTTAACTATATTTTCTTGAAACTCATAGTCCTCATATCATCCAGATCAAGTTCGTGTCAAGTCTTTTGATAACTACTTGAATTTAAAATATAATATTTGTATTGTCCGAAAATGTTCGTAAATATTCTTCCTATTATCATTATTGTTTTTTATGCTACCTGCTTTTATATGATTGAAATTAATTTAATTTTTACAGTAGGTAAATTTTAATGCTTAAATTTCTGGTTTCTTCATATATATATATATATATATATATATATATATATATATATATATATATATATATTATTACTTATGTATGTGTGGACCACGCGAAATACAGTTAGAAGCGTTTGTTGTTGTTAGTCTTCCTTTGCGCTCATACTGATTTCATTCTTTCGCTATGAGCTTTTTTCCTTTCGTCAGGCCAAGTTGTTCCAGTCTTCCTACATTTTTCTCTCTGACCAACCTCTCAAACATTAACCTTGTGTCTGAAGCAGCTTATATCCTGAATTTCACTATGTGTAATATTTGCTGATGTTAGGTCCTCTTTAATTGCCGCAATCCATCTAATTATTTCCACTTTAGCTCTACTCTTATTTTCATAAAATTCGACTAGTTAGCCTACTGGGATTCAGCCGTTTTATGCGTCCGTAAAACTTGATATATATATATATATATATATATATATATATATATATATATATATATATATATATATATATATATATATATATATATATATATATATATATATATATACATACGAAATATGAAAAATGAGATTTTGACAAAACGCCTGCAAGCTCCCGACAGGGAGTTATTCGACAACCGGATGTACTTCCGGAAAAACCAAATTTATATATTAAAACAAAGAAAATACAACCGCGCTCCACGTTGGTGTTTTGTTATTCCCCCATCCGCCATCCAAAGCGGCAGCAAGTGTCTCCCAGGACCGGTTGCTGGCCTTAAAAGGAAAGCGGACGAAGGAACGACTAAATCCATGATCATAATCGTTCCTTCGTCTCGTACACTCCTCGATACTTGCTGGCGCTTTGGATGGCGGATGAGGGAATAACAAAGCACCAACGTAGAGCGCGAGTCTATGTTTTTGTTTTTAATCTTTCTCCACGAGCCCACTTCAATCATATATATTCATATATACATATATATTCATATATACATAGCCACCTGAGTGCACTATACAGCCACCTGAGTATTGCAGTGCATCAAATCCACTTTTTTTATTTCTTTAAAAAATATGATTTCGAAAGGTGCACTACAAGATTGCTGGGATGCCACAGAGACCAAAAAAGGCCTATAACAATGAAAATTAATTTTGTACTTTACGCTAAGTCCATCACTGGGTACAGTGTTAATATTGGTTTGCTCCAAGTTCACATCCAATAAGACTACATATTTAAGTCACTCGCTTGACTAATTAATATCTACCACCAAATTCTTGAAAAAGAAAAATATAATAACCGCATTGAAACTGTAATGTAAAATCGAAAAAAATAGCGACAAAAACCTTAAAAAATAAAGCAATAAAAATAGTACAAATATTTTATTCAATATGCAACATGTTTTTGTGTTCCCTAAGATTAATGGGTCAACCTATTTTACAAACGGAAATTAAATGTACTCAATATAATAACGCATTGCACGGTGAATAAAAAACTTGCTGTGGAGTACAACTTGAAATGACGACAGGACTCGCCGGATGTCATATTGCCTGCACCTTAGTAAAAATTATAGACGGAATAGTCTACTATAATCTGGACATAGAAAATCTTCTTCTGTGGTTCTGGCAAAATCGGAACAGCATTATGTATTTTTCCTTGTTTTATTTAATAAATTATCAATCATAAATTATGTCAATTGAACAAAAGTTTTCCAAAGTTCGTCATAGAAACATCCATGAAATGGACTCTATCCATAGCCTGATTGATCGAATTCTTAGATACTACAACATGTATAGCACTGTATCATTGATTTGATCTCTTAAGGATAAACTGATTTTACCTCAAATGAAAAAGAAGATTTATTTTGATTTTCATACAGTCAGCCATTTTCATACAATCTAGTAACATACTCCCAAGTAAAGCATCTGTCAGTACAATCGGCTTCAATGCAATGCATATCTTACAGAAATAATTTTGAAGGTGAGATTAAAATAGTATGTCATCAGAAGGAATTAAGAGCTAAAAATATAGCTAACGAAACTATGGGGGGTATATTTGATCAAAAAAAATCAGCCCTATATCGCGAAAATCTGCTATGGTCCAAACAAAAAAGAAAGACATTGCTTCTATGTTAAAACATTTGGCAAAACAAGATAATATGTATACGAATTCTCTTCTGAAGTTATTTTTTTTTTATTTTTATAAAATACGAATGGACTTGACACAATTTTTGAACGAAGTGAAAATGTTTTTCCCCTTCGTCCAAGGCCAACCCAAATTTTCAAATATTTGGAAGAAAAACATTTTTTTAATTCTTAATCTGTAATAATTTTCTTTAAACCGTTCGTCCTTAATGTTCAGTATTGGGAAAAAAACAAAAGATTATATAATAATGACATTATGTTGACTTAAACTTTCAGATCTTGTTTTCTTCAGTTTTTTTTTCTGAACTTGGCACACTCATAAAGGTCCTAAAAGCTCAGGAGTAGGAAGCATACTTCATCCTGCAGTGGATTGACATGGGCTGATGATTATATATATATATATATATATATATATATATATATATATATATATATATATATATATATATATATATATATATATATATATATATATATATATATATAAGGAATCGAAGAAGTGCTAGTATGAAAGTGTCGACAAAGAAGGATGTTGAAAATCATTAAAAGAGGTGAAACATCTGATCTTACATACGTTACATACATACATACTGCGTATTGGCAAATTTCACCTAATTCAGATTGTGACGCAGGGAAGAGTGGATCAAAGAAAGAGCAGACCAAGTTCTGGCTGATTAACATATGGAACTGGATGAATATGACCGCTGAGGATCTAATTCATATCGCTAAGGATAGTAAATCTGTTTAAAAAAGTGGTCTCCAACCTCTGTTGATAGAGATGACATAGAAAGGAGATTTATTATTGTCTTTTAAATATATTATTCTTATATACAACTGACAACGCTAGAGAATATTAAATATACCTTAACCAATGTTCAAATGAGTGAAAACTATTTTAATATTAAGCCGGAGGCACCAGAATATGCATATGTAGTTTAACGACGCGCGTTTATTCAAATAGAGTCATGCTTCGAGAATACATATAGCCATTTCTGATATTAAGAGATGCTCACTGAGGACACTTATTTAAAGTCCAAATGTGTTCTGTTTATATGTATATGAATCACAAAATGGCTTTGGATATTTATTGTTTTAAAACGAATCTTTGTTTATTATATACATCTTCTATTTTACATAGAAATATGAACTTAATACTTACATGCACCAGCAACGTGAACCTTCCTCATCCAGGGATAAATTTGTCGATCACCATTTTCTTCGTCATCATCTTCGTCGTCGTTATTCGTTGAGCTTCCTTGCCCATCATCAAGTTCGTCTTGTTCATCGGAACCACCGCCGTCCTCCAATCTCAACCCCAGCTCTTGTAAAGAATGAGCTCCAGGAGGAGAGCCTCTGGAGTCTTGTCCATGTCCGACCGACGCTGGAGAACAAACACTTGAGTTCACATCACTCGGTTGTGACACATTCGGCGAAATATCCGCTATGTTTTGTAAAATGTTCGGTGATGTGGTGGCTGGTGGTGGTTGATTGGGATGACCGTTTGGTAACGAGGCACAGTTAAGGAGTTGATTTTGAGGCTCGTGCAAAGGTTGTACAGGGCGCACTTGGTGAAGCGGTGGAGATGGATGATGCAGCTGATGATGGTAATAGTTTCCGTAGGTACCATACCCCGAATTTGATAGGGGAAGAGTTGACGCACCGTATGCCGATTGATGATGATGATTATGATATCCGTACTGCAGATGTTGGGGTTGGTTCAGATGGTGATTTCCGAAGAAATTATCAGACGCGGACGGTATGTAACTATTCTGGCTGTATTCTTCACTAGGTGGAAACTTGGGGTCCACCACGACCCCCGCGGAAATGTGTTGCGGCTGTTGATAGCCCGACACGGGGTTCATCAGAAACGAACTCATAGTCATTAATAATTTTTCCGGAATCTTTCGATAGGAAAGAGTAGTCGGCCACCGACTGCCCTCCTCGTTCTGCTGCGATCTATAGTCCCACCCCCCAGGTCCAATTAACAAGCCACGTGACGGATACCCGACCAATACGAACGCGTGACGTCACCGAGCATGATGGATGACGGTTCCACAGTGACGATGGTGGGGGAACTTCAAGCACGCGGTCCTTCGAGCGGGCGGAGAAAGTTTTGACGATAAATTTTGTTTGTTGTTTTTTGCACAAAGATTTTTTTGTCGATTGTATCGCTAAAACGAACACTAAAACTGAAACTTTCTTGATATCGTCATATGAAAATTCAACAGGGTTTGAAGCGGAACACAGAAAGTTGACGATGCACTCGAAAGTTCGCTTAATATACGTTTATATACGAGTCCAAAACGAAACTATGCGATGCAACAAAGTAAATGAACGCACACTAATTAGAATCCGTCGTCTTCGTTCAACAGTCGCACCAAGACTGACAACATGAGTTGGAGAATAAGGACTGGTGGCTTTTCGGAGTCTCTGGCTTCACTCCTCCCACTTTGGCCTGCCACTTATCGGTCCGTTTCACCTTTTTCCCCCAGTCCCGTGGTCTCGCTCTCTCCTTCTCGAACTCGACGGCTAGAAGAAGATGCCTACAACGCTCCGTTCCAGGCTGTCGTCGGACCGAATCGAGAGAGCTGTGTGAACGTGTGATACGTTACGTTTCTCTCTTTCTCTTTTTCTCTCTGTTTTCGTTTTGGCGTCGGGCTTTTTTTGTTCTTTTCTTGGGAGCTTTCTCGATGGCGGACTCGGGAGGATTTTCGAATATTCCACCGCGGTTTTTTTCTTCGGATTTCGTCGAATGTTGTTGGCCCTGGATGCGGTGTTTTTTCTGTCGGCTGTAATCCACATGGAGAAGGTTTTCCGGAAATAAACATTGAAATTCGTTTTTGGTTTCGAGATCGAGATTTGTTTTTTAGTATTTGTTTTAGCCGGATGCGGAAATTGGTCTGTTATTTCGATAATATATCTAAATCGAAAGGAGAAAATGGTATTATATTTTGAACCACGATCTTCATTAATTAATACATACATGATTTATTAATTGAATAGAAATAATACCAATAACACACAATCTTAATCTTCATCACCTTAGTTGCCTTCAGGTATCACCAACTACCAAGGTACCAAATAAGGAACCCACTTACAACAGCAGTAATCCAATTAATTATTATTTAATTATTAATTATTGTATTCTAAAATCAATATTATATAAAACCAATGAAAAGAATTTGCCAATAAAGTGCCAAAACATGGAAATGTAATAACGGCAATACTGTTTGAAATGTAGATGTCACCCATAGAATGCTGTGTTCAGTATATTGTGTCAATTCACCATAGAAACATAGATGATAGAGTAGAGTAGGGCAAAATGACGCACTTAAGAGTTAAATGATTATAAAAACCACAAACACGAAAAAAACATTTTAATATATAAAGAACTCAAACATTACATCAAACTGCTACGCAAAACAGCACATTTTCGTGATAGGCAAGAAAAACTTATCTATTAATAAATAAAAATATCATGACATTCAAAACATGACTTTTGCCTATATGTGGGGTAAAAGTCTGATTAATGTGGGGCAAATATCCGCACACGCTTTAAATGTGTAAATCGCATTGAAAATCCCCAATTTTCTCATACGACATACACTCTTCATGCCACCACTTTTTGCAGACCTTACACTGAATCCATTCTTCAATAGGAAGGTCTTCATAGAGTTCATGGTATCCTGGACACACATCATCAGATAGTTTCTCCTTTACCTTAACCTTCTTTTTTGATTCATTCTTAGCATCTTCTGTATTTTTTTTTCTTTTGACACGCGTTGACTTTCTTAATTTCTTTTCAGCCAGATGTTCCAGTTTTAATTTATTAGGAGTGCTAGAAAATATTAGCGATTTATTTCCTTCTCTTCATCTTTTTTGTTCTTCTTTTCGTTTGGGAAGTGGAATTATATCCTTAGGTGACACTAGTGTTTTCTCTGGATGTTGCTGATCTAATGCAGGCTTCAATTTGTCTGGTGTTAAAGGTACTTGCTAGATCGCGATGATTTTTGTTAAAGCCATTTGATCTGATATTATCGCTAGGTGATCAGAATCGTTGTTATTTAATTGGGGATTGACTTCATTTACATTCTTATCTGTGATCTTTGGCCGGAGAAAATCCTCCTCTGAGAGCACATGTTTATTTATTGGATATATTCCACAAACTTCAAAGCCTTTACTTTTCTGTGTATAGTTGAGCAACGTTCATAAGTTTTACATAATAATTTGGCAACCTGAAAGTGAGTAATCTTTCTACCGGCATTTGTTGTCAACCATTTATCGTATTCGTCTGCATAAAATGTTTTTAATGTCTTAAAATAGTAGCAATCCAAAGGCTGAATTCTATGACTGCTGTGGGGTGGTATCGTCAACAGACGAATAAAGTTGTCTCTGCCATAATTTTCTCTCATGGGAAGAATGGTTGTCGAGTATGAGAATAACAGGATGTTTTTTATCTGGTCTAACCTTGGAGCGAAAATATTTAAGCCACTCTATAAATAAATTGCTATTCATGTATCCAGAGTTCGAACACATTGGTATAGATTCTCGTGGAGCATCATCCATCAACTCGTTTTTCATTTTCTATCAAGGAAATATCGCGGGAGGAACAAAATTAGCCACCTCACTCATAACACAAACAATAGTGACTACTTCCCCATACTCAGCTGAAGATATTTTTCCCATAAATTTCTTACCTTTCGTGCTAAAAATTGTTGGTATTTTGTTAGAAACGGTTGAAATACCACTTTCATCCATATTGTAGATATCTTTTGGTGGAAATTAAATTTTTTGAACAATTCTGATAGATTTTCAAGAAACAAATTAACTTGAGATTTGTTAAACCCCATCATTCTTACAAAACTAGTGGCGTGAGGAGCCCGCAATGTCAGGTTGTATTTTTGAAATAAAACTATTTGTTATACGGTAGGCACTAGCATATGTATTGTAGTTTCTTAAAACATAATCTAAAAGTTGGCCACAGTTTGTTTTAGAATTAGAACTATTAATATCATGAAATATTTTAAATATTAAGATGAAAAAATAAGATTATGTTTATCCAAAATACAACTTACCTTATATTTTGCGCAAATCTTATCAGAATGATGTTTAAATTTCTTAGAGATTTAAACACATGGAAAACTAATAAATACTAGTATAAACATTGCCAGATTTTAATGTTCTTGGATACATTTCGTAGATAGGCCTTTTGCCCCTATAATATTTTTCGACGAAGTGAACTTATGCAGTGCACTGCATAACTACAACATTTCATTTGGGCCTATGAAAATCTTCATGTGATTCAGGAATTACTTCTTCATCCTCACAAAGTCACTATTTTCCGGTTTCAGAGCCGAATGAGTGATAGAACCTTATTTATTTTTTGGAAACGTTGATAGAAATTGTGTTAGTCTTAATAATAAACGCTACAGAAGTATGTTAATAGAATATCTTTGACCTAAACTGATAAATGTGTACATAAACGATGTTTTGTTTCAACAAGAGGATTGTGAGAAAACCGTATTGCTAGAAAAGTTGCTACTGTTTGTTGCTCAATACAAAGTTTTCACGCGGTTATTGGAAAATCCTTTATATACTTAATATTTCTTTATTAATTTAATATAATATCATTGAAATATAGAGCTATCCAGGTTTAATATTTAACGTTCTAGTTTTAGAACATTAATGGTCGCTGCAGATTCTTAATCCACTATTAGAGACCGTCATATTTTTGCTACGTAGTGATTAAGATAGACAACATATCATAAAAAGACACCTATTAAACTTAAATTATTGTATTAGGTATTTAATTAAGAACATAAAAATATATTCAATACAATGTTTTTTTAAATAACATGCAAAATTTCTAATTCATACATTTAAGAACTACAGTAAAAAAAAGAACATAAAAATAACTTGATAGTAGTGTAAAATAGCCATTGTAGAATTAAGTTTCACCATGCTCTATTTCAAAAAACTCTGGACAAATTATTAGAGCGTGTTCCAAACATACCTAGGTAAGTGTGACATTTTTTTGCAGAAATATCGGGTGGGGCGTTTTTTTCCTGTCACACATAGCACATCGACCTCTTTGATTTGCTGGAGGTTTCCGAGGTTATTCCGTAACTTCTAGTTCAATAATCTCACTAATTCTTAGTTTTATCGATCTACGTATATTCGATACAATAGAGCGAATTCCTGTGTAATCACGTATTAATTTGAAAGTCTCCGCAAAACTTCTCTCCATATTTTTTATCTACGTCATTCGCCTTGTAAATAACTAGATAATTTATAGCTACTCCGTTTAAGATTGAGTAAAAAATTACCACTGGTCACCTTCGAGTGGCACGTGCACCTCTTATAAACAGCACAAAGTTGGTCCACCGCACCACTACTCTTGATTTAGTATGATAGTAAGTACCTATT
Source organism: Cosmopolites sordidus (assembly GCA_031761425.1). Lineage (NCBI taxonomy): Eukaryota > Metazoa > Arthropoda > Insecta > Coleoptera > Curculionidae > Cosmopolites > Cosmopolites sordidus. The sequence continues at coordinate 228,429 of JARFXV010000394.1, read as the reverse complement.
ATGTCTGACTTATTAATTTCACATCAGTATTGTCATCATGGTGTAAACTTGACATAAATAAAACGTTTTTACCTTTTTTTGAAACATATAATAAGAACATATATAAGATAAGAGCGTGTAATTCTCGAGAAAGGTAAATATTAGCGACTTTTCCAGCCGATTTACTGGCCTGATAAACCCAACAGGAAGCTTTGCTTTATTTTTTCCCAACCATTCCTACGAGAATCATCCTGAAATTATCCTTTAGATTTTTTATCAACTTAAAACTACAGATTAAATCATCTCCTGATGATGCTAACATGGTTAGCGAAACGTAGGTCGAGCAGTTAAAAAAAAGTGATTTGGTGTTTAGTGGTAAATCTCTTCAAGTTTAACTTAAAACTAGTAAACCAATTACCAGTAGTTACGCTACTTCCACTTCCTCTTATGGGTTCCCACATCCTTTCCACAACACCATCTGGGGAATTATTTACCTCCCAAGGACCCGCAGGCTGTTTACCAACATATACTTCCAAATAGCATTTTGTCAATTGTTACGTAATGAAAGTGTGTAAATGCAGCTTTACAGTTTTCTACAAAGATCTTAAAAATATCTGGAATCGCTGCCAATCCATCAATAGACTTTCTAGCTTCGCGAGTTTTAAGATTGTCAAACTACAAATGTCGTAGTAAGAATCGAAATACATAGTAAGACGAAATATCTCGATACCAGTGCCATCTACACCCCAAAGAACTTCAGTGTTCAAGTGATTGCTTTTAATTACCACTGCCAAATACGAGAGCCCAAACAATGCTTGAATTTCAACGATGTCAGTTGTTTTGGTATCACGTTCTCAAGAATACCGATCTTGAGCAGTCTGAATATGTTTATTTGTTTTTTCTACAATAATTTGTAGTACATTTTTGGAAAGAAAAGAGTGTTCAGTGTTTTAACAGTTCATTTTGGACCGGATAAATGGGTAACTAAATTTTCTGATCGGGTTTTTACATGTTTTGGAGGACAGTATTTCCTCCATTTGGTAGTTTGATCTTTCCATATGAAAAATGGACCAACAGATTCTTGAAAAACAACACTGTTCGACACTGAGCGACAATCCGCGCGCGACTACTGAAAGGATCAAAATCATTGTCCTTTTGTACAATTGCTTTGATAAGATTGCTTTGATGTGAACCGTGTTACCAAACTTATTATCCCTAAAATGTGAACTAATGCACAAGACATGTTAATCAATGACTGGTGTGATAATCTAATGCCATATCTCTTTAATTAGCTTCATTCCACATATGAGATTTTGTTTTTTATATATTGCTTTAGATAAAAATTCATCTGTTTTTCAAATAAGGCAGAATAAACTGTACGTGCTGCTTCATGTTGTTTGATGCCATTTTTATAAACAGCACCTATTTAATATTACCTCAAATATCCAATCGAAAACAGATATACATTTAATGTATTAACTTAATAAGTTAAGTTTAATGTATTAAGTTAATAAGTTAATTAGTTAAATATTAGATTAGTTATCATAGCAAACTCCTTGTTGAAAAAGTTTATGTATTTTAATTTGTCAACCTGTTGATCAAAATGTACAACTTAATTGTTGAAAACGATAAGAACATGATACTGGTTTAGGGTCTCATATTGGGAATCCTTTTAAAAAATACGTAATTTTTCGTTTATATTCGCGTCATCGATTAATACAAATAAAAATCAACAAACTTGTGTTATTTTCAAATAATTTTGTTAAATACATAATCTTAACTTAAACTTAACAGAAATGCAGTTAAGTTTTATTTACTTTTAATTTATGTTTTCTGTTTATCTCCTTTTTTTTTATTTAAAATTATTATAATTTTTCTACTAATAGACGACCATAATGAAACTTTTCATCAAGAGCTCAAAAACTCACTCATTCAGCCCAAAATTCATAAAACAAACAGTGAGTTTCTAAAGATGAAGAGGTAACTCCTGAATCATTTGAGGATTTTACAGTTATGTTAGTTCATAAACCCATTAAGCCAAAAGACCCAAAAGTAAGGTGGATCGCTTTCCAACTTTCAGTTTCTACACGTTGTTCAATTGTATATTTTTCCATGGTACATTGACACTTTGTACTGCAGCAGTCTATCAGTGACATTAACATTTCAAACAGTGTTGCTATGTTGCTACTATTTCGTTTAAAAGTTCTGGAAAACTCTTTATTTTCTTTATATTAAATTTGTTCCTTTCTTCCTCTCCATTATTTCTTTTCATAGAGAATATATTAAGTTTTCCCAATATCGGTTCTTATTCATTTTAATATATTCCATAGATTTGCTTTACCTTTGGTTGAACTCTCGTCTTTGTCCTCAGTCAATTTTTTATGAGTGAACTTGTCTATTTTCTGCTTGTTTTTTCTTACCTCTTGTCTTCTAGCATTTAGAGACTTTATGCTAGACTGCTAATTTTATTAATACCAGTTTCCATTTTTTCTTTTCCTTTAAAACAAAGTTTTTTTAGTAACTGTAATGAAAAAGATTTCACGTTAGAATTTTCTCTTTTCCTTTACTTTTCATCTCGAAAACATCTAATTTCTCTTCAATCATCACGACTATTTACACAAAATCTAGATCCTGAACTATAGCAAATAGAGTACCATTCCAAACGACGGGTTTTTGGTGCATTGTAATTGGAAACACCCAATAAGGCTTTAAACAGCATCTCCATCTCCATCTCCGTGTAAATATCTAATTTGCCCGATATTTCATACCAATGTCGTTCAGTAAGGAATATAAGATGTCATTCGTAATATACTTGATTACAACCAGAATCCCTTACTGGTGCATAGCGCTGATACTCAAAAAAAAATCTTCTGCAGTCGTGTATATGAACATAATGGTAAACAGTTAGTACATTTTCTGTTTGTTTCAAATCCGTATTCTGGGTGTTAGACTTTTTTGTTCTCCAACATATTTTAATGCTCGATTGTACACCTTACTGTCCCGACCTGAATTTCTGAGACAATATTCTGATTGCAGAAATCACAGTGATAAAAGAGATGCAAAAAGAGGAGGTAAATACGTTTTTTTAATGTCCATTACTCCCCTTGAATACAAAATCGTTCTAGGTGGATCATATTTGAAATAAATAACAGAACTTTAAAAACACATTTCTTATTACATTTTTCTTTCTAGAGTTTCAGAAATTCGATCAGTTTTTAGGCCATCTGTATATTACAGGAATTAAATGTTTACTTTGGTGTCGTATAATTTTCAAAAGGCATATTGTGTCGAACATTTCTTCAGTCAATCTTGGCTCGTCATTAAGACAAAATAAAAGAAATAAATCGACTGGGCGTACGGTTATCTGACTTGTCAGTTTGGGAACGCCAAATCAATCATCATCCGGATGCTGACTCCCACTCGGTGACGTCACCGGTGCCACGGTTCGCGCTCCTTCTGGATGCCAAAGCGCTATTTCTGTGAGCCGTCGCCATGGCAGGGGCACCGAGGCACGTGAAATATGGTTTGGGTTGTCGAAACGTATGCGGATCGAAACGCTCAGACGGATATTGTAATGATGTCGCAAAAGGATGTTTTTACTAGGAAATGTGCCGTATGTTTGGCGTGGATATCTCGGGCCATCTTTGAAAATATTTTTATTAAATGTAAGACAAGATGTTTCCTTAAGTAATAGCGGGTGGAGCAAGTATAATTCTGTCATTCTGATTATCTGTAACTTTTAAAAGAAACAAGAGTCCTTGTTCCTCTTTAATTTTTGTACTAATTAATTTTTGAAAATTATGTATGTTCGTACTCTTTTAATGCATTTTCTATAATTTCCGTCAATATATCTAGTGTTAATGTAACGATTACACCAACAATGTTATCCCAGAGTTGCCATGTGGTTTGATGCTATTTTATGTATTTTTTCTCTTTAAAAATTCTAAAAAAAAATATCTAGAGCAGTCAAATCAGCAGATTTAGGTGGCCACAATAAATCTCTCGTTCGAGAAATTAAGCGACTAGGAAAATGTCCTTCAACTATTGATTGCTTTATATGACACATGTGTTGTCTACACCATATATTATTCAGTCCTTGCTCTTCCTATTAAGGTTATAGTGTGTCTATAGCGTTCACCGTTGACTGTAACTTAATTTTTACTGTTGACTCTAAAAAAATTGATCCAATGATGCTTTGAGCCTGAATAAAGAGCATGAGTAAAGACATTTACCATCAGACCACCGCAGTCAGCAAAAAAAAAGAAAAAAACAAAAAAAAAACTTAGTTAAAACACTAAACTTCACACATTTTCGTTTGTTCTGCCTTATCTTATAATGCCAAGCATACATCTTGTTTATATATACATATAAAAATCGACAATTTTTTTCCAACATTAATTTATTCAAAAAAAACGACTATTTTTCTAAAGGTATCAAAAATACTGTTTAAAATGACGAAAAAAATACTGTGCAAGTTAGAGCTCTTAATATTATTATTAAGAAGTGCCGCATCGCATATTTCAATTTCCCATTTAAATAGCATAGGATTTTTTTTTTAATTTTGGAATTTTATAGCTCTACAGCGGAACATTACTGTGGAAAGACTATTACAAATCTTAGTATCGTATATCGTAGGAAAATGAACGTTCTTCAAAAAATGTCTTTTATAAATTTGCGATAAATTTACTGTTTCAAAAGTTATTCGAGGCTAAAGTTGAATGCATAATACATTTTTACATTTTTTTAATTTTTCAAAGAAACTATCAATATCGAAAAATTTTATTCGTCCTTTTTTGTAGATCTTTCCATTTCCTATAAATTTTCGTTAATAAATTTTTCCAAACTCCGTAAGGATCATGAGTTATTTAAATTGAAATGTGAATTTTTCTAAATAATCGGATTTTTATTGTTTATAATTGATTATAAATTCAATTTTTCAACTGAAAATTATTGAAAACATAAATTTATCGAAATGTTATATGAGAATTTGCACCTCTTAATATTAATATCAGAGCTCAACCTTCCACAGTTTTTTTTTCATCATTTCTAACAATATTTTCGATACATTTAAAAAAATATTTTTTTTTTAAACATTTTTTTAAAACATTTTATTATATTTAGTAATAAATAACTGTATTTTGAAAACAGTTATTTAATACTAAATAAACATGATTGGAAATTTTAAGATCGTTTGCTATATATGTACATATATTTTATTACATATATTCTCTTGACCGTTTATTATTATTATTATTTTTTTATTTATTGGGTTTTTCGGTCAGTAATTAAGTTTTAATTTTTTATTTTTTTATTAACGTTTCGGTTCAAACAAAGAACCATCCTCAGAATAATTCTACAATACATAAAAATTTTATAAAAAACACAAACTTACATTTAAAAACATACCAATATTTAAATAAACAATTAATTTTTAAATTTTTTAAAATAATATGTGATAATTTAAAAAAAAATATTTAAATGACATGTTTGACTTTGACATAATTAACAATTCTTTCACCTTGAAATTTTTGTTTTTTATTATAACCTAATTGTTTTGAATTTGTTATGTAGAATATTAGATGCAAAAATAAAAAAATATGAAAATTTATTATTTAATAAAAATAAAAAACGACATAAAAATCCTAGATTTTGAAAAACAATATAAAAAAGAAATATAAAAGAAATGATTTATATAAAAAAAAACACATAATACCATTAATTTCAGAAATGATACAGATAATTTAAGTTGTATATATAATAACATTATTAAATAATAAATTTTCATAATTTTTTATTTTTGCATCTAATATTCCACATAACAAATTCAAAACAATTAGGTTATAATAAAAAACAAAAATTTAAAGGTGAAAGAATTGTTAATTATGTCAAAGTCAAACATGTAATTTAAAAATAAAAAAAAAAAATTATCACATATTATTTAAAAAAATTTAAAAATTAATTGTTTATTTAAATATTGGTATGTTTTTAAATGTAAGTTTGTGTTTTCTATAAAAGTTATATGTATTGTAGAATTATTCTGAGGATGGTTCTTGGTTTGAACCGAAACGTTAATAAAAAAAAAAAAAAAAAAAAAAAAAAAAAAAAATAATAATAATAATATGTATATATATATATATATATATATATATATATATATATATATATATATATATATATATATATATATATATATATATATATATATATATATATATATATATATATATACCCCTTTGTGGATCAGACCTTGACGTGGTAAAGGGGTTTGAGAAGGGCAATGAAGCTTTGAGCTATGCCGTCTGGAGTCTATGCTCCTGGGAGGGTCACCCCTGGCGGACAGGTCAAAGCGGAGGCCTCAGACTAACATGATCCAAAATCTGCCAACCCGCATTGGACCAGCGTGGCAGATTACGGTCCATACCTTCAACATGGTATTTCACTATGCTGAAATATGACAGTACAACCTCAAACACGGCCCTCATTCCCCGGAGGCCAAGGGGCAACTACCTACGGCAGCGGGAAGACCTGCCCCAAGGCAGAGGGTGCTAAGAATCACCGGGTTAGATCAGGCTGCCATTGGACTTTTGACATTGCAACGTTAAATATACGGACTATGAAAACAGAGGCCCGATTGCAAGAACTGTTAATCGAACTTGACAACATACATTGGGATATTATTGGGCTCTGTGAAACACGAAGGAAGGGTGAAGAGTTAATCAAACTGGAACCAACTGGACACGTACTCTACACTCGAGGTACGGAAAATGGCCGATGTGGCGGAATAGGATTCCTCATCAATCGAAAGCTGAAGGACAGTGTGGTAAAATTTGAAAGTACGTCCGACCGATTAGCTCAATGCGTCATTCAGCTGAATAAAAAGTTTAGGCTTCAAATCGTCCAAGCTTATGCACCAACTATAAGCCATAAAGATGAGGAAATTGAGGAATTTTATGATGATGTGGCCCAGCTTTTATACAAGGAGAAATGTAGGTACAAAATCCTGATGGGTGATTTTAATGCCAGAATTGGAACAACAAGAACAGACGAAAATGCAACTGGCCCATATGGAACTGGTGAGCGAGACAATAGAGGTGACAGATTAGTTGATTTTGCTGAAGGACAAGAACTATATATTATGAATTCATTCTATAAGAAAAATATCAGCAGAAAATGGACATGGAAAAGTCCATCTGGGCTCACAAGCGAAATTGACTACATCATGACCAACGATAAAACAATATTTACCAATTGTACTGTCCTTAACAATTTTAATGTTGGAAGTGACCACCGAATTGTACGAGCAAGGGTTCGGATTGACTGTCGAAAAGAGCGCGAAAAAATGGTAAGATCAAAGAAGGGTAAGGTGGATTCTGGAAAACTGCTGGAGAGAGGAAGCGATTTTGAGATTGTTTTGTCAAACCGGTTTGCTGCGTTACAAGATCCAGAGGAGGTGGAAATATCAGTTCAATATGAAGAAATCGCCAACAATGTACTTCAAACGGCTGCTTCAATAGCACCAGAGGAAAAATGTCTCAAACAAACAAAAATCTCCAGTGAGACCATTGATTTAATGAAGAAACGGCGAGCAATGAGAAATGCAGGTAGTCCTTTTGGCAGGGTCGAGTACACTGAGCTCTGCAAAACTATAAGAAAACGTATCAGAGAGGACACGCGCCGATTCAATATGCAGCTAGTGCAAAAAACCCTGGAAGAAAACAAAGGTATTAACAAAGCTAAACAGAAGCTGAGAAACAAAAGAACGCAAATATATGCTTCAAAGCGTGAGGATGGCACAGTGTGCAGGACGCGTACCCAAATGTTAGAGATTGTCAGAAGGTTTTATTCCCAGTTATATGAAGATCAGAGCCAGTCAGGGACAGCAATACCCACGGAAGAACAATATATAATACCAGATATCGTAGTGGAGGAAGTAACAAATGCTATAGAATTGATGAAGAACGGCAAGGCTCCAGGAAAGGATAGTGTAACTGTCGAAATGCTAAAAGCTGGTGGTCGGACGTTACATAAAACACTGGCAAAATTATACTCAAAATGCCTCAAAGAACAAAAAGTACCTGACTTATGGAAAAATGCAGAAGTAATCCTTTTACATAAAAAAGGAGCACAGGAAGATTTAAAGAACTACCGTCCAATAAGCCTCCTATCAGTGATGTACAAAGTTTTCACTAAGATAATTTCTAAAAGAATATTAAAAAAACTGAATGACGCACAACCAAGAGAACAAGCAGGATTCAGAAGTGGATTCAGTACAATGGATCACATCCAGGTTGTACAGCAGGTCATAGAAAGGCACAACGAATACACCATGCCACTGTGCTTGGCTTTTATCGACTACGAAAAAGCATTTGATTCCATCTCAAAGCATGCGATAATGGATGCACTGCTTAGCCAAGGTGTAGAGAGAGCCTATGTAAACCTATTAGAATCGATATATGATGGAGCTACAGCCACAATTCACCTTGATGATCTTGAAGTGGTAATTAATATAGAACGAGGTGTACGGCAGGGTGACGCAATATCGCCTATTCTTTTCTCGGCTGGCCTTGAAGAAGTATTCCGTAAACTGGATTGGGAACAGGATGGGGTAAAGATCAATGGTGCAAACTTAAACCATCTTAGATTTGCAGATGATATTATTCTCATTTCACAAGACCCAGAGGAGCTGCAAAGACGCATACAAGAACTGCAAAGGGCTGGTGAACCATTTGGCTTGAAAATAAACCTGAAAAAGAGTCAGGTTATGTTCAATAACTTCGCTCAGGACAGAAGAATTTCTGTTTTAGGAAGGGATTTAGAGATTGTGGACAGCTTTGTATATCTTGGGCAGAGGATTTCCATGGAGGGGAATACCGCCCGGGAGGTGGAACGGCGTATTAAATGTGGCTGGCAGGCATTTGGTAGGCTCAACATAGTGTTTAAGAGCAGAACTCCCACTTTGCCTGAAAAGAAAAGTATTCGATCAGTGCGTTCTACCCGTTATGACATACGGAAGTGAAACCTGGACACTCACATCGCAATCAATTCAAAAACTTCGGGTGGCATAGAGGGGAATGGAAAGATGTATGCTTGGCATTACAAGACGAGACAGAAAGTCCTGCGCATGGATCAGGGAACAAACAAAAGTCTGTGACATCATTGGAAGAGTAAAACAGTTGAAATGGAGAAGGCAATCCTGGAGTGGATACCGCTTGATCGCAAACGTCCGCGAAGAAGACCGAAAGCACGATGGACTGATGACATCGTTAAGTATATTGGACCCGAGTGGCAGAGGAAAGCCCAGGACCGTGAAGGTTGGAAGCATGCTGAAGAGGCCTTCATCCTGCAGTGGATCGATACGGGCTGATGATGATGATATATATATATATATATATATATATATATATATATATATATATATATATATATATATATATATATATATATATCTTAGCCGGTCGCGTTGGTGCGGCGGTAAGAGCGCCTGCTTTGCCGAATCCGCGCTGGAGCGATAGCTGGTTCGCTTCCAGCGCTCGGATGGTTATTTTTCTTTCTTCTGTCCGTTTATCTTTCCTAAATGTTTGTGATTGTTTCTAGGCAAGAGTGTAAAATCCGACTACGAATTACCCCTCAGTGACGCCAGTTAAAGGTTGGGTAAGGCCGGATGCCTTCTGATAAGTGTTCTACGTTGGTCACTCGCCAGTCGGTAGGTTTCCTGATAGACTTATGGGTAGGCACATAACCAAGGGTTTATAGGCCGAGGGGGGTGCTGGCCTGGGTTTATCGGAAGCTGATGACCGTGGTTCGGAACCCACGTTAAGCTGTAGGTCCAGTCGCTAAATAGCCTAGTTGCTGATGCGCCTCTAACCCAAACACTTTACTTTTATATATCTTATCTTGTAATGCTAAGCATACATTTATATATAATTTAGTAATAAACAAAGCAATTTTTACACTTATTAGTTTTGTTTTTCTTAATAACACAACACCATCTATTTATGAAAACCGACACTATTTTCCGTATATATCTGCGAGCATTGGTAATACATCAGAAAAACAAAAACGATTATAAATTTGCATTAACAGCTGCGGCTTTTCCGGCTTAAGAAGATTGAAGGGGCGTGAAGGGAATGAGAAAGAATGATGAACTAATTAGCAAGGCCTTGATGTTAATTGTTTGGGTTGAATCAGAATTTTGCCGTTAAGCATCAACTACTTCCCTATGATAAATGAGGTTGCATTAATAAGAACTAAATTGTTACCTTGCACCATCTCATGTTTATTACTTATTCTGCTTAAACAAATAGAAAATACGCGGTGTGTAAACAATGTAATAATAAGGTGGCGTAGAGGCTTAGGCGTCTTCAGGGCGAACAACCAAGGGTCACTTGATAGTCCGCAGCAATTCTTTTTGTGAACCGAATCTTTCAAAAACAGGCCTATGGAAACAGTATGTTCTGAAAGACTCAGGTTTTCAGGTGGTTTAACTCTTCGACTACCAAACATATTTTTACTCAAATATGAAAATAAACTAATTTATTTAATTAATCAAACCCAAGATGTAGCTGAAAAAATACAAAAAAAATTCCGTTTCCACGGAGAAACTTAGGAAAGCGGGAAATGTAATGGGACACATTGTTCCAATTGTACTTATAAGTGGGATAATATGTCCCGTTGGTATTCAGATGCAAAATATAATATAGAAGTAAAAGAAGACATTTATTTTCATAGTCAGTAAAACTCAAGACAAAATAATTAATTATATTAATTGCGTTAAACCATATCATACTTCTAATACGTACTACAATCAAATCTGATATGAAGTAAAGCAATTTGTACATAGCGAAATGTTACATACTGTCCTCTTATCTCTTTTGTCCAGGGCTCATTTGGTGCATATTCGCCGGCCAGAACTTGGGACTGGTATATTATTTCCAATTTTCAGTAGAAGTTTGACTGAGCTTTCTTGTAATTTTAGCACTCTGATGTCTAGTCAGAACAAACTATTCTGCCAAATTCACGAGAAAACTTAAAAAAAAAACTTTTTTTAACGCCTCTTGATGTACAATATGCGCATTTACAGCTATCGTAACAAATTTATTAAAAAAAAAATCTTCCATCGCTTAGTAGATTTTCTGTCATAGACGTGATCTCTGTGATCTGCCAAATCTACCCCTCCCATAGTTTTGCTATATGTTACAATAGGGGTAGGGCACGTGACTTCTTGTTTTTACCACCTTTTTGTTTTCTTTTTATAACATCAGTTTCTGGATTAGTACAAATACTGATCACATATACCTCTTTAGAATACAACCACCTAACTGCAAGTAGACCATACTCAGTTGCTAAAAACTCCGAATCCCATTTTTCCTTTAGATTAGTTGCCAAAATCGGCATATTTTTTCAAATTATTGATTGATTTGTCCGGTACTTTGTGATAGTTAATTTTTTAAATCGAATAAAACAATTTTATACTTTAAAATTTGTGTGGCTATAGTTTCGTAAAACGATTTTACATTCTCAAACATTACATTAAAACTAAAGTTTTACAACTGTTTATCCTATGTAATTTTATATTTTTATTGGGGTTAATTTTTTACAATATTTTAAATAGTGGGGAATTTCGCAGATCCGCCTAATCGTTTAATAGCTGTCTAGACGAGTCTTTATTATATTTATAAATTTCAATAGCTACTAAATTGTTTAATTTTTTGCTTTTTGGCGTTGTATGTAAAATTTTTCAAATTTGTAATCTCGGGAAATATATGTCCGATATCTATGAAATGGTTCGCAAATTTAGAGTGTTGTTTCTTTAATATATACGCAGATTTATGTCATTTGAATCTGGTCTGAAAATTTCTGTTGGTTTGTCCCACATTGCAGCTACTGCACTCGTTGCAACTTAACATATAAAAACAGCTGTAAAACCTTAGATTAAAGTAGTGTTTGAGAATGTAAAATCGTTTTATGAAACTATAGTCACACAAATTTAAAAATAAAAGCAATAGATAACAAAGTATTACATTGTTTTATTCTATTTTTCTGTTTTTTATATAAGCTCCAACTGCTACGCACAATAATGCACTCAAAAACTTTATACTTGAAAAAAGTCGGTCAAAAGCAATTATTACATTATGATTTTCTAGACTTTCGCATAATTTGTATACAACTCGTTCTCCCAAAGTATTGTTACTGTTGTTATTTGTCATGTCTTTACCTGAATATATATCTAAATCGTAAATGTAGCCGTTCAGAGAATCATACCGCTATTCTTTATTCCTCGTTTTACAGGCTTCAACGGCATACCATATATTGTTTCGATACAGATCTGGTTTTGAATTTTGTCATTGACTCATCAATAGATTGATAATTACCTTCGCTAACAGCGAATGATATCAATTGTTCTATTGGAACCTTTGGTGTAAAACACTAAACTTGAAGAGATTTACCACTAAACACCAAAACACTTTTTTGAACTGCTCGACGCACGTTTCGCTAACCACGTTAGCATCATCAGGAGATGATTTAATCGAGATTAAATCATCTCCTAGATTATCTAATCTATTATGTATCTAATAGATTAGATAATAATTATATGTCTAATCTATATGATTATCGAATCTAGATTAAATCATCTCCTGATGATGCTAACATGGTTAGCGAAACGTGCGTCGAGCAGTTCAAAAAAGTGTTTTGGTGTTTAGTGGTAAATCTCTTCAAGTTTAGCGAATGATATGTTTGAACCATAAAAGAAGAAACATTACGATATGCACAACGGGTAAAAATTGATACCACCAAGTTCTTTCAGAAAGAATGTACTGGTACACTGAAGCATAATTTAGGTATTCCAATTGTACAAACCGCAATGCCTAGAAATAGATATTCAAAGATAAAATCATTGTTACATTTTGCCAGTAATGGCAATTTCGATAAAGATAGAGATTATAAACTAAGAGCTTATAAACTTCTACCCCTAATTGATATATTCAATGAGAAATTTCAACAATTCGGAGCGTTTACGTCCTATTTATTAATCGACGAAATGATAGGAATTACTATGGGCACTATGTGTGGCGTATTACTATGTGCACTAGGCAAAGAAACTCAAAACAAGACAGGCTTGACTCTGGGATCAGGACTTTTTACAAAATTACTGTCATCATGATCAGATAAATAATTTAGCTAAGGCAACCGGTTGGAAGCATGATGCCAAACAAAGGGTTGATATACTTTAGTATAATATATACTGTAACAAATGCATGGAATTTGTATCCATGGTCATGACAAGTCTTAGTTGCCTTGAGTTTCAAAGAGCTATTTTAGTGTCATATTTGAACATCATCCATCAAAAGACAGGTTACAGTTGGGGCTGTACAACCAGATATGTGCTTTGATGGCTTGAATCATTTTATACAATATTGTCAGAGGCAAAGGAGATATTGCCAAAGCAGACCGAAAAGTTACTGTTCAAAATGTGGTGTTACCCTTTGTGGAAATTGTTTTCTTCTCTATAACCAAAATTAAATCGTAGTTGTTATTTTATATAATTTGTTTATAATTTACTTATGTATTTTTCTGTACATAAATATTTTAACGTTTAAGTAGTTGCTGTTTTTGCCCAGTGATCTATTGTGCTCTCAGTGATCTATAGATCACCACTTCTTTGAAAAAATATTGAGGAATGAATTTTTGTTATTTGAGCACAAATATAGAAGGGTTCGTCAAAGTTAAAAAAAAACTTACTTGAACCTTTATGGGAGATTTTGTTCATAACTCAATAAAAATTACTCAAAATGAACGAAGTTCTGGTACTCTGGAAAACGTTAACAAATTACGTACCCGTTTTAAATTCATGGAATGGTTAGGGAATGTATCAAAGATTCGACATCGTTCGTTGGCCCATAGCAGTGTCTTCCCAGGCATTGTTATTTAGAACATGGCACAATTCAGTTCATGAATGTGTGGTTGCAGATCTTCATTATAATACATGCAGCAATGATCATATGAAGATGACTTTTTAAACAAAGCGCAAAGTATTTACTTGTTCATCCAAATTTGTTTTGTTTTCTTCAAATTAATCAACACAGTTCTTACGACTTCTAATATTTTCTTCAAATCTCTTGTATGGCTTCCATGGACTCACAGGATGCTATATCTGGTGAATACAGTATCTGTTTGATTTTTAGCGAAAAATTGATGTATAATTATTTCGATGTGCGATCGAATGTGAATCGTGCTTTATTGTAATACAAAAATCATTAATTGTTTTGCCTCAAATCCGGAGATTTTTTCGAATGGACTCACACAAATGACTCACAATATCTAAATTATATTTTGTATTAACTGTTTGAACAGTTGCATCTCTTTATAGATAACACCACGGTAATCAAAAACATTTTTTTTGTTGAGAAATAAAAACAACAACAATTTGCAAATAGTGTTTAAAATCCCCAAGTCCACCAGTAAATTCCTTTTTACTGCCAAAGATAAAACATCACAAAATAAAAAATCTGGAGTTTATATGTTAAGTTGCAAAGAGTGCAGTAGGTGCTATGTGGGACAAATGTGTCGAAATTTTCAGACCAGATTCAACGAACACAAATCTGCGTATCTATTGAAGAAATAAAATTCTAATTTTGCGAACCATGTCATTAAACATTTAGAAGCGATTGAAATTTATAAATATAATAAAAACCCGTCTAGGCAGTTATTAAACAATCAGACTAATCTCCGAAATTCCCCGTTATTGAAAATATTCTAAAAAAGTTAACCCCAATAAAGTGTGAAAACGTATATCCAGTGAGAGCAAATTAAAACTAAAAATTTAGTGATATAAAGTGGAAGTTAAAAGATTAAATACAATACAATTCATGTATAATGAATATTAGTTATACAAAGGCTGTTGTTGATCAGAAGTAACAGTAGGAACAAATTAAATTTATCGAAATATAAATACGATTCGAACTAAGGTTAAAATACTTCCATAATACCAAGCCAGGTGGAAGGTTATATTATTATTAGTGCAGTAAGTTTAATTTCGTTTCAGTTAGACTTTATACCAAAATAAGTATTTTTCGAACCTGTATTTTTTCGGATTTCGATTTATGTCACTTGTATTTTTTGTACATCCAGATTGATTTCCTCTCCTGGAACCTACTACACCTCCACTTTAATTTATATTTCGCTAATTCCTTGTTTGTTCTTCAATATTTTCGAATAATCGATATTTTGCACTTCTGAATGCTGATAAGAGGCCGATCTAGGACGGGTTGACCGGGGCCGTCCTCTTTTCGCATATAAAGATAAGGAAGCAGCCACCGTCCCGAGGTCACGCTCAACCGTGATCAAGAAACATGCCCGTACTGGAGTTTATTTGTTTACTGAGTTTTAAAAATTACGTAGCAGACGGAAAGAATCAGACTAATATAATAGAATAGAATCAGAAAATAAAAATATGGAGGAAATAAAAAGAATGTTGGCGCAAATAAGCACACAATTAACAGTGGTTGAAGAGAAACTATATAAGAATACAATATAAGTGAACTCAAACAAGAAAATCAAAAATTAAAGCAGATAGTTAAAGACCAAGAAGAGAGATTGGAGAAGGTTGAGAGAGAAATAAGAAGAAATAACATTATAGTGCAAGGATTGACTGATACAGATAGGGAAGAACATGGGCAAGCAAAAGAGAAGGTGCAGGAATTGCTGAGGGAAATGGGAGTAGAAATTAATACGGCGGTAAATATAAAGGAAATCACGAAATTGGGAGCCTATAAATTAAACAAATAAAGATCAGTTCTTGTAAAGCTACAAACATGGGACAAGAAAATGGAAATATTTGAAAGGACCAAGGAACCGAAAGGGGAGGGACATCTGGATTAATGATGCCTTACAAAAAAGGTTCAAGGGGAAAGGAAACTTTTGATACCCCACTTAAAACAAGCAAAACAGCAAGGATACACAGCCTATCTTAGATACAACAAGATAATTGTGAGCGGACAAACGTACGGAGTAGAACATCAAAAGTCCAAAAAATATGTAGAAGTAGAAATAATACACATATAGCTAACTAAAGGTCACCGGAGTCTGAGGCCCTCAAGGAAGATCGGAGAAAAATCACGAGAACTGAGCGAAAAAACTGTTAAGGGAAGGTGCAGAGATGAACAAAGATGACGACGATGAGGCAATGAAAAGGAAAACGAATAAAATGGAAAATAGAAAGAGGAAGAAGGAACGTTTCTTGATAAGTAAAGACTCGAGAAAGGATTTAATGGAATTTAAGAGTATAAATGGGCGAATTTCATACATTAGATTAAAGAATGATATAGCCAACATTACAATCATAAACGTCTACGTACCAACAGAGAAAGCAAATGAAGAAGAGAGGGATGAGTTCTACGCCAAAATAAGTAAGACTTGCGAAAAAAAAACAAAACATGATACAATTATTCTTATGGGAGACTTCAATGCAAAGATGGGAAAGGGAGAATACTGGAGAGAAGTGGTTGGAAGAGAAACCTTGCATAACTACACAAATAACAATGGAACGAGACTGTGAAATTTAGCAACAGAAATGGAAATGTGCATAGTTAGCACAAAATACCAACACAAAATGCAGCATAAAGTAACATGGTTAATCCCAGGCAGAATGACAAGAAACCAGATCCTCATAGACAAAAAAAGACAAAAAATGATACAAGATGTAAGATCGTTCCGAGGAGCAGACGTGGATACTGATCACATTCTAGTAATAGCGAAGCTTAAGTTAAGAATGGTAGGTGGAATAAATTTACAAACAGAAGGAGATGGCACATTGAGATGATAACAGGTAAGGAGTCACTATACGAACAAGAAGTCAGAAAACAACTAGCAGACAGTCCAGAAGACGAAAACATAGAAGTAGAATGAAGAAATATAAAAGGATGTATTGAGTACGGTGCAGATAATATAATGAAAAAAAAATCGATAGAAGGAAGGAATGGTTTGATGAAGAATGCAGAGGAAGAGGGCTGCTAGATTGAAGAGGTTAAGAACAGGGAGTGATGTAGACTACAGGGCGTATCAGGAAATTAGAACAAACAGCACTAAACTAGTAAAAACTAAGAAAACTAGATGGATAGAGAAAATTATAGAGATGATAGAAAAAGATAATAAGAATAACATAAAATTATATAGATATATCAAAAGGCAAAATGCGAAAAGGAACACAACAAACATAAGTAGCACCGAATGGGCGAATCATTTTAGGAAAATATTAACAGATAACAGAACGGTGATGGAAAGGGAAAAGGATGGAAACCTGGATAGCAATATGGAAAAAGAAGAACTGGATATACCAACAGAAGAAGAATTTAATGATGTAATAACTCAACTTAAATTAAATAAAGCAGGTGGATTAGATAATATGGTCAATGAGATGATAAAATACGGGGGAGAAGCCTTAGGAAGAAGGACTTTGAGGCTGATAATACCTATCAGGAAGAAAGAAAAAATGCCCAATGAGTGGAAAAAAAGGGATAATAATGCCAATTTATAAGAAGGGAGATCCAAAAGGTTGTGTAAATTACAGGGGAATTACCTTGCTTAGTGTTATATATAAGATACTGACCTTGATAATAAATAACAGATTGATAAGGTATACAGAAAAAAAAATTGGAGGCTGTCAATATGGCTTTAGGAGAGGCAGATCTACTATTGACATCATCTATATATAGTAAAGCAAATAATCGAAAAATCTCAGGGATATGGAATGGAATTAATGGAAATCAATGTATATTGATTTCAAACAAGGTTTTGATAGTTTGAAACGGGGACAAGTAATGAAAGCTATGACGGACATGAAAATACCGGGCAAGCTAATAAGACTAATAGAAACGGCAATGAAAAATTCACAAGCAGTAGTTAGAATAGCGGAAGGAGAAATAGAGGATTTTGAGATCAATATAGGAGTGAGACAAGGAGATGGGCTATCAACAACATTGTTTATATTAACACTGGATGCAGTAATCATAGAGTGTAACTTCCCGGGAACAATCATCAATAAGACGACACAAGCAGTTGCATACGCAGATAAGCTTACTGTGCTAGCTAGAGAAAGAATAAGCCTGGAAGAAGCCATTCAAAAAACTGAGGCCTCACAATAAATCAAGAAAAAAGCAAATATATGGAAATAAGGAAAGAACAGAGAAGAGTTGCAACCAAATCAGTAAAAATACGAAATTGAAGTACTGGAAAACTTTAAATATTTGGAATAATAATAAATAGCAAAAGGCACAGAAATATAGAGATTGATCACAGAGTACAGGCGGGACGCAAAGTCTATTATAAATTCAAAAGCATTATGAAAAGCAGAAACATAAGAATAAATACAAAAATGAAGGTATATAAAGCAGCTATTAGACCGGTGGTGACCTATGGGGCAGAGATAATCAATTTAACAGGCTTGGAACAGGAAAAGTTACGAATATTCGAAAGAAACATAATAAGAAGAATATATGGATTAAAAAAAGTTGCAGAAGATGAACACAGAAGGTTAATGAATTTTGAAATAAAAATCAGAAGATATAGTGAACACCATAAAAGTGCAAAGACTCCGCTGGTTTGGTCATATAAGAAGAATGGAAAGCAACAAAGTAGTAAAGAAAAGTATAATGTGGAGACCAGATACTAACAGAAGAAGAGGTAGACCGAAAAGTAGGTGGGAAGATCAGGTGCGGGAAGACATAAGGAAATTGGAAATACAAGCATGGTGGGAAACTACACTGGACCGAGATGTGTGGAAGAAAATAACGGAAGAAACAAGGACAAACAATAGGATAGAACAAGGTAAAAATAGAGGTACGTGGACTAACTCACCACAAGAAATGAGTTTCTAGAGCTCAAAAGAATCGAGCGGCTGCAATTCCTAATGGAATGTGGAGCCACGTATATATATATATATATATATATATATATATATATATATATATAACCCCAATAAAAATGTAAAAATAGATATATAGAATAAACAGCAGTAATACCTTAGTTTTAAAGTAGTGTTTGATAATGTAACATTTTTTTACGAAAATATAGTTAAAAAAATGTTTTATTCGGCTTAATGACGCTATAATGTTTAATTTAATAAGCAAAATAATATGAAATATTCCCCAGGTATCAATGATTATACCAACGTAAAAAACAAATTGTTACATCGATACCTAAAACGCGAGAATAAAAAAAAAAGTCAGTAGTAACTCAACTAGCCATCTAACACACAAATTTTATGTATAATAATAATATGTGATTCATAAAACATTTAATATAAATAAAACAGTATAAACATTAAATCATCCATGTCCAGTGACCCATTTTTAGTTGTTTTTGTCATATTCCTTTAAAATTAATCAAAAAAAAGCTGGATTAAGAACTTTGTTCTGTAAGCGGTTGTTTAAGGAATGTGATTATATAAAATTGCTAACTATTATAGTTCAGTAAAAAAGTAGATAATATATCTAAAAGTAATCAATTTGTTCTGGTCAGAATTAATGTTTTTAACAATTTCTTGGAAAATAACCTGATAGTTCCTACGTTCTACCCAGCTACAAGTAATTTTCTACACCCTTGAATGTACGTAATGATAGGTTGTTACGACGCTAGTTTTTTGTTATGGATAATTGCACAAAAATGCTTTACTTCATAATTAATGACTTTCTGGTACTCGTAATGCAATCATCAATATCACTTTAAATAAGTAATGTATTAGGAAACTAACGAATACAAGAAAATATTAAAATATTTAATAATAGGTTGTGGATAGATAGTTTGGTTTAAATAATTCTGTGAATAGGCTTTTTTGTATATATGTTTTTATGAGAATATGATACACGTTAGTAAATTAACTAATCGAAAGAACTGTGGAAAATTCAACAGCTGACATTACATTTCTGTGGCGTACGATACCATTAACAATAGTTTACTTGATGTCGGTTTGGATCCAGAAAGGCAAAGGGAACATTTTATTGTAATGAAATTATTTGAGAATTAAAATTGACGCTTGTTTTCTGAAAAATAAACTGCATTCTTTAATGATAATATTATAAATGGATTTATTGGTTAGAAACAAGATAACAAAATACAATAGAAAGTTTGTTTCTTTACAGCTTTTGCTCTGGAAAAGGGTCTTTCAAATAGAGCGTTGTTATTTCTTGAATAAAACACAGAATTTACGTTGATTTGGAATAACGTTTTATTGATAAATGAAGCTGAGACCTCGCTTTGTACATAACCCCAAAAGTGGTCATTTAAGACCACCATTTCTTAGAATAACTCGTCCAGGGATTTTTTTCTTAATAAATCAATTTTATTTTTAGTAGAATGAGGTGTAGCCACTGTTAGAGCCACATATCCTCATATCAATATTATTCAATTCAGAGTACAAAAATCCAGTTATGATCTCACATATCGAACACCGTTCACAGTTATAGCTTTACCACCAGCATTCTGAAAAAAATACGGCCCAATTACAACTCCTGACCATATTGCACACCAAACAGTGACTCGTTTAGGATGTAAAGGTTTTTCACGAATCAATCGTGAATTTTCCTCACCCCTAATGTAGTCATTTTGTTTATTCACATTTTTGTTTATAACAAGTTCAAAACGTCCTTCATCCGAAAAGATGATTTTTTGAGAAAAATCATCTATTCTTTGATCCAATCGACAAATGCACGACTTTCTGAACTGAAACTCAAATAACATTCCTATGTTATTTGAAGCTAATATGCCTTCAAAATTAAATCCTTTCGTAAAATACGCCATATTGTGAATTTACTGACTGCAAATTGTTGTAAACGTCGATTGATATACATTCCTGTGTCTTCAGCAACACTTTCACGTACCAAATCAATAGGCTCTTGTAAACGACCACTACAATGAATATGCAGGCCTACTGTCACGGCGAAACAATACTATTTTTTACCATACAATGGTGTTTATTATTCCTACTCTTTTTTGGAGTTTAATGGTGAGTCCAAGTTTCATTAAGAAGACCGTTGTGACATAGTCACTCGAATCTGTTTCTGGTCCATAGTGAGTAAACGCGGTACCCATCTCACTGATCGCGTTCTCATACTCAAATGTTCATGTAAAATATACCGTAAGCAATTCTCCGAGAAGTTAATCACTTTACTCTGGTATCGGCCAATACTATAGCATAAATTTAGACGATTGTTTCCTTAGTGGTGTATCCTAATGAGACGTCGTGAGGGCGGAACGTCACTTGTGCCGACTCGACCACATCAAAACTCAGAAAACCACGAAGTATGAAGGAACATAGTCCCCATAATTCTTCGATTCTCCTTCTTCGATTTGCTGGATGGTTCTTCCACGCAAAAATATATCCTGCTTTCAAACTGTCTAAACGAAACTAAATATCATATCGGCTTGAAACTCAAAGCGCTACTAGAAACAAAGCTACTTTTTAGAATCGCAATTTCGACTACATTACCATTTATTGAAAAAATACTTGACTTTTCAATCTATCCTCGTAAAGCGTTCGGATTTTCGTAATACTAGATAATAAAAAAAACCTAATGGTTAATCTTTTCAATATAATCATTTTCAATAATCATTTTCTTATTGAAGTCATATTCTGTACATTACAGCATTTTGTGAACAGTTAACCTGGGTGCGTGTTTTGTAAAAATACTTCTAAAAACAATTACAATAAAACAATATATTTCAAAAATGTTATTCAGCAATTATCTACGGCGGCCACAGATCGTTTCGCCAATGCTAGACGAAAAAGGAAGAAAAAAGAATCCTCACCAAAATAGCCGATATGCCGGAACTAACGCGCTCCCACTATAAATCATAGAAATCCAACGTGAACCCTTTGACTCTGATTTTCTCGGAGCATTTCGCTCGGAGAAGCGTGCACGAACAAAAGGTTACACGCTGCGTCCTTTCTGGAAATTGGTTTTTCTTTTTCTCTCGCGTTATTTGTCTGTTTTCGAGATGGTATATGATCAGGAACTGGTCGAGTCTGCCAACGACCCCTGGTGATCTTTACTACATAATTGCTATAATGAGAATGCCTTAATCAAAGGTGGGGGTGTTGATTGATTGTGCGAGTGGGAATATCGGTTTAAGGGGCCAACCTAAAAAATAAAACATGTTTTAAAAGCAATTTCAATTTTATTCAATATATGTAATCATCTTTATGTAATATTTTCTTTCTATCTTTTTTCTTTTCTTTCATTTATTCTTTCTCTAGTTCCTCTTACCCTTTCGAATGCCGGATTTGGACTTATTTTTTAATCCTTACCTACCGGTCTCTTTAATTTTTTTCAATTTAATGATATTGTCCTCATCACCTTCGAAGTGTTTTCTCACGCATTTATTTGTACAGAACTGTATATATATATATATATATATATATATATATATATATATATATATATATATATATATATATATATATATATATATATATATACCAGGTGTCCCATTAAGGATGGATCGCGGCCGTATCTTGAAAACTATTTATCCCACAGCTTTGGGGAAAAAAAAATTGTACTAAAAATGATCATGAGAAATTCACCAAAAATATTTTTAAGCTTCTAAAACGACCGCAAGAGGGCGTGACGAGCTAAACATTTTTTAAAAATAATTTTTTGTGTGTATTTTCAAGTGTTAACCGAGTAAGAAAAATACTCAGTTATAATTAGCAAACTGCCTCCTACAACTTTGTTTTATGACATTTTGTCGTAATTTCACAAATAGAGGGGTGGGGGGGAGTTTTACCTATTGAGCTAAAAAGTCGTCTAATGTCCGTTTGCCTTAACCGATTTTCCTCAATTTGGATTCATTTAAAAAGCAATTGCTGGGACAATGAGATAATCTGGGAGATAAATTATTTAGTTTATAAATGAAACCGCGAGGTGGCGTTACATTCAAGAATAGTTTTTTTGAAGTTTTGTTCAGTTTTTTCAAATAGATTGGTACAGCTTTTATTACATGGCTAGAAATTAAAGAGGAATAGGTAATTTAAAGAGGAATCATCCAGTGAAAACCCGAAATCGATATCTCTGACATGTCAAGAGATATTTCGATTTTTCTGAAAAAATCAGTTATTATTTCACTACTACCTGCATTAAGTTAAAAAAATATTAACCTACTGTTTGCCTTCCTTCACACTTTAGCCAGGCTTAGGACTGGTCCAAATTCTTCGTACCATATTAATTTGGAGCGTGTTTAAAGACCAACGGGTCAACAACGAAGATAATAATAATAACAACAGTCAAATAAAATTAACAGCACAACAGTCTAATAATTAACAGAATCTGAACTTTAACGCCTTTCTAAATGTTCAAAATGCTTTCCATCCTTAGAAATGCAAAGATTTATTTTTCGACGAGTACTAAAAACGGCAGCTTCAATTTCCGCTCTTGAAATGTTGGTTATTGAATTTTGAATTTTTTCAATCATGTTTTCTCGTGTGGTAGGACGAGTTTGAAAAACAAGGTCTTTTAGTCTTCCCCACAAGTAAAAATCGAGGACTGTCAAATCCGGTGAGCGCGCCGGCCACGAAAATAAACTACCCCGTCCTATCCAACGATTTGTAAACGAAGCATCCAAGAAGTTTCGAACCACCTGCGAGAAGTGGGCACGGCATCCATCATGCCTGTACCACATTTGTCTTCTTGTTTCCAACGAAACATCTTCCATTAGTTCTGGCAATCCATTTTGTAAAAAATTTAAATATGTTTCACTATTCAAATGTCCATTAAAAATAAAGGGACCAATAATTTTGTCTCCCAAAACACCACACCATACGTTCACACTCCATCTATTTTGGTGGTTGATTTCTGTGGTGTATATATATATATATATATATATATATATATATATATATATATATATATATATATATATATATATATATATATATCTTGAAAACTATTTATCCCACAGCTTTGGGGAAAAAAATGGTACTAAAAATGATCATGAGTAATTCACCAAAAATATTTTTAAGCTTCTAAAACGACCGCAAGAGGGCATGACGAGCTAAACATTTTTAAAAATCTTTTTTTTTTGTGTATTTTCAAGTATTAACCGAGTAATAAAAATTCTCTGTTATAATTAGCAAACTGTCTCCTACAACTTTGTTTTATGACATTTTGTCGTAACTTCGCGAATAAAGAAGTGGGGGGGAGTTTTACCTATTTAGATAAAAAGTCGTCTAATGTCCGTGTGCCTAAACCGATTTTCCTCAATTTGGATTCATTTAAAAGGCAATTGCTTATATATATATATATATATACTATAATGTTTTGTAATGCAAAGTTGTAGAAAATAACGTGACTAAGAAAAATTTAGAAATAATGCTTTTCGATGTTGCCAGATTTCTTCAGTGACTACTAAAACAATTTTTTTAATGGCAACGCCGTATTTTTTTAACATAATTTGACAAATCTTAAAATTTGAAATATAAATAAAATTTTTCTTATTTTTAAAATTCGAAATAAAAATTACAAAATGCTACTGCAGTAACGAAATAATAAATTTCTTTACTGGAGTAGCCCTTTTAGAACAATCAATTATTATTCAACAACAATACAACTTTTTTGCTAAAAGAAATTAGTTTAAAATAACAATAAAAAATAACTCCAATAAACTAATCAATAATTATTTTTTTAACACATGCTCAAACTAGAGCCCTCGTTGTAATCTACAATAATTAACTCATTTAACAATATTATTATTAACATTTTCCAACATATTAGGCGTAATGTTAGTAATTTCTTGTCGAATTAATTATTTCAACAGAATTTGGAGCGGTGACGTATACTTTGGTTTTTAAGAAACGCCACAGGAAAAAATCTAACGGTGTGAGGTCAGGCAACCCAGCAGGCACTCAACTGAACCCCTTCTTTCTATCCATCTTTCTGACAGCGGATCATAAAGATAATTCCGCACATTTCGCGTAAAATGAGGTGGTGCCCCATCCTGTTGGAAGTAGAACAACCTTCTTCCTGCTAAAGATAGTTCATCAATAAACAACTCAAGTTTGTTTCTCTCTAAATAACGTTCACTATTAAAATTCGGATAGGTCCGATCACTATTTATATTGTAGATTCCACACCATACGTTAACTCTTGGACTATTTTGTCTTCTTCTTTCTTCAGCCCAACAAGGATTACTGTCCAATATCATTACAGACCAATATCTGTAATTTTGTCTATTGACCATGACATTTAAATAAAAAGTTGATTCGTTGCTATAACAAATGTGCTTCTCGAAATTGGGTTGCTGATGCTTTTTGTCGAAAAACCAGTCGCAAAATTCCAGTTTTCTATCACAATCATCATCATGTAATGCTTGTACGCTTCTCATTTTGTATGGATGATAATTGTTCCCCTGTAAAGTGGCCCACATCTTTTTGTCAACCCCGAATTACAAAAAAAATATATGTTAGTTTTATAGTGAGAAAAAGAAAACAGGTTCACATTTTAAACCGTTAAAGGAATTTTTAACATATCTTTTACTTTGTCAAACTGTTTCTAGCAACCGTACACTGTTATTTATGATTTACAAGCCATAAATATAAAAATTTGTCGTCTTATCTTTGATCTGTCGCTCAGTCCACCCCCCGACTGTCATACCTGGTACAGTTCGAACGATATTTCCCAGTAGAAAGGGTTAAAGGGGCGGTTAAACTCGAAAGTCAATAATTCAACAATATAAAAGTCGCTGCCGAAAGTAATTTAAATAATTCTTGTGGAACATTTGTTCAATAAATTTGGGGCATCAGAAAATACCACGGTGCAGAATTTCTCAAGAAAAAAAAATTGTTGCAGAAATAAATTAACTGAAAAATGGTATTTGTTCGTAAAGTTACAGGTAAAGGGTGTCCCGTAATTTACGCAAGATTTGAATTTGCCGCCATTTGTGTGGTAACGTGTTACCCAAAAAAAACGTGGAATCCAAAAAAAAAAGAAAACAGTTTGACAGCTGACAGTTTAGGGTTAGTGAAATTGGAGCACTACACGAAAGAGAAACGCGTTTTCGTTGTTGAACAATATTTCAAAAATAATGAAAGTATGGCTGCTACAGTTCACAAATCTCGTACAAAATATGGTCGGAATATTGATTTAACTTCGCCAACTTTGAAGAGAATTATTAAAAAATTCAGGGAGATTGGATCGATAAACACACTGGCCGTCCAAAAACAAGCCGTTTAAATGATAATATCGAAGCAGTGCGTGAGAATGTTGGTGGAAGTGCAGGGACATCGATTCGGCGCCCTGGGCAAGAATTGGACATTTCAAGAAGCTCTCTACAGTGTATACTCGCGAAAAATATGCGTCTCCATAGAAGAACTGCAGCCTAGTGACCTTAAACACCGCAAAGAGAGTTTGTTGAATGGATATTATAACAACAAGTAAATGCTGATTTTTCGAGCAAAATTATCCTACGCAATGAAGCTCATTTTCACCTTGATGGCTTCGTTAATCGTCAAAATTGCCGCATTTGGGGTTCAGAGAACCCACATGTTATTGTCGAAAAACAAAAGCATCCACAACATGGCACTGTTTGGTGCCGATTTTGGGTTGAGGCGTCATTGAACCGTACTTTTTCTAAAATGAGGCTGATCAAGCAGTTACTGTTACTGGTGCTCGATATCGAGACATGATAACCGAGTTCTTTCTTCCTAAATTCGATGATATTGATGTAGACGACATGTGGTTTCAAAAAGACGGTGCGACATACCATACAGCCCGTAAAATAATCAAATTACTAATTAATGATGAGACATTTCCTGGTCGTGTACTTTCTCGTTTCGGTGATCAGAATTGACCCCCTAGATCATGTATTCATTGAATATTTAAGAAAAAAATTATGATTGTTTTAAGTCTTAAGAACGAAATCTTGAAAAAAGAAACTTGTTACGGACAGTTCATTAAGAAATTATAAAGGGTGACTTTTTTAGTTCGTCCAAACTTTTAATAAAAAAAAAAAAAACAACCAAATTAAATGTCTTGAAACTATTACCTTTATGTTAAATAATATTTAGTGGTATGTTTGAAAACAATTTCGGATAAATGTCCTTGCCACGCATATGAAACATGAACAATAACATAATAATCAGTTTAAAAATTTCGCGTAGCACAGACGGGAATGGGAAGGTGTATGCTTGATATTACAATGCGTTACAAAGCGACAGAAAGACCTGCATATGCATCCGAGAACAAACGAGGATATTTGATACCATTGTAAGAGTAAAGGAATTAAAAACGAGATAAGGAGGCCATACAGGAATAACATGTGACGACATTTCAAATAAAATATACCTAGTTCATGAAGAAGACCGAAAACATGATGGACTGATCATAACATTAATATATTGGACGGGAATGATAGAGGAGAGCTCGAATCATGTGAGTTGGAAGCATGCTGAAAAGGCCTTCATCCTGCCGTGGTTAGACTTTTGGCTGAGTGATGAAGATGAATTGAAATAAATTGATAAAAATAAAACATTTTGTTCTTCACGAGTTTATGCTTTTTTTGTATGATTCTTTTAAACTAATCTTGGTTAGCACAGTTTTTGCATCTGGATATAGATCTCCTCTTGAATTTTCTAAATTGTTATAACTTGAATCATCTTATACCCATCTTACAATTAACGTTTCTAAGGTCTTTTTGGTTATTTTCAGTGTTCTGGGCCTATACCGTACAATGTTATTTATACATTTTTTATTGTATTGTCGAGCAATATAGCCTATACATTTTTACTTCAGGCTGGCATTTCTACAGGTCAGAGCTTCCACCTTTGTTCTGCGTATTTCTTCATTTCTAATCTCGTTTCTCAAGCAAGTTCTCACCATAATTATCTCAGTTCTTCTTTGCGTTGCGCGCAGTATATTTCCTGATTGAACAATAATGTTTGTGATTGCTATTGCGTAGCCAGTGACATCAGTGGTAACTGCGGATTCTTAGTCCCCCATTAGAGAACCTCGTATTTTTGTAGTGATGTGTAAATAGTCAATCGTATAATAAAAAGAAACACCTATTAAACTTAAATTATTGTATTACGGACTTATTTAAGAACATAAAAATATATTCAATAAAATGTTTTAAAAATAACATGCAAAACTTCTAATACATACATTTAAGAACTGCAGTAAGAAAACAACATAAAAATGACTTGAAAGTAGTGTAAAATAGCCATTATAAAATTAAGTTTTACCATGCTCTATTTCAAAAACTCTGAATAAATTATTAGAGCGTGTTTCAAACATACATAAGTGTAAGTACATAAGTAGTGTACATACATAAGGAAGTGATTTAATTATCTCCTGATGATGCTAACATGGTTAGCGAAACGTGTGTCGAGTAGACCAAAAAAAGTGATTTGGTGTTTAGTGGTAAATCTCTTCAAGTTTAGTGTTTCACACCAAAGGTTCCAATAGAGGAATTGGCAATTGGGTGGGGTGATTTTTTTCTTGTGACACATAGCACATAGACCTATTTGATTTGCTGGAGGTTTCCGAGGCTGCTCTGTAACTTCTAGTTCTCCCTAATCTTTAATTTTATCCCTAATTTTTAATTTTATCGATTTTGGCATATTCAATACAGTTGAGCGAATTCCTATGTAATCCCGTATTCATTCAAAAAATAGTTTCTGTAAAAATTACCTCCGTATTTTTTTTATCTACGTCATTCACCTTGTAAATAACTAGATAATTTATTATATTAAGTATGGTTTATTTGTTTCACTATGAATAGTATCATCATGGTGTAAATTTGACATAAGATAACATTTACATATCATAAACATAAACAGTTTTATCTTTTTTGCAACATAAGATAAGAGCGTGCAATTCTCGTGAAAAGCAAACATTGACAACATTTCAAGCCGATTTACTGGGCGGATAAATTCAACACGAAGCTGTTTTATATTTCCTAACCATCATCTAAGTTTTTCCTAGCCGTTTTCTAAGAGGCATCTTGAATTTTTTTTAGGTTTCCAATTATCAGTAGTATCGTCCCTTCCACTTCCTTTTATGGGTTCACACATCCTTTCCACAACAGCATCTGCGGAATTATTTACCTCACAAGGAACCACAGGCTGTTTGCCAACATATATTTCCAAGTTACAAGTATAAAAAACTTTGGGATCACAAAGAGCATACATTTTTATTCCGTATTTTTTCAGTTTATTGGGTATGTATTAAAGGAAAATATATCTATTTCTAAATGTTTCTAATTTTTTGTCAGCTGTTGCGTAATGAAAAGGGGTAAATACAGTTTTACATTTTTCTACAAAGATCTCAAAAATATCTCGAATCGCTGCCAATCTATCAACAGACGTTCTAGCTTTGCGAGTTTCAAGATCGTCAAACCGCAAATGTCGCTGTAAGAATCGCGATCTTTGTAGAGACATTGTAAGCCGAAATATCTCGAAACCAGTGCCATCTACACCCCAAACATCTTCAGTGTTTAAGTGATTGCTTTTCATTACCCCCAACCAAATACAAGAGCCCAAACAATACAATAATTTCAACGATGTCAGTTATTTTGGAATCATATTCTCGAGAATATCGAATATTTTGAGCATCCTGGATATGTTTATTTGTATTTTCTACAATAATTTGTAATACATTTTCTGGAAAGAAATACCGCCATATTGAAAAAGGGGTTTTTAGTGCATTAACAATTCATTTTGGACCGGTTACTATGGATAACTAAATTTTCTGTTCAGGTTCTCACATTTTTTGAAGGACAGTGTTTCTTCTCAATTCTTCTATTGGAACCTTTGGTGTGAAATACTAAACTTGAAGAGATTTACCACTAAACACCAAAACACTTTTTTGAACTGCTCGACGCCCGTTTCGCTAACCATGTTAGCATCATCAGGAGATGATTTAATCTAAGATGATTTAATCTAGATTAAATCATCTCCTGATGATGCTAACATGGTTAGCGAAACGGGCGTCGAGCAGTTCAAAAAAAGTGTTTTGGTGTTTAGTGGTAAATCTCTTCAAGTTTAGTGTTTTTTTCTATTTGGTAGTTTGTTATTTACCTATAAAAAATGAACCCAGAGCTTCTTGCAAAACAACCGATATATTGTATGAAATATCCTGTTCACTATCTGTTTTATGTATATCCAGTTCAATGGCGTTCTTCCTCTTCGTTACATTCATCAACGGGTAATTTCACTTCATCGGAAGATTGAAAACATTGTTCAATTAATTTAAGCAGCCGCCCTTGTTCTTTTTCATTGGACACGATTCTAAAAATGTATATGTGTAACAGTGGCAATGAAAAATAGAGGAAAGATCATACCTTATCAAAAGAACACAGAAAAATAAATTTATATGTTTTGTTATGTCAGTACGCGCTTTTCCTGGAAGATAATGAAAAGCGCAACGGTTGGAAGAGAGTACAATGGAAAATATTGTCGAAACAAAACCACTGCAAAGCGACAGTCCACGTGCGACTACTGAAACGTTAAGGAAAAAATATTTGTGTAACGACTCAAACTTTTTCCAAAAAAAAATGCATTCATACACATGAACATCTCCAATAATATTGTAGCCGTTGATCATTCATCCTTTTCACCTTATCTACCGTCATGTAACTATTTTTAATTTTCAAGATATTAATGAATAGAACTTGCGGCAGGGATAATTTCGAAATTGAGCCTATCATGAATACGACACTGAACTTGCAATTGAAGAACTCAATTTGAAATAATCATTACTAATTCTGAACCTGTTTTGCAATATATAAAGTTTGAATATATAAAAGTGTTTACAAAGTGTCCTCTGAGTTATTTCTGTCTTGAGTTCCAAAACTTTTGAGATCAAGTTACATAAAAAGAAGTTGAAAGTATTATTTTCGTAGACTCTGCCTAACTCCAGTTTTTCGATTAGTTTGTTTTACAGAGTTTGCCGAGGTCATAAATAAAAAATTTGTCCTATTTGCTTAGGGCTGTAACTTTGACTATCCCCCTAGGTATTATACCTTATTTAGCTCGAACGGTAATTCTCAGTAAGAAGGGTAATGGGGGCGGGGAGACTGCCTAGAATACAACAAAGCAGAGAGCACTACCGAATGTAATTCAGCTAATTCTCGTGGGGCTGTGTCTCAAAATATACCGATATCTACAGACAATAATTCTACACACAGTAGCCACCGTTACAAGATACCGAAATGTTGAAGGATTAAATTAACAGAAGAATGGTTATTGTCGGCAATGTTAAAGGCTATCTTTAACAATCGTATCAACAGCAAGTATTTCCAATATAAACAGTTTTTCAATAAAAGTGTCAACATTTTGAAACGCAATAGCAGCAACACTGTTTGAAATGTAAATGTCACATATGGACTGTTGTGTTTAGTATATTGTTGTGTCAATATACCATGGAAATATACGCGAATCAATAGCGTGTAGAAATTATTTGTATATATTATTAATATACGTGCCCAGCTCCTCAAACTTTTCGAGCTTTGCATGAAATTTATGGTCAACATAATCCCCCAAAAGAATGGCCTATTTATTGTCTTGTCGAAAAATTTGAACAAACTGGCTCAGTTGCCGATGGGTCAGTAGGTGTGCTTCGCCCTGATCATTGGATAACATAGCTGCAGTAAGACGGAGTGTATGAGGAGATCCGAATTTATCTATTACGTGTCGTTCGTAAGATAGGTATGGGGATGATTCAAATTATAACAAGTTGGAAAATTTAAGAGGAGATCTATATCCAGGTACAAAAAGTGTACTAATGAAGATTAGTTCAGAAGAACCATACAAAAAAAAATTATAAATTTATGAAGCACGAAATATTCTAATTTTATCAGTCAACTCACATGATCAGAGCTCCTTTCTACCATTCGAGTTCAATTTATTTGATGATATCATCAGTCCATCGTGTTTTCATTCTTCTTCATGAACGTTTATAATCAAGAGGTATACATACTAGGAATATTTTGGTCCATATGTCGTCACATTCCTCGCCTACTCATCTCCATTTTAATTCATTTACTCTTACAATGGTATCAAATACTCTCGTTTGTTCTCGGATCCATATGCAGATCTCTCTGTCCATTTTGTAATGCTTTGTAATATCAAGCTTACACCTTTTCATTTCTCTTTGCTTCGTTTACTACGGTTAATGACATTATGGGGAAGATAAATTTTATTCAAAAATGTTTATCTTATAGCAGTCTACGATTTTGAAAGATCGTGTTTCAAATGAATTTCTGTTGACTCACGCCCAACTAGTCGTAAATTTGAGTACGGAATAGATATATATATAATATACTGACAATAATATAAAAGACTTTAGAAATGTTGATTGACTGCTACTAGTGAAATCGTAAGATGGGTATAAAATAATTCAAATTATAACAATTAGGAAACTAAAAAGTACAGATAACATTCTACAATAGAGACCCAGAAAACTAAAAATAACCTACAAGATCTTAGAAACATTGATTGACTGAGAGTAATGAAATCGTAAGATGGATATCAGGTAATTCAAATCACAACAATTCGGGAAATTCAAGAGGAAATCTATATCCAAGTTCGAAAAGTATGCTAACGAAAATTTGTTTAAAAGAACCACACAAAAAAAAAATCAGAAATATATGAAGAACCAAATGTTCTATTTTTATCAATTTATGTCAATTTATCGTAATCAGCCAGCCAAGAGTCTAACTACGGCAGGATGAATGCCTCTTCAGCAGTCCATTCCATTCCAGCTCCAGTCCATTCCAGTCCAATATATTAATGTTATCATCAGTCCATCTTGTTTTCGGCCTCCTTCATGAACGTTTGTGATCAAGCGGTATCCATCATAGGAATATTTTAGTCCAAATTTCGTCACATCTCTCTATATCCATCTGCTCTATCTCCTTTACAATGGTACCAAATAGTACCGTTTGTTCTCGGATACATATGCAGGTCTTTCTATCCGCTTTATAATGCGTTGTAATTTCAATTTCACACTGTGCTACGTGAAGTTTTTGAACTGATTATGATATCAGTGTTCATGTTTTATTGCCGTATGTCGTAACGGGCGAACGCACTGATCATTTTTTTTCTGAACACGGCTTTGAGCCCCGGGCTGTATAATCCTCAATTGAAATTCTCTGCCCATTTCATTATAACATAAAAACCTAACGAGTGATTTTTTAGTGTGTCCGAACTTCCGATAGGGGTCGCTGTCAAACGAACTGTGAATTTGCGCGTCTCTATTGTCAAAATTATTGAGTATAGTCTGGCATGTTTAAGAGAACTTTAAAAAAGTGTTTAGTGGTACATCTCTTTGAGTCTAGTATAGGATTTGGGCCAATCAAAACCCCAAATGTTTTAAAAGTTACCGTTTTCCTCGCGATTTGTCACACGTCTTGCCAAACAATCGATTTATTTTAAGAAAAGTTTTCTGGTCGCGTTATTTCTCGATTTGTAGTGTCAACCGAGATCAGACACTGGATTATTTTTTATATATATTAATTCAGGCCATCATTAAAAATATACCACGCAGCTTGTGTAAAAGTCTAATCGAAAATTGGACCTCCGGAATGCATTCCATCTGACGAAACTGAAGGGGTCATTTGAAGCACATTTTTAAAAAGTAATGCCAGTAATTGCCATTGCGCCTCATTTAAAAGTTTTGACCCTTCTATTGGACAATCCTTTATAAATATTAAAAAAAAACTAGAAGAAGATTAAATTGTTTTACTTCAAGTTAAGTATACTGGAAAGTGAATGCCATCCGAAGATTCAGAACGAAATATTGAGACATTAATTTAGGTTCAATTAACTCCCCTATTCGAAAGATAAAATTGGATGAAAATATTGTGACGGAAGGGTGGGAAATGATTGGCAATACGCCCCCCGGCCCTTTTTCCCTGAAATTAAAACGAATTTGTCATGATGAACATCGCAAAATTTTGTGTCGTTCATTCAATGTTACGTATGGGGTTTGTTTCTGAATTTTTGCTCATATACAGTGTGACCTTTCACTAAAAAATTAAAAAAAAATAGTTTGGAGTTATTCTTTACTATATAATAATACTAAGGTTGTAGCGTTCACAAATTCTTGATCGCTACTGGTAAGATTATTTCAGGCGAATTGCAAGTGAAAAAACTCCTGTATCGTTTAGGACGAGGTCAAGACAGTCAACTCCAAATATCCAGGTAAGCGGACGTTTTCGGCCCTTCCCCTTCCGACAGAGGTATGTAGGTTTGCTGGCCAAGCTATGGTTAGGCTTTTTTTTTCTGATATTTTTGTCGAGGGTTTTACGACTCGGCATCAGAGAATCCGGTCAACCAGAGACCAAGCTATTGAAGGACCACTTATTTCAGAGCCCGACCATTGCCGAAACTAGACTCTTTTGGGGGACACTTGGCATAGCAATCGGTCAGTCAGTTTCCAGACTATTTCGAGACCCCCGCATAGGGATACCGAATTTCCCGTAGTCGTGCTCAGGGTTTTTTGACACCCCAGTACGGGATAGGCAAGAAGCGAAACTATCAGAAAATAAGACCAGACAAATACACTTTTATTATATATTTACAAATACTAAAAAAATATAAAATAAATGTATAATATTATATATTATACATTTACAAATACGCTTTTATTATATTTTCGTATGAACGTCCACGTTACTATTTTTTAAATTACCTACTTTTCTGACTACCGTCAGAAAATAGACAATTTGCCGTTTGATCCTATTTAATTACCCTTAAGTTATATTTTCTTTTTAATATTGTCTGAATAGAGTTTGTAACATCTAATTTATAAGTACAGGAACGAGCTCGTGTAGGTTAGAGCAATTTGTTTAGCTTTTGATTTTTCACGGTAAGGTTTAGCGAACAACAGCCTCTAAACCTTCATGTGTCTTTTATTTTATAGTTTTATTCTTTCTATCTTTTAATGTGCTTTGTGTTTTTTTTTGAGTGTGCTTATGTGAATTAAAAGTATAAAATCAAGTAAACAGTTTTTTTAAGATACACCCCTTCCCGGTTCAAGGGTCTTTTCTAATACCAAATATATTAACGAACTTAATGATAACGATGGGTAACGAACTTCCCGATGCTTCCCGAATAGCTGCCGTCGCTGTGATCAATATTTTGTATTTGTTCTCAAGGAAATATATAAATGGTTACAAGGTATCACAATAGCATAACGTCTTTGAGGTACTTTGAGGTACGTCTGTGTTTTATTCAAGTATTATAAAAACCTTTCAATTTGAAAGACCCTTTAGGTCCAGCTACAGATAACGAGAGACTGAAGAAGAAAATATAGTTTGTTTTTTTCAATATTCCAGTAAAACATTGTTGTAAATCAATTATTTTAATGACTGCCCATTTAAAGCCACTTATCACATTCAAATATGCCTGTACTAGGAATGGAAAGTTGAAACTTGAAATAATATACATTGTTTAATAATATCTCGCAAGAACATATAAAACATATAAGAAATCAAAAGTGGGACTGGGGAGGACATATAGTGAGAGTAACAGCTGATAATGTGCTATGGGTGGATGGCATAAAGACGTTAACATGAAAGTGGTGGCACGCTGAAACCCATGAAATAAAAGAGAAAAGACCTATGTCCAGCTACATACAACAAAAGGTTAAAGAGGAAAATATAGTTTGTTTTATTTATTCGTAAATTTTAATTCCTCTTAAATATTGTTGCAAATCTATAAAATTAATGATTGTTCATTCAGAGCCAGTTATCACATTAAAATATTTCTTATATTATGAATGGAAAGTTGAAACTTAGAGGAATATACATTAACTTTAACAATATCTTTCAAGTACAGTATGTAACAACTATTAGGAAACATCGAAGGAGGTCAAATTATGTGTTCATCAGAACGTTAAAAACGACAAACAGAAATTTTCAGGCTCCGAGAATTCTTGGCGGCACAAAAGCCTCGATACCGGTATTGTGAAAAGGGCCACAATTATTATTCATTTGTACGTGTCATTCGGTGCCCGATATTCAATATGGTGGGAGTAGCCGGACCGTACCGCACTCCCATGATAAATGATCGTCGCTCGATTCTTCGTCGGATTTTTGTTGTTTTCCCGGCAGTTTCTGTACGTGTGTATGTGTATGCGTCTGTCCG
The DNA here is from genome assembly GCA_031761425.1 of Cosmopolites sordidus. Classification (NCBI taxonomy): domain Eukaryota; kingdom Metazoa; phylum Arthropoda; class Insecta; order Coleoptera; family Curculionidae; genus Cosmopolites; species Cosmopolites sordidus. Next base: position 192,317 of record JARFXV010000394.1, on the reverse strand, counting down.
ACTAGAGCTTTGGCTCGGACTCGCTTGGCGGAACTGTTTCCGATTCAGGAACCGTGGACAAAGGTCCCATGCGATGGGCGGTTGAGATCAGGGAGAGGGGGAGGACAAGGCGGCCAGGAAACTGCACCGTCATTTTGCGATCACTCTGAAAGGTTTTATCGCAAACGAGCGTGTTGCATTGCTCTTTGTTGAAACAATTTTACAGCTTCTGCTTTTTGTACTTATACGTATATGTTGAATGATTCACGAAACGGGGGTGACTGCATATAATATGTTTACTCATAAGTAATTTTATATAATTGGATTTTTTTTTTTCACAAATCCGGTGAATACGATGGAATGTTGTAATAATTCGAACTTTAATTCCATGATATTGCTCATTGAAACTGTGCAAGTGTGCACCCGTTCATTGTCTTGATGGGAGAGAATATTTTCTTTTTTAAATGAGGACGATTTTTCTTTAATTCTTCGCTCAACCGGTGCAATAACGACTCTTAATACTCTGCAGTTTTTTTCTTTTTCCCAGTTATCGGTGCAGATCCTAAAAATCATCCTAAAAAACTGTGGCCATAACCTTGCCGGTCGATTTCACAGTCTTCGCCATCTTCGAAGCCCGTTTGCCTTTAAACACCCAATTTTTTAATGTTCCTTTGTCTCCAAAGTGTAGTAATGTATCCATGTTTCGTCCACAGTTATGTTTCGGCGCGAAAACTCATCAGAATTGAGACGAAAAAACGCCAAAACAGCCTCAGAGTCGACCATACGATCGCGTTTATTCTCCACTGAAAGCAAACGTAGCACCCATCTTGCCATTTTTTTTCACATCCATTGTTTCCTGCCAAATTGAAAACACTGTACCTTGCGATAAGCCTGTGGCCTCAACTATTTTGCGCATTTTGATTCGTCGATCACTTAGAACCATGTCGTGGATTTTCTCAATCATTTCGAGAATAGGCACTGGACGTTCCGAACGATGTTTATCTTTTGTGGATGTACGGCCACGTTTAAACTCATTTACACAACTATAAACAGTTACAAACACAGAACCAGACGTGCCATGAACTTTATCCAACTCAGCTTTAATCTCTTTCGAATTTAAGCCTATTAAATATATGTGTTCAATTACCACTCGAAACTCACTTTTTTCCATTTTTCTAAGTAATCAAAAGATACTTGCTTCAATCGACACCTATCTGATGAATAATGATGCTTACTAAAAACAAACTCTTTCCGATGCTACGAGCCCATCTCTTAGATTTTCTAAAGACTTATTGGCCAATTATCTCCTTTTCACATTCTAATATATAGATTCTACATTCTAATATATAAAGGAAAAAATATAAATTACACTAGATATTATAAAAAAAAATACCTGTACACTTAGAAACAGATGGTTTGTTCACACTTAGAAAAGTCCGCGAAACGATACCTAAAAAGCAGTAAAAGAATCTTATGACCTACTACATTTTGAAGTTTCATCCTTCATATGAACATATGTCAAGTTTCAAGTCAATCTGTCAATTCATTCGTACAACAACTGCAGCTTAAATAAACTTATCAGTGTTATTTAAAAAAAATGCATAATATTGAAAATCGTTCAGTGATTAAATTCTTTGTAAAAAAAAGGGTTTAAAGCTATTGAAAATTTATAGTGAAATGGTAAATGTTTTAGGACAGTCTGGTCGTTCAAAAAAATAGTTTGTAATTGGGCAGCTGAATTTCAACGTGGTCGTACCAGCATGGATGATGATCCTCGCTCTGGATGTCCAACAAGTGCAACTACTGAACAAATAATTCATTCTATACCTCATATGGTTATGGATGACAGACAATTGACTTTGAGTGAAATTGCTAAGGCCATGAACATTCCAACTGAACGGGTGTTTAATATTTTGAATTGTGGTTGAGAAAGCTATGTGCAAGAGGGGTACCGCATTTGTTAAATTCTAATGAAAAACGACTTAGAGTAAAACTTTCTAACATACACTCGGATTTTTTTCGAAATAATAAAATAGATTTAAACGTCATTTTGCAACTATGAATGGGACTTGAGGCTACCTCTATGATCCTGAACTGAACTCAGCCCAGACTCAGCTCCAAAGCAACCAAAATGGCCAACATCGACCGGAAAGGTTATGGCATTAATTTTTTGGGATGCAAAAGACTTTTTGTTACCTTCAAACCGATAAAACAATAACAGGACAGTATTACTCAAACCTTTGGATCAATTGAATGCTAAAGTTCACGAGAAAGGACCAGGTTTAGCGACGAAAAAAATCATTTTTTATCAAGACATTGCACCGACTCATAAAGGTGTTCTTGCAATGGCTAAATTGAATGAGTCACACTACAAATTATTATTGTATCAACCATATTTACCAGACCTGGTACCCTTTGACTTTCATCTGTTTCCAGGCCACAAAAAATCCCTACGTGATAAGCGGTTTTATGTAACCAAATGAAGAAGTTATAGCAGCCGTAGATGTGTATTTTAAAGGACTTTTAGAAAATCACTTTAGAGATGGAATAAATGAATTGGAGAACTGTTGGAAAAAATTTATCGAATTTAAGGGAGAATATACGGAAGAATTGAGTAATTTTTTCAACTATGAACTTGTTTTATCATTTCCGCTCCGTCGGGCTTTTAATTAGTCTAGTAAAAATAATCTCAAATGTCCTCTCGTCTGTTTCTACAGACGGTCATTGTTTGCGTAAAATTATCAATAACAATTTGGCACAGTTGCGGTGTAATTTCACCAATAAACTGAGTCATTTTACTTCCGGTAGTTCATTGTCTGCGGTTTGTTAGAATAGACTTTGTCGTTGAGGAAACCCAACAGCAAAAAGTCGAGGATTAGATCGCATGATCACTAGGAATTTCGAGGAATCACGCGACCAGGAAAACAGCTCCATAACAAATCCAAAGTATCCCTCGCTATATGACACTTGACGCCATATTGTTGAACGACCATACTGTTAAGTTGTGTATGTTGCTATTATCCAACTGGGGCCATAAAAAGTTTCTTGACATATTGTGATAGCGTCCTCCATTAATTTTCATTGTTTCACTATCGTCATCTTCATGAAAAAATTATCTCTATTATCCCTCCTGCCCACAATGCACACCACATTGTTACTCGAAGAGAATGTAAAGGCTTTTCTGCTCTTAATCGAGCATTTACACTTCCTACAATTGTCTTATATAATGCAAGTCTTACAATTTTACTTGCTCATACTTGCTCATAATTTTAGTTTTTACTTGCTCATAATTTTAGTAAAAAATTCTGGCCCTCTGTGGAAACCGTCGAGGAAGACATTTGAAGAATATTATTTTTATAACATGTCATAATATCTACTTTTTGATAAAATAAATAAGCAAGTATTTTTTTTCATTGTTGGTTCTATTAACAAAGAAAACCGCGAAGTATTTATAGGGATAGCCTTTATATTTGTCATTTCAGAATACCTAATCAAATTAACCATTGTACGGAATCTAGACCCATATGCTTCGTGGTTTAATATGGAAGTCAAAACATATTCTTGCCGAAATCAACTCCCAGCGGTACTATCGATCTGAAACGAGAATACCCATCAACCGTGCCCATCTCTTGTCCGGCGGAAAAATATTTTGACAGTCGATCAAAACGAGACGGGTCAGCAGCGGTCGTGATCGATCAGTGCTCGCGTTTGGAAACACGCTTACCTACAACGGGCGGCGAATTGTTCCGGCGTAAAAAGGCGATGTTTGCGATAACGCCGATTGCCATGCGAGTCCGCTCATTTCGAGATTCGTGCAAGTCATGGACGGTGCAACCGCTTGTCACGACAAATTATGAATAGTCAGCCGGTGGCGTTCAATAAGGCCCCAGGTTGTTGGATCTGTAGAACCCTGGCAACCGGCGGCGGTCTTACGCGAAAGGGGGCAGGGAGAACGACAAAGGAAGCTTTTCGTCCTCGAATCGAACATGATATAAAAGACTAGTTTAATTCTCAGCGGTGATATGGCGAATTAAAATCAAACCTAATATTAATTCATTCATTCATATATATATATAAATATATATATATATATATATATATATATATATATATATATATATATATATATATATATATATATATATATATATATATATATATATATATATATATATATATATATATATATATATATATATATTCCTTTCTACACCTGTAGGTGTGAAAGTGAAATTACATTTTATGTTTTAATGAACTTTCTCCATAGTTTACGGTCCTTGACCAAGTTAATTGCTTAGTTATTCAATGTCTTACTTTTATGCTGTCCTTATTCCATGTTTTACACGACTCCGCTTGCGCGACTTCATCGCTCTAACCTCCCATACTCTCTTGGTTTCTTCTGGTTAAATGGCCGAACCATCTCAGTTTGCTCTTCTATTGATATGATTGATATGATTGGTGGTATTTCCAGGTTGTCTCTGACTCCATTATTCCTGACCATGTCTATTCTTTTTATTCCCTGTAACTTGCAAATATCTCATTTTCCGTTGTTTGAATTTTACTCTTTTTTCTCTCATTTAGGACCCAGTTTAAATTGGGAATATACATCGTGATATATATTGTTAATTTCGTTTTTTTTGTGGATATTTTGTCGATGTTTAAGAAGCTATTACATAACTGGAACAATCATCTCGCTTTCCTGATCTGTTCTTTAGTTCATCGTACTGGTTTTCCCTGTTATTAATAATAATATCCAAAAAGTTATACTTTTCAGTTTGTTTAATTTCAATGATATTTAAGGTTATTGCTCTCTGCTTGCAATTTTCATGATTGTTTTTCAAGATTATAATGTGTGTTTTATTTACATATACATATATACATATATATAATTAAAACTTAAACATAATTTAAACAGAAATCTTCCTTATATCTTGTTTTTTTGTTTGAAACGTGCGTAGTTTCGCTTATAGTAATACGGAATCTTCAGAAAATATACAATTTTTTACAATACGTATTACTAATATATACATAACTCATTCATAATTTAATACTCATAATAATTTAATATATATATATATATATATATATATATATATATATATATATATATATATATATTTATCAAAATTTTGTTTGCAGAACAAAAACAAAAATTTTGCAGCGTTTTCGCTGCGCTGTTGTTGTTCTTCCAGAGTATTTACTTCTCCATCATGATAAACTAACTCTTTAAATAGCTCCACAGAAAAAAATCGCAGGGTGGTAAATCCGGTGAGCTTATGGGGCAAGAAATGCTCTCATTTAAAATGTGGCGAAGCTTTATCTTGTAATATCTGGAGGATTTCCTTGTCATTTAAAGGAAGATCTTGTAATAATTGTGGCAAATTGTTTTGAAGAAAGTCTAAATAATGTTCACCTGTCAGTTGCCCTGGAAGAAAAAAAGGCCCAATAAGCATGCTGTTTACTGCGCCAGCCCGCCAGCATGCGGATTTTCTACTGCCCAAACATGGTTGCTAATGGACTTTTTGTTACCTTCAAACCGGTAAAACAATAACAGGACAGTATTACTCAAACCTTTGGATCAATTGAATGCTAAAATTCGCGAGAAAGGACCAGGTTTAGCGAAAAAAAAATTTATTTTTCATCAAGACATTGCACCGACTCATAAAGGTGTTCTCGCAATGGGTAAATTGAATGAGTTACGCCACAAATGATTAGTGCATCTACCTTATTTACCAGACCTGGTACCCTTTTTTCTGTTTCTAGGCCTCAAAAAATTCCTACGTGATAAACGGTTTTCACCAAATAAAGAAAGTATATATATATATATATATATATATATATATATATATATATATATATATATATATATATATATATATATATATATATATATATATATATATATATAATATATATATATATATATATATATATATATATATATATATATATATATATATATATATATATATATATATATATATATATATTTATTACTCCATTTCTTGTAAATGTGATCTCGTCGGTAGCCAATAAATCTATAATAATCTTCGGGTTGTAACGCTTGTATTCCACACTTTACTCTGACCAACTTGACATGCTATAGACCTAGTGCTCGTTGTTGGCTCGTTTTCGACAATTTCTAAAATATCTTCCACAATCTCTACCATTTCATGTGGATGAGGTCTTTCAGCGTTACCCTTCGCGTTGTGCCTTTAAATATCCTGTGTCCCGAAATTGTCCGTCTTAAATCCGTAATTAAATTTACATCCGCCGAACTGGATGATTTCTTAAAGGAAACCTTTCCGCGTACAAACAATATGCTGCTGCTGCATTTTGTTAACATACTATTTAATTAGTCTCAATTTCGTGTGTAATGGAGGCAAAATTATTTTGTCTCTGCTAACTAACGCTATATTTATGATAGTTTGTTTCCCAACTTTCAAGTCTTTTCTTTCAGGCCAGTTTATTTTAATCCAATGTAGCAACAAAGAAAACATGGAAATTTCATGTAGCCGCTTTGTTGACCCAATATAGTTTTTTTAATCAATGATCATAACCCACTTATTATCATGGTACTTGAGTTGTCTAATACAAGAGATGTGGTTTCATACTCCAGTTCTTTTTATGGAGTACGATAACATGTAATTTTAGTACCTGGACAAATGAAAATTCCTGTCTTTGAGTATGGATGCCAACAGTTCTGATCTTTCTTTTGAATGGTCCAGGTCTCTGATAAGATCACTTAAAGCGTCTTGAGTAAAAAGTAGGGGTTTTGACGACATAGCTTCAAACTTATCCCTATCTTCGCCAATACAACCTTGCCTATCTTCGTATGTAGTACATTCTGTATCGAAAAGATCAGACAGACCACGAAATGTTGGAATAAGGGCGTCTTCTGAATAAGAAACAGCCCTTTTATCAGATACCAGATCGGGATTGGTCATTTTTTTCAGTTAATACCATGTACCTTGACTAAGCAAAAATAACAGTCCCCGTAATAATTTTTTGGTTCCCTCCAAATCATAGGCACACCAAACGTTAATTGACTTCTTTTACTATCCATCCATTGCCTTAAATATTCATTACACATTTTGCAAACGTTGTTTATCACCATTTATCAACGTCTTTGAATTTCAAGTTAAAATAAGCGATATATTTTTTGCACAAATTCAGATATGGGTTTTCGAAACTTTTTCACCGTATATACGCCACAAAACGCGTAACAAAAAGTATTTAGGTCATTGAAACACGATAGTTTTAACGATGACATTTTCCAGGTTTTATTTACTAACTTTTTAATTGAACAAACAACAAAAATTAACTTTTTTTTTTTTTTTTTTATGACTACTGAGAAGAAATATTATCGATGTGAGTAAATCAAAAACAGTGCGTACTTTTGATAATTTAATGTTTCTGAGAGTGGTGCTAGACACTATACTTTAAAATTACGTTTAAGTCTCGACGGCACCATTTTTTTTAAATTTTGTAGACTTGTGTTATTATTGCACTTATTGTGGTATGTTCAAACCTAATAAAAATAAGTAGATATTTATTTACACTAGAAAATTTAAACGTTTTTTAAGAACCGTTTAAACTACAAATTCATGCACCGGAAAAGCAATTAAATATAACCATCTTCAGTGACCATTTCATGAACAGAACAACGTACGGTTAAAAACCGACGACCAAAAACGATTAGCGCGACAAAGACCCCAGTAGCATCATTTATCTATGCTGTTGCTTCAGCGTAAACAACATGGACATTCAAATTTATTTTTTTCTCGGTGTATGCGTGTCGATTGTCCGGCTAAAACGGCCTTAACCCAGTTTTGAGAGAGGCGAACTCTTTCGGATCGACCATTATTAGAGCAGATGATAATTTGAGGGCATACGCAGCAGCCACGGACTTGCAACTGCGTTTCTATTCTTTCGGTTTCGAGAACGAGAAAAAGATTAATGGTAGATGGAAATTGTCCTCTTTTTTCTGTCTTCTTCTTCTGTTCGTTTTGTGTCTGTTTTGAATTAACGTAAATGGAATTTGCAGATGTTTAAGATAAGAACCATGAAAAAAATAAAATACTTATTTATGCAGATGCAAATAGTGTATAATTTTTAGAAATCTTTATATTGGGTTAATGCTGAATTATAAAGCTAAATTGTAATTTGTTTTCTGTCATTTTTAATTCTGAAATAATAATTTGAAAAATGCTTTTTTAACTTCAAAACGGTGAGAGATAGCTTTGCGAAAATAGCGGCAGTGAATCGAACGGGGTCTGTTACGTTAGGAAATTTTACATTAATAATAATTTGAATTTCAGAGTTGTAGCAACTTTTTTCAAATTTTTGCGTATATTTGCATTTAACTTCGAAATGCGAGTGATAGAAGCGGCAGTGGATCGAATGGGATATGTTACATTATAAACAGTATCTTTCACTAGAATAACAATTTTAATTTCCGAGTTGTAGTAACCTTTTTCAAATTTTTAATCCTCCAAAACCCATTAATTTTTTGGCTGATGTATGGCTCAATAACAACCAATTATTGGTCAAATAAGCTTTTAAACACATTTACTTAAAATGACAATTCTTATCAAGGCTTTTACATTGGTACTAATCCGTGGGATTATTAGACATGTATTTGAAATTAAAGACCACACAATTTTTATTTCTAGTACACAAATCTTTATATGTTCCTTACGGGTTTTTCAAGTGGGAGGGCGTAGAAGAAAATAGTGCTGCTGAAGATTTTTTTGCTTTCCCCGCCCTCCTTTTTACTTTTCGTGTTATTGAAACCCTATACAGGAGGTGAACCAGAAAAATGAGTTAAAGGAAAGAAACTGAACGGAAATAAAATATGGTGTTTTGTTCTGAAAAATTGTTTACTGTAATAAATGCTGGAGGGGTGGCGCTCCAACGCCCTCCCTCACGATCCGCCAATGGTTCCTCGCCTCAAAACAAGCAAACGTTATGATTTGGTCAGTTTTTATAGTAAAATTTTTGGTAGTGATAGCACCTCGACATAGCAAGATCCTCATCCACTACATGTCTCAGCGAACCAATGTACTGTTTACTATTGTAAGACAGACGTCCGTATGTTGGGACGGATTTTGTTTTTTGGCGATAGCATTCAACTTCGTAAATTTTTCTCGGAGTTCTATAGACCGTTGGAAAGGTAATGTTCTTGACTACAGTTTTGCGGGAGAAAATTATTTCAAAGCTTCAAAAATAAAAAAAGTTATTTTTGAACACGTGAATTTTGGGCAAAAAATGCAAATAAATGCACAACATAGTTCAAGAAGTCAAATAATAATGCAATATTTTCAACATTTATAGTCGATTTATTTATTTAAACGGCCATAAAAACAGAATAAAGAAAATCAAATACATTCCAGTCTTCGTCAGAGTCGCATTTTTGGCAGGTATAGTAGCGAGTCATATTTACACATTTCATATGAAATGATCGCTGGCACTTTTACTTTCAACGGAATTACCGCGAGTTAATTTGGCTGGCAAATTGCTCATGCAAATCAGACAAAAATCAACATCCGACGACGTCCACGACGATTACTTTCGCACTGGTTTTGCTTCGCTTTTGGCTGGCGTTTTTTGTGTTGATTGTCGTCGCTTCTTTGCACAGTCTTCCTTCCTATTTCGCTTTTCTTTGAGCACGCAAACATTGTGTGGTGAAGTGAGAATTGTACTTTTCATTACGCTCGTAGTCGGATATTTTCAAAAATGTTCCTGATCTAACTGGTCCAACTCTAGCCAAACTGAGGAAAGACTCGACGAACGTGACAATGATTGCTGTGTTGCACTTGATATTGATGGCTCTACACTTTCATATACAGCAACATCCATTAAAATAATGCACCGCTGCTTCTAAAAAACCTACGTGCCTCAACTGTCCCAACTTACGCAACTTACGGACACCGTGACTATTTTGAAACGACACGATTTTTTTTCTCTATGCAAGATATGTTCGAAATTCTTTCAGGACTATAAAAGAGACAAAAAACTATAGTACAAATGTTAAATCCACCTTTTTCTACTGATGATAAAAAACACTTTTCTCACTTATGGGAATTTTTGGATTTTTTTTCACAAATTTGTTGGCTTGCTTCGGCTGATACACAAGGAACACAAGCTAACAAATCTTACTCCTATGAAAAGTTTGCTCGTAATGAATAAACAAATTGACGGTAAAAACATTGGTGTCGATAGTGAAAATAAACATTGAGAAACAGTACTGTCCCAACGTATGGACGTCTCCCTTATGTTATATTTTTAACTGTTGCAGAACCATCACATGACGTATTACGCTTCACTACTGATCCAGTTGTAGATTCAAAAGGTAAAGGCTAAACATCTCATCAAGATGTTGTAGCAGAACTCCGTAACCAATGTTTCGAACAAGTTCCACGAATTTACTGGATTTGGCAGCCAACGATTACGTTTACTTCCTAAATCTGAAGAAATATTTCACAAGACGAAGATTTCTTTCAAATAATGAAGTGAAAGCTAATACAGGCGCTTATTTTACAGACCTGAACAAATTATATTTTATTGAGGATATTAAGGAGCTAGAACGTCGCTGCTGTAAATGAATTGATATGCAAAGTACAAACTCTTTGTTAGGTCGAGAACTACTAACAAACCTACATCAATAACAATAATTTTAACTCTAAAAGTGCAATCTTCATGTTGAAAGGTAAAGCTTTCTTTTATTTGCAAACGGTAAAAAACAAAAATAGGGAAGAACCGTATCAAAATGGGATTCATTATAACGATAGATCTTCTTACGCGGTGTTTCATCACAAAACTGATTAATTCGACCCATCCAAAGAAAGAAAGTGAGCATCAAAATGGACCCTGGTGGTCGGTCGGTCGACGGATAAAAAACTAATGTGTTTAAAAATGCATTATCTGCATCCTGCTCATCCCAAACAACGGCCATCATTTATCTTGGGCGTTGGGTAACATGGCCAAGGGCAAATTAAAACTTCCCAACAGGTGTTGCAACGATTTAAAGCGAAATAACGCTTTTTGGATGATTGCCTGCCTCGTTCGGTAAGACTTTCTAATATAAGGGTTTTAAACATATGAGTTTTATTTTTGTATTAAAATAATCTTGATATTATTTTTTTAAATTAAATTGAAAAATAATTGAAGGAATATAACAGCATTCAAATATTCCCTTCCTATTGCTATATTATTTCAAAATATGGTAATAATCTTTTGACGAAAATTGTATGAGATATGGTTTGATTTTTCAGATAATGTGTAATCTGACTCCCAGTTGTTTTGATATTCGCAAAATTCTTTAGTTATTTTGTAACAATTTTCTCTAGCTATTTGTAATCCTACTTCGGTCTTCAAGTTCATTCCAACTCTTCACTTGTAATCATCGTTTCATCTCATTTTAGTCCATCGTATCGTTCTGTGTTCAATTTAAAACAGTGGTATTCCATCTCTTCACTTGAGAGTGAGTTTGAGTTTATATTTTTTTTGTTTTTTTAATACATTTATTTGTTTTCGGGTCAACTAATCTTATTTCCAATATTGCCCTTTTAATGGATTCTTACATTTATGGAATATTTCATCAATTTTGTCGAGGATGATTCTAATTATCGTCAGTAAAAACACAACAAATGAATATATTGATTGAACACTATACTTTTGTAGTATTGAAGTATAGCTATCTTGTCTTTGTTGAATTTTTCGGATATGTCTCAGGTATGTACAATGGTTGCTCGAAAAGTTCTTGGTCTAAAAAGAACCCAAATAATTTTTATTCTTTTTTTCTTTTACTTTTCAATGGTTCGTCGTGTAATTAGAACAACGATGTTTCAACTTTTTAGTACCGTCGTTAAAATGTAACTAAACTGTGAAGCCCAGCTATGCAAAATAAGCGATTGTCTTAGTTATGGTCTCATCATTTCAAGTGAATCTTCGCTCTACGAGCCTTTTCTTTAGGATTGGGAAGAGGGAGAAATCGCTGACAACGAGATCTGGTTAAGACGGTGCATGTTGAAGCAGCTTGATGTGTAAGTCATAGCGTTTTGCAGCGACAACCCAAGACATGTATGTGCATAATTTTGATGGAAGAGTACTTTTATTTCTCGGGTACATAAAATCTTTCAGATTGATAGGTGCTTCGTTTGTGACCAAACGCGCATTCGAATTGATACTTTTCAAATATGTTTAAAGTATTATAACAGTAAATGAAACGTGGTTTCACGATAATATGGCAAAGGCGAGACAACCGTCTAAATAGTGGTGGGAGCAGGTTAAAGCACACCAAAAAAAGCGAAAACCGTTCCATTTGCAGGAAAAGTCATGGTTAGGGTGTTAAGGAACTGATGTAAAGTTCATAGACTATCTGGTAAAAATATTTGCGGACGATTTATATGGTCATTCCTTCAGACACTTGTCAACTTCGCTACGACTTACCATCTCGAACACAACTGATGATGGCTATAAGGCCAGAAATCGATAGACGGAGAGATACACTTACTGCCATTATGATGGGTGCTGAAGGAATGGACAAAGCACCCATGTAGAGCAATAGTAAATTTTCTGTACTTCATATTCATACACACACGTATGTATATATATATATATATATATATATATATATATATATATATATATATATATATATATTAACCAATTTATGGAAAAATAGAGCAGAACTGATTCTTTTACATAAAAAAAAGAGCACAAGAATATTTAAAGAACTGTAACTTACACTCAGTTACACTCAGTGGTGTAAGTCACCACCAAGATAATATATAAAAGAATATTAAAAAAAACTGAATGGCGCACAACCAAGAAAACAAGCAGGATTCAGAAGTGATTCGGTAAAATAGATCACATCTAGGTTGTATGCCACTGTGCTTGGCTTTTATCGATTATGATAAAGCATTTGATTCAATCTCATAGCACGCCATACCATGCATTGCTTAACAAAAGTGTCAATAGAGTCTATGTAAACCTACAAGGATCGAACGACAGATGAAGAAGAGACAGACAGACAGACAGAGACAATCCACCTTGATGATCTGAAGGTTGAAATTAATATACAGCAAGGTGTACAACGGGGTGATGCAATATGGGGATATCTTCTTTTCTCAGCCTACATTGAAGAACTGTTGTGTAATCTGGATTGGGAGCAGGACAGAATAAAGATGGTACATACTTAAACCATCTTTAATTCGCAGATGATATAATTCTTCTTTCACTTATGAGAGAGGAGCTGCAAAAAGGAGGAGAACCATTTGCCTTGTAAATAAACCCGAAGAAGAGTCAAGTCATATACAACAAATTTGCTGGGGACAAACAAAATTCTATTTTGGAAAAGGATTTGGAAGTTGTGGATTATCTTATATATTTTGGGCAGAGGATTTTAATGGAAGGAGATACCATCAGGGAGGTGGACCACCGTGTTAAATGTGGCTTGCAGGCATTTGACAGGCTCAACATAGTGTTTAAGATCAAACTCCCACTTTACCTAAAAAGAATAGTCTTTGATCAGTGTGTCCTTTCAGTTATGACATACGAAAGTAAAACCTGGACAATCACATCGGAGTTCGTTTAAAAATTTCCAGTAAAACAGAAGGGAATGGAAAGATGTATACTTGGCATTTCTAGAAGGGATAAAAAGTTCTGCACATAGATCAGAGAACAAGCGAAAGTGGGTAACATCATTGAAAGGAGAGAAGGAATTAAGAATAAAAGGAATCTCCCATCATTGGGAGAATAAAGGAGTTGGGCAGGATATGTAAGCCTGCTTGGCGATCTTGGACTAGATATAGCTTGATCGCAGACATCCACAGAGAAGACCGAAAGTATATTGGACCCGTATGGCAAAGGAAAGCTCAAGACCACGAGAGTTGCAGAAGAGGCCTTTATCCTGTAGTGGATTGACACAGGCTGATTGACACCATACTAATGCGAAAGTTAAATTTTGCTTTTCAGCCCAAAATCGTTAACGATTTTACGTCAATCATGACCGTTTAAAGATCTAGGTGCATCACTAAAGCTAATAAACTTTTATTCTAAATCCCATTCAATTCTAGGTTGGCACAAGGTGAGTCTTGTAGTGAGTTAAAAAAGGAGGTTCTCAATAAAGACAATAAGCAGACACCCCATTGTTATTAAATGCCGATTGTCGGCTATTTTCGAAACACTTACGCGCAGCTGCAACAAAAACCTTACGCACTTATTAGATATATTTATGTCGATTTCGCATACCAATAAATTTAAGAGGCAGTTAGTTAGATCCTGTCGAATGTGTTGAAAAGGAATCCAAATATTGCTCTAAAAATTAGCTTAGTATCGCCATATACGAGTATACTATAAGTTTACTTTTACTTGCTTTATGTGAAAAATGAAAAAAGAAAACGTAAACATCAAAACATGAGAAAGAGAAAGAGAGGAAAAAAATGGAGGACTGACGCTACATTTCGAAACCGCCGGCGTATTATTAATGATGATTTTGTGAAGTTGACACTCAAACGTTACATTGTTGACGAGTGTCACGGCATTCGAGAAAATACATTTTTCTTCTTGCATTAATTAGTCAGAACTAGTTAGTTTTTACGTCTGCGGTGTCGTATGATGTGAGTGAAAGGTTTAAATTCAGACACGGAGATGTTTTCTTTGGATGACAGACAAGAAGACAGTCTGCTATACAGAGTGATACCTTAATTTTACTGCTTACATTATTTTATATAATATAAAAATTGTAATATCAATCAGAATTTAGATTAGGCCATTTTTTAAGTACAATTTTATACAAAGCTATGAAATTCATACAAGCTATGCAACTCCACGAAGAAAATAATGGAAAATGGTGGCCAAAAAGCCACAGCCAAAAGGCAGACAAGGAATGCCAAACAGGCTGGAGCACGTGTAGCAATTCTGTATCCTCCTGACCTTAAATGCACAGCTTGAGAAAGACGATCCAGATCTTAGCTGAGTTATTTGAGCCACTATAAAACCCATAATTTTTCAACAATGGCTTAGCAAAATTAATAACCATTGCTGAAGTCATACTCGTATCGAGTGGACAGTCCATCACTACTATGATCAAAAAGTGAGATGATTATTTATATAAAACACAAAGTTCTTATGTACTCATTCAAATTTACTTTATACCTTGCAAAGTAATCCGGTCTCACTGTAATACACGTATTGCAATGTTTTTTCGGTCATCGAAATAGTTTTATATCTGACTTCTGATATTTCCGTCAAACTAATGGAATCTTGAAGCACAACATAAAGTCACGTGTTTTACATCGAAGTATACTGGTAAAAACTGAGTACAAAATTTTGGTTTCAAGATCATAAGTTCATAAAGCCCTTAAAGATCTTTAAGTTCTTTTAAAGATCTTCCTGAATGAGTTTCATCTTTAACGGCTTGTGTACCTTCAGTAGAATCTTTATATTTAATTACAGGTTGCTACTATCAGATCTACTAAACTATTGATGTATTATTGGCAATTTGCTATACTTAAAGAAATAATTGATACCAGCAAGATTTATTAGAAAACAGCAAAATCTTCGGATTAAATATGAACCTAAAGAAAACAAAATACAAGTGTTTCACGAAATCACCCAATAACAACACGCAGTTAAAAATAAACAACAGTAAAAACTTCCAACCTTAATAAAAACATGATCAAAAACTCGAAGCTTTTAAAATTGACTATTCAGAAGAATACTACGGATATCTGAGATAGAGAAAGTATTCCTTATCATAATTGTTCCTGAACATTGTTAAATTATTTGTTTTCTTCTCATACCGTAATTGTTTGATCTTCGACCATTCTACTTTTTTACCATTTTTGCCTCGAGTATTTTTTAGTGTTGACTTTTTGAATTGTTTTAGGTCGATAAAGTTATGGTAGGACAGCTGGTTAACACTATAAGCATCAGAAATGTTATTATTTTCTCTTCTGGATCTTGCTATTGTCATAATTGTGTTGTGATGTACCTTATGACTCGTACTATCGCAGTATATATCGTTATAATTTCTATAAGCAAAAGGGCAACGATAAATGTAAAGAGAACTATGTATTGGTTACGGTTTTATTGGCTGCATGTGTCGCTGAAGACTGATACTTCTTTAACTGTATCTGGTAAATTTTAAACCATTTCAGTAACGATGTACCTATTTCAATGATTCATATTCGTTGACCTTATAGTTCAGACCAAAGAGAACAATGTTCTCTATTTGGTGGCGCTGCCTCATATCCTTTGTTCATCTAGTTATTTTGCTCTATTAGCATCACCTCTAAGAATATTCTTCTCATTTCTCGATATTTTTAGTCTCTCTTACACACACTAAGCGCTGATTATATTTTAGTTTAAAAAAAGATAAATTATAGTGAGTGCCGAACACTCATCTGTAAGAACACTTGTGCAAAATACTAGTTGTATAACTTATACATTTTAAGAATTGATAGAGTTGAGTCAAAATATGTGCGCTAAGTCTGATGCTGGTAATAGTGCAACTCTATTACTGGAAATGACTCGATGTGCCTTTGTGCTTCATTTAAAATGTGTGGCTTTGCCTTATTTGCCGGGGAATTTTTACCTCTTCTATCTTCCTTCATATGAATTACGCCACTTTCACCTTTATTTGCTAGTGCCGAATCCACAGGCCGAAAGGGTTTTTTTGAGTAAAACTTTTGCAAACCATTTTTTTCTGTCCATTTTTAAACCAGATGGTAAAACTCAAAACGGTTTTTGCACGTCGTCTAGATTTTCTTACTCGCTTTCTTTAACATGCATATGTTGTGAAGGTATTAATTATGAAATCCTTTCGCCTATCGTATGATAAATTATTGAATTCTGTACAGAAAACTGGTCTTTGACCTTCTGAAAATTTTTGTATGCACTTATAACGGCAAGTATAGCAGTTTGTCTCGCACTGTTAGGACGTATGTAATTGGAATCCAAATATGTACCATCCGTGATGTCCATAAGATCTTTAATAATTTCATTTAACTCCCTATCGAGTTAATGTATAAGGGTTATATGTTATAAAATTAATTTTGCTTTGAATTTTACAATTCAAGAAAAAAGGGATTTTACTACCTACAGAAAAATTTATCATGTCGAGCAGTGTTCCACACAGTCCAAAATAATAAAATTGTAATATTATAAATATAATAAATAAAATAGTCGTAATTGTGTAAAGGGGCAGTCTAAATTCATTAATTTGAACTTTGTCAGAAATAACTTAAAATATTTTCTATAAATGGACATTTTCTCTATAATTGTATAAAAAAAAGAAGTAAAAGCGGGACGAATATATATATATATATATATATATATATATATATATATATATATATATATATATATATATATATATATATATAAACTAACTATTATTACTAACTATAAAAACTAAATATTATAATTTCCAAAGCTACAGGGAATTAAATTAAGAAATAAACTTTAAACTGATTTTAATGTATTTTAAAAACACATTTTAGATTTGTTGTTGTTTCAAATATTATACAAGTATAAGTATCGCGATATACAATTGGGATACAACTTTAGTGGGTGCGGTTTACGGCAAAATGGCAGAACAAAACAATATCCTATCGATGTGAACGTGCAGCATTGTCTTGTACCAACTGAATATGTATGTACGGGTTTAATGTAACCTTGCCATGACCTATCACCGGTACTGCAGCTATCTTTTTCCCACTTCAAAATGCAAATGCACATTTTTTGATTATATGAAACAACAATGATCTATTGAACGTCACTAAACAATACTACAAATGGAATTTCTTTGCTATGTCAACAATTTGACCTTTTTTTATTTCCACCCCTTGTGAGAATGTCTTCAGAAAGTTTGTCAGGGGTATATTTAAAACAGTTTTCATTTAAATTAGATATATTTTCCAAACAAAAATTATATATATATAATCATTTTATCATTTTCCAGTCATCTCTGTATAACTACTATATCTTCTACTACTAAATTTTTATTCAATTGCTATGCCACCTTTTCCAGGTTTTAACTTTTTTCTCTTCCAAGTTGTTCGACATGTCCCATCTTATTCTTAATGCTTTGATATGGACGCTGATGTTCGATTTTTTATGAGGGTCTTCTATATAAAGTTCAATATTTATTCTTCTTCTCCCTCTCTTTGCCATGTTTTTCCTAGGTAAATAATTCTTAATATATTTTTTCCCATCTTTTTTCATTTCTTTATCTGCTCTCGTTGCTATCTAAGTTTCACTGGATATAACTAGCATATGCTAGTATAGGCCTATTCACCTTCTTGTAAACTCTCACCTTTGCTCTACCTTTTGCTCTTTTGTTCTTCCAGATTCCAATTATTTTTTACCTGTTTCAACAATTATTCCTCCCACTAGACTAAATGCTTCTACTAAAATCTTAAATTGGGATGATATATACAGATTTTATATCCGTTGTTGCGTGTTTTCTATAATTATGTACTTTGTTTTCCTAATATTTCCTTGTTTATATTATAAGTAATACAAAACTCACTACATCTAATTTTTTAGTTACTTTAACTAAAAATTAACTTTAACTGATTTAGGCACTACTACACTAATAATAATGACAGTTATCGTTCAGTATGTATGAAGTTTTTAACTTTTTTCAGTATCACTGTAATTTACATACCGCTGTGTTAGTTGATATGAGAACAAAAGGGAAACAATATTTACAACAAATCCAATACCGACCCTATTGTTTTGTACTAGCGAAAAGTTTCGTATGTTGTTATTTTCTGAAACTGCCACATATCTTGTTCATCGTTTAGCAAATTACAACTTTTTTTTTGGTGCCTAAAGTTTTAAAACTAATTTTAGCTATATTTAAGGTGCTAAATCTAAATATGAAATCAGTTTTTCTCTATCTACTCTACTTTTTTAGATACATCCACATATATATATATATAAATGTTTTCTTTCTATTCAATACATTCAAGTATGGGTATTCTAAAATTCTCATTCAAAGATTGGTAGCAAAATATTTGCCCTAATGAGAGTCTGGCGTTGAATTAGTTACAGGAAAATCCACTAGATTGCATAAGCATTGCCTTTCCGGTAACTGTTGTGATCTTCGACGCTTGAGAATTCAGGTTATTCAGGTTATTTTGTGTATTCAGGTTCAGGTTAGAATTCAGGTTATTTTGTGAGTTCTCGCCGTGCAGGGTAGACCAAAGTTGGCCTAACTAGATATTTGTGTCTAGGAAAGAGTTGTAAATAAAGTTAACCTAAAAAGCACTGTGTTGTAGATTCTTGTAATTGTGTTTTTTAGTATTATATAAGTATAATATATTAAGTATAAGAAATTGTTTAAATCATCCTAATATGTTTTTCTATATAAGTGGAGAACACACAAAACAGAAAAACTGTTAGTAACTTTGTTAAGAGAACTTATCATGGATACTTTGGTATTAGGCTTGGTCATCAGGTTAAAACATTGGCACAGCATCTGATCTGTAGAACCTGTACAGAACATTTACGACTGCGCATTACGGGAAAAGAAAAAGTCTAAAATTCGGTGTACCGATGATTTGGAGAGCACCCAAAAACCACTTCGATCACTGATATTTCTGCCCCTCAGTCGGTATTTCGGTCCCTCACTCAGAGGAAGTGCCGATCTCAACGTTTGACCAGCTACCAGACCTCTGTGAGGACGAGCATTGTCCCTCATATGTATTTTGTTATTTAAAAAAATCCTGGGATACTCCTAATTCTCCTGAAAGTTTCCTAGTGTTTACTCTAGGATGTTCAACCAGAGCTATTCTTAAAACGCCGGTATTGGAAGACCGTGGACCATTAAGTTAAAATTGGATTAAACCTCGAAAGAATGAAGTTTGTACTTCACTCCTCACAGGTTTCCCTTTATTTATAAACAAAAGAAAAAACGCAAATAGATGTTTGTACTCTTGCTCAAATTCCACGATACATGACATTTATTTATATCTCACAGTTACACATATAGTAACACACATACAATAAATAATTATTTCACTCACTCTATCTGGTACATTCCAAAAATTTCAAATATATCCTTTCAGTTAATTATCGTCTAAAAATGTTAAACCGATTTAAATACTCACCCGAATCTCATTTGAATTTCATTAAATTAAAAATCAACCAATGATACGGCTTAGAAGGACCATTTCCTCAAGCGAGGCTTTCGTAGCGTGTCGGATGCGTCAACACCACCCCTTTCTCGTCATCGTTATCAGTCGGGGGAATGACAACTGAAGAGTGACGTTCGAGAGGGGGTGTTTTGGCGAAATTGGATATTTCAAACATCACACCCTGGTACCCCAAAATTAGCTTTTCGACTTACTCGATATGCATTAAATTCGGTTCCTTTAAAATTAATGATCTTGGAATATTTTAGAATGTACCTTATCTTGGAAAAATTAGAACATGTTTGTGTTTAACAACGTTTGTAAGTACGCACAAATATTTTCCACCAAAACATAGGAAACTGAGAGAAAAGCCACATTATTTTGCGACCTAAGATTTCTAATTGAATGCCGAAACGACTATCAACTGAATTTCATCAAATTATGTTACCACACCAAAACCACAAAGACGTCGAATATTCTTAAAAAAACCAACAGGGCCCTCCTAACAGTCGAGATTCAAAGAACCAGACACGAGCTTAGTAACAGTGAAAAGAAACTCTATAGTCTCCATCTTTCACTGAGCAACACACTGCACCCAGTAATATGGAACAGAGCAGAAATCCTCGCATACTGGCGCACAGAAACCATTAAGTGCGCCAAAATCGAAAAATACAGACAAAAACTCCAGCGCGTGGATAAGATGTCAAAAACCAGCTCACAGCCGCCAGCTCTAGACACTATATGAAACCGAAAAGTCCGTCCTCAATAAAGGCTTCAATTTTACAATGACATTAAAAAACATTCCATCAGAAGAAATAATCGCCATCGTGGAATTCGTCCTACACAACCTCGGTGAGCAATAAGCAGAACATATCAGACAAGAATTTCGACAACCGGATGTACTACCGGAAAAAAACCGGAATGTGTTAGTTCGTAGCGTTTCGCGGATGGAAAAATTCATTAGACTATTAGTCCGGGAGTACATCCGATCGTTTATGTCCCGTTTGTTGGGAACGTGCAGACGTTTCGCCAAGGTCACACTTGGCATTCTCAATGCTTGTCTGAAGACTGAAAGCTGTGGAAACCCTCTCGTAATATTTATATTCTTCTGGGTCGCAGATTGTAGTGGTGTGTACTTCTTATTGGTTTTGGTGTTGGCTTCACTTCCTCGGCCGTTGTTGTTTGTGTCAGAGTGGTAGTCAGTTGCTCTCCCAACTGTGGCCGGTGAACTTCACTCTATCGGTTGATTACTGTTTTCCACGTGTCTGGCAGATTGAGGGTATCATCCCTTCTGTTTAAGCGTCCGATTTTTTCTATTTCTATTGTTTCTCGGATGGTTCTTATTTTGTAATTTCGGATATTTGCAATTTGTCGACAACTGTCAAAATAGATTTTGTGTCCTGTTTGTAGATGATGTTGGAACAGATCCGATGTGGTTTGTTTATTTTTAACCGCCAATTTGTGTTCTTCGAGCCGGGCTGATATTCTTCTATTGGTTTGTCCGACGTATGCCATGTTACAAGTCCCACACGATATGCTGGATACGCCCGGATTTTCTAGAATGATTTGATCTTTAAAACTTCTAATGACTGATTTTATTATTTTATGTGACTTGTATGCGGTTGATATATTATGTCTTCGAAGCAGTCGTTCAATGCGGTCTGTGATACCTTTGATATACGGCAGAACTGTTACGGGCCTATTTTCATATTCATTTAGCTTCTGTTGGTTGTTTTGATAGTTAATAGCCTTCTTTATGTTTTACGCTGAGTAGCCGTTCTACTTTAGAGCGTCGGTATTGTTTTCAGCTCGTTTTCTCGGTTGGTGTCGTCGGATAGTCGGAGAGACCGAGAAATCAATGTGTGAAGAGAAAACAACCCCTTGAAGTTGTGCTGGATGGTGATGGGACCTTCAGAGACCATTCAGGTAACTCTTCATGTGGGTTGGTTTCCGGTTAACTGTTTGTTGTGTCCATTTTGGGACTTGGTTAATAAGACACCTAGGAATGGGAGTTTTTTGTCTTATATATATATATATATATATATATATATATATATATATATATATATATATATATATATATATACATACACATACGTGTGTGTATGAATATGAAGTACAGAAAATTTACTATTGCTCTACATGGGTGCTTTGTCCATTCCTTCAGCACCCATCATAATGGCAGTAAGTGTATCTCTCCGTCTATCGGTTTCTGGGCTTATAGCCATCATCAGTTGTGTTCGAGATGGTAAGTCGTAGCGAACTTGGCAAGTGTCTGAAGGAATGACCATATAAATCGTCCGCAAATATTTTTACCAGATAGTCTATGAACTTTACATCAGTTCCTTAACACCCTAACCATGACTATTCCTGCAGATGGAACGGTTTTCGCTTTTTTTGGTGTGCTCTAACCTGCTCCCACCACTATTTAGACGGTTGTCTCGCCTTTGCCATATTATCGTGAAACCACGAAACCACAAAATATACTAATATTTTGTATCCCACCTCTATCAGGACAATACCTCTTTAATTTGTGCGGTTTAAAAGATTTTCGTTTTTGTAAATAGGTAAGATAATTGCCTATTGATTGTTCCCTATCGTTCATGCTTCCATTCAATAGAGTTATTGCTTCGTTTAGACACTTAGATAAACCTTTTTTGTCAATCGTTGACAAAAGACGCATTCTG
Organism: Cosmopolites sordidus; assembly: GCA_031761425.1. Taxonomy (NCBI): domain Eukaryota; kingdom Metazoa; phylum Arthropoda; class Insecta; order Coleoptera; family Curculionidae; genus Cosmopolites; species Cosmopolites sordidus. The sequence continues at coordinate 169,501 of JARFXV010000394.1, read as the reverse complement.
GAGAATATTTCTCAAGAGTCTTTAGATTCATTTAGGGCGATCTTGCAAAGTATCTTCAAAGTGTCAACAGTAATTGAAACATAAATCATGATCAATATATATGAATAATGAACAGAGTAGATGAGAATAGATGAAAGTATGTCATGGCGACGATATGGCGTTGTGAATTTTTCTAGGACTAGTCTCATTTCAGCAGTAAAATGTATGACACTTATTCAGATGGAATCGTACACAATATAACAACGCAATAAAATTGTTGAATTATTTTATTGCAACTTGATATTTACTTGATACTTACGGTTTGCATAATCGTCTATCTGAAAGCAGTATCAATCAAATTGTCCAAAAATGTCAAAAATCTGATTCGTTGGATAAAATAAGAGCAATATTTAGTCGCAGTGGTCGTTCACAAGAGCATATTGATATGGTACGTGAAAGTGTTGCTGAAGGCCGAGGAATTTCCATTAGTCGACGCTCACAGCAATTTGGACTCAGTGAATCCACATGGCGTATTTTATGAAAATATTTAGCTCAGAAGGCATATAAAATTCAAATAATATAGGAACTAAAGCCACCGGATCATTCAAAACGTCGTGCCCCGGGAAAAAAAAATTATATATAGTCATACATAATTATATATAAATGGTCATATATAATTATATCTCAAAATTGGCACGATATAATTTTATCTGATTGTATAAAATTATACAAATTTTTATATATTTAGATATAACTTTATATTAAGGTTTGGTTTCAAAGAATTATATATAATTATATATTATTGTATAAAATTAGATATTATAATATATAATAGGCATTATAATATTATAATATTTAATTTTATATAATATACAATGAACATAGAAAAATCGAAAATGAAATGTTTTTTTTTATTTATGCTCATTTTTTTCTTAAAATACACTCTAAATTTATATTACTTAAATCAGAATTATTAACTAATATTATTTGAATAGTATTTATCAACTTGTAAAGTTTTTTAATATTAAAGGTTATTCAGTTATAGCTATGAAACTTATTATTATCTAATAATGAAACTATAAATTAAATATTTACTCAACAAATAATTAGAAAAGTTTCTTTTTTTCTAGTCGATATGTAAAGGATTCGCGGGAATCTTATGGAAAACGTTTTTTTCCAACTTTGAGAATTAGAATTTTATATTAATCACAAAGAATATATTATCAGAGGATATTGGAAATTATTCGCCATCTAATTTTCAAGAAAAACATTCTAAAATTACATTTCCAGTGGTTAACGTTAAAGAAAAATCATAAAAAATGTTATTTTTTTATAAACTAGACGGTGGATTAGATTAAAATTTAAAAAATCTTTAAAATTTTTTAAAAAATCTGTATGATATATCTAGAATAGAAAATCTTAAAGTAGGAAGATCATTTTTTTCTACAATTCGCTCGATCCTCCTTAATTAAGCTATGAATTACTTTAAACTTAATTATTTATTTTCTTAGCTCTAAATTTTTTTGGTAAGCTCTTTTTATCTCTCCAATTCTCTGAGTGATAGCTTATTGTAAGTCAGCCCATTTATATGGAGCACTATCGTGTTTGGTTTTCTTCTTCCAACCATTACTATCAGCATAATCTAGAGTATATTCTATAAAAGAAAAATATACATAATTTCCTACCAAATGTCGTGTCAAACCAAATAATGATTAACAACAAATAAAATAATAATTAAATTTACTATGTGAATGTTAAATATACAGTTACACACAATAAATAAATAAATAAATAAATAAATAAATAAATAAATATATAAATATGTATATATATATATATATATATATATATATATATATATATATATATATATATATATATATATATATTAGATTTATATATATATATATATATATATATATATATATATATATATAAATATGTATATATATATATATATATATATATATATATATATATATATATATATATATATATATATATATATATATATATTAGATTTTTTTGTTTTCAAACGTAACGTAAGAACCCCCGCGATTGACAAGGGCTTCCTGTATTAGAACCAGTTTATTATGTATCCATCTTATTTAGAATTCTGCCAATAAAATTTAATCAATTCTCCGGGCTTGAGAATATTTTCATCATCATAACAAACATCAAAAGTCTTCAACTATGCAATATGAATTGTCATTTTGACAATAAATCAGAAATATTTTAGCAGTCTTAATCTAATTAACTCTTTCACCTTAATTTAAAATTCATAAATCGGTAATATAACTAAGTAATAATAGTAATAAGACTGTTCACATGTCCACGTTGTGAATGCCCAATGCATTATACATGTTTTGTCAAGTATAAGCTTGTACGATAAAACTTTGAAACTTTGATCTTTTTGTATGTGAGTTTCTATGTACTTTGGCAGATAAAATTATATATAATTATGTAAATTAATATATTTCAGAATTTACTTACATAGAAAAATTTTTAATTCATATATATTAAATTGCATTAACATATATAATAATGTAAAAATTAATATAATTATATAAAATTATATATTTATAATGTATAATTATATATAATTTTGCGTGTGGAATAATATATAATTTTATATATTTATATAAAAGGATATATACTTTATATAATTATATATTTTAATACATAATTAGATATAACAATACATAAACATAAATTTCAAAATTTTCTGATTTATACAAAATTTTATATGCCCAGATATAAATATATATACTCATATATAATTATATAACATTTTATAAATAATCTAGATATAATATTATTAAATTAGATAAAATAATGTATATTTACATATAATTTTATATATTTTTATATACGTATATATATTTTTTCCTGGGGCATTTCTCAATTAGATTAAAGAACAAACGGATGATTTTTCTCAAAAAATTATCTTTTCTAATGAAGGCTATTTTGAAATTGGTGGCTGTGTTACAAACAAAATTGCCACACTTGTGGTGAGGAAATTCCTATCGGTTGCTTCATGAGAAACCTTTACATCCTACACAAGTCACCGTTTGGCATTATGGTGTGCATTATGGTCAGGAGGTATAATTGGTATTACTTTCAGAAGGCTGCTGGTGAAGCTGTAACTGTGAATGGTGTATGATATAGGGAGATGATAACTGGATTTTTGTTACTTGAATTTAATAATATTGACCTGAAGGATATGTGGTTCTAATAGGATGGCGCTGCAGCTCACTCTGCTAACGAAACAATTGATTTGAGAGAAAAATTTCCTGAACGAGTTATTGCAAAAAACGGTGATGTGAATTGCCCACCAAGATCATGTGATTTGACAGCGTTCGATTATTTTCTTTAGAGTTACATAAAAAGCCTGGTCTGTAACAACAATCCACAAACGATTTCTGAACTAAAGGATGAAATTATTCAAGTCATTAGTGACATAGAGCCACGGTTATGCCAAAATGTCATCGGCAATTTCGATAAAAGAATCTGTGCAGCTGCAAAAGATAGTCATTCGGTAGACATTATCTTTCGTGTTTAAACGTCATACACCATGCACGCTTCAATTATTAATAAAAAGTTTTTTCAAATGAACGCAAACTATGTGTTTTTTCCAGAATTAAAAAACCATTCAATTTGAAAGAACCATAATATGATTTTTTTAATCAGGTATCCAGTATTGAATATAAAAAAAATTAATATGAAACGTGGCAAAATTTTTTTATTTACATACAGCAAGTTGAAACAAAGAGAAAAAAGCGAAAGGGGACATTCTCGGACTTGACGATGTTCACCAAAAGTACATCTTTCGTGCGTCGTGATAAATGGAGGCTACAATCTCAAATACCCCGTATAACTCGGTCTAAGCTGACTAATTTGCTGCTCTCTGGTGGCCGTGTCACCTGACACGAACACGATCTCAACTCATTTCAATATTGATAAGGCCGTCAACAGAGCAGCCCACCGGGCTGCTGTTGCTGCAGCTGCGTGGGTTGAGCTACACGTCCGTGGACAGGTAAAAATTGACTTCTGTCCACTATCGTGGAAGATTTAGAGAGGATGACGATTCTGGTTTTATTTCCGATTTTGTTATTTGTCAGTGATTCCTCATCACTGCACGGAAAAGATCTTATTATCGTCGTTTATATAATAAACTGGGTTATGAATTAACAATTGCATTGTAATATACTGGGTAATAAAAAAAGTTCAGAACCCAGTATACGAGGGTTAGTAATTATGTATCCAACCGTTTGACATTATTGACTGTATACATATCAGAACGTTTTGTCATACGGATTTTATTTATGTTGTTCAGTGATTTGAACATTTAATTTCAATCAAAAAATGGAATTAACTCCAAGAAATTTTGTGCGATGAGTTGCTACGACTTTCGACGTGGATTATCTCAACAACAGTACATCGATCAACTCACTTCAACTTTTGGCCATGAAGGATTATATAAAACCACTGTATATCACTAATTTAATAAATTCGATCGTGACCTTCGATCGCTCACGGGCGAATTTAAAGAAGGTCATCCAAAATCGAGGCCAGAAAACATCGATACTGTGCGCGAACTGATAAAGCAAGATCGTCGTGCGACATACTATGAGACTGAGGCATCATTAAGCATTAGTATAACAAACATACACAAGATTTTACATGAACGTTTAGCCGTGAAAAGGATTTGTGCCCGTTGATTTTCCCATAATTTGACAATCGCTCAAAAAAAGGCTCGTGTCGATTGGTGCAAAAGAATGCTCAAAAAATACAATCGTGGTACGTTAAAGCCGTGTATAACATCTACACAGGTGACGAATCTTGGATCTATGTGTATGAGCCCGAAAGTAAACAGCAGTTCACTGTATGTGTCTTTCAAGATCAGCCAAATCCAACAAAAGTTGTTTGTTGGGATAGTTAGGCATATGACTACACTGCCACTGTAGTAGAATGATACACAATTATTTGTTTGCCTGAAGTCTTTGAAGGAATAAGAAAAAACAACCAAGGACGCAGGATCATTCTTCATCAAGACAACGGAAACTTTTACACCTCGGACAGAACAACTTTTGACCGGTCAAAACATCGAGTTAATGGTTCATCCATCGTACAGTCCTGATGTTGCACCCAATGATTTTTTTTGTGCCCGTCTGTGAAGAAGAATAAACTGCGTGGTCAATTTTCGACGCCAGAAGAAGCAGTTAATGCGTTCAAAATGTATGTTTTGGAGATACCCGAATCGGAATGGAAAAAGGACTATGAAAATTGTTTCAAACGTATGCAAAAGTGTATCGATCAGCGCGGAGAATGCTTTGATAAACAATAAAACAATTTTCAATGACTGAATATTTGTTTTTATTTATTATTCCGGATACATAAAGAGAAACTCGTGTACATATTTCAATGAAACTGAAAATAAATTCACTGGACAGAATATCTTAAACACATAATCTGTCACTTTTTGCTTGTTTTCCTTGCAGGAAAATGTGGCAAAATAAAAGGTTTCAAAAATTTCGTGTTTATCATATTGAAAGGTCAATTCTTCTGTTGGAACCTTTGGTGTGAAACACTAAACTCAAACAAATTTACCACTGAATATCAAATCACTTGTTTTAAACTTTTCGATGTACGTTTCACTAGCTGTCCTAGCATCATCAGGAGATGATTCAATCTATTCTCTTTTACAAGCTATTTCAGGATGGTAATAATGCTTTGAAAGACGGTCCAAAACCAGGCCTGCCAAACATCGCGATGGGTTAGTGGAAAAAGTGCGTGAAATGATCACCTACGATACGAATTCGACTCTAAGATGGATAACAGAAGAATTAACTACGACTAAAGATTTGATTCATGAAATTTTGAAAAATGTTTTGAACAAACGGAGAATCTGTGATCGATTAGTTCCTCCCGCCTTAAATGAAGACCATCCTTGTTCATGAATTTTCTGGCGAACGAACAACTCTATATGCTTTGACATCCTCCGTATTCGTCTGATTTATCTCTGTGTGGCTATTTCCTATTCTCGAAACTCAAACTGGCTAGGAGGGGAACGTTTTATGACAGTGTTAAGCTGGGTTCACATCAATACAAATTTGCGTTGTGCGAGCTATGTGTTGTATATGGTGTGCCTGTGCGGCAAGGTAGACGCTCTGATACACAAAGTCACACATTCATATTGTCGCCGCACAGCACGCACACGAACCATGTGTTACCTACCAGATAATTCAAACAAATTGTTCCAGTAAATTCAACACACACACAAAATTTCATTGGTGTGGACCCAGCTTTACGCAACTCCAAGAAGCCATGACCAGGGTGATTGAGGCGATTCCGCAAACCGACATAAAAAATCTATACGAGCATTAGTTTAACGGGCCCAGTGGTCTATTGATGCGAAAAAGGTGCATTTTGAACAAAAAGAAATAATTTTGGCAAAATACCTAACTGTTCTTTTTTGAGTTCCGTTATTTTTCAGACATACTATGTTTATTGGTACAGCCAAGAAAATCAGCCACCTTCCGTGGCCGATTTTTGAATCTCTACTCGTTAGACGCCGTTGGATCGACTAGAACTAAAAATGCACGATTCAAAAAATGAAATGAAAATAATTACCATTAATAAATGTTTTACTGAACCTTACTATAAGAGCTGATATTTCTTACCTTTATAATCCCTCTAATTACTTTGACTCTATAATTTCAACCTCGTTAAACGTTGATTTGCGTCACAACATACGTCGGTTCCATAACGTTCTCTCATTTTTTCCTGTTCATCTTCTGGCACTCGTCATGTGTACGCCTGTTCCTTATCTCCCCGCTACGTGTTACAGGAGATGGCTGTCTTGTCAACCGAAACGGCGAAATATATCTCTGCCCGTGGACCGATCGCATCGACCAGATCATATCGGAATCTAATTGACGCGATACACCATCGAAATTCTCGGTAAGTAGCCCCAGTGACGGGATCCCATTCAACGAACGTCATACTTATCAGACCGTCCATCTCGATGGACGATTTTTGAGTTCGATGGGTGCGTTAATTATTTTTTACTTTTAATAGCAACAAAAGAGAAGAGCAGGGAGTCGGATTGGACGGGAAATTAGTACTGTAATTAGGCAAACGAATGGACTGATTGATGTCAACAAAGCTGCTTGTAAATAATTTTGTCTGATTAATATCTTGATTTAGATCTTTAGTTTGTACAAAGATAAGCTGTAAAGTTTGGTGCAATATATTTGTCTTGCACGAAAAAAATTAAATATGATTAAAAACACTTTTTTCAACAAGAGTGAAATAGCAAAGTGTATCAGGACAGATGTAAAAATATAGTAATATACACTATATTATTTTGTAGTGAGTATTGTGTATTATGTTGTATGTGCAATGGAAATTTCAGTTGAAAAATTGAATTATTTTAATTTTATAATCAATTATAATCAATAAAAATCCGATTATTTAGAAAAATTCACATTTCAATTTAAATAATTCAGGATCCTTACGGAGTTTTGAAAAATGTATTAATAAAAATTTATAGGAAATAGAATGAACTACAAGAAAGGTCGAATAACATTTTTCGATAAAATTCATAGTTTCGCCGAAAAATTGAAAAGATGTAAAAATTTATTATGCATTCAATTTTAGCCTCGAATAACATTTGAAAAAGCAAATTTATCGAAAATGTATAGGAAACCTTTTTTGAAGATCGTTTAATTTCCTATAAAAGTGTGTAATTGTCTTTCCACAATAATGTTCCAATGAGGAGCTATAAAATTCCAAAATTAAAAAAAAATCTATGTTATTTAAATGGGAAATTGAAATTTGTTATGCGGCACCTCTTAATATCAATATTAAGAGCTCTAACTTTCATAGTATTTTTTCGTCATTTCGAAGAATATTTTCGATGCTTTTAAGAAAAAACGTCATTTTTTTTGAAACAGTCATATATATATATATATATATATATATATATATATATATATATATATATATATATATATATATCAAAGGCAACAATACCCACGGTAGAACAAATGCCAGATATTCTAGTAGAGGAAGTAACAAATACTATAGAATCGATGAAAAACGGCAAGGCTCCAGGAAAGGACAGTGTAACTGTCGAAATGCTAAAAGCTGGTGGTCCGGACGTTACATAAAACACTGGCAAAATTATACTCAAAATACCTCAAAGGATAAAAACTACCTGACTTATGGAAAAATGCAGAAGTGATCCTTTTAGATAAAAAAGGAGCACAGGAAGATTTAAAGAACTACGGTCCAATAAGCCTCCTATCAGTAATGTACAAAGTATTCATTAAGATAATTTCTAAAAGAATATTAAAAAAACTGAATGACGCACAACCAAGAGAACAAGCAGGATTCAGAAGTGGATTCAGTACAATGGATAACATCCAGGTTGTACAGCAGGTCATAGAAAGGCACAACGAATATACCATGCCACTGTACTTGGCTTTTATCGACTACGAAAAAGCATTTGACTCCATCTCTAAGCACGCAGTAATGGAGGCACTACTTAGCCAAGGGGTAGATAGAGCATAAGTAATCCTATTAGGATCGATATATGATGGAGCTACAGCCACAATTCACCTTAATGATCTTGAACGAGGTGTACGGCAGGGTGACACAATATCGCCTATTCTTTTCTCGGCTGGCCTTGAAGAAGTATTCCGTAAACTGGATTAGGAACAGGATGGTGTAAATATCCATGGTGCAAACTTAAACCATCTTAGTTTTGCAGATGACATCGTTCTCCTTTCACAAGACCCAAAGGAGCTGCAAAGACGCATACAAGAACTGCATAGGACTGGCGAACCATTTGGCTTGAAAATAAACCTGAAAAAGAGTCAGTAACAGACTAAAAAAGTCAATAACTTTGCTCAGGACAGAAGAATTTCAGTTTTAGGAAGGGATTTGGAGATTGTGAACAGCTTTATATATCTTGGGCAAAGGATTTCAATTGAGGGGAATACCGCCTGGGAGGTGAAACAGCGTGTTAAATGTGGCTGGCAGGTATTTGGCAGGCTCAACATTGTGTTTAAAAGCACTCCTAAACAGACACAAAAACAAAAGCACACTAAAAGACTCCCACTTTGCCTGAAAAGAAAAGTCTTCGATTAGTGCGTTCTACCCGTTATGACATACGGAAGTGAAACCTGGACACTCACGTCGCAATCAATTAGAAAACTTCGGGTAGCACAGAGGGGAATGGAAAGATATATGCTTGGCATTACAAGACGAGACAGAAAGTCCTGCGCATGGATCAGGGAACAAACAAAAGTCTGTGACATCATTAGAAGAGTAAAGCAATCGAAATAGAGATGAGCAGGCCATATAGCGGGACGATTGGATGACAGATGGACCAAAGCAATTCTTGAGTGGATACCGGTTGATCGCAAACGTCCGCGAAGAAGACCTAAAGCACGATGGATTGTTGACATCGTTAAGTATATTGGACCAGAGTGGCAGAAGAAAGCCCAGGACCGTGAAAGTTGGAAACATGCTGAAGAGGCCTTCATCCTGCAGTGGATCGGCACGGGATGATGATGATATATATATATATATATATATATATATATATATATATATATATATATATATATATATATATATATATATATATATATATATAATGCTGATGATGATGATGATGATGATAATGATGATGATCATGATATTCCAGCACAAGAAGCTGTTAAAACATGATCATTTATTAAGGCCGATTTTGTTTAATTATATGGAATTTTAATTTTTTTTCTGAATATTCTTCGGTAGAAATCTTTCCGAACACAGCTGTTATAAATGAATCAGAACCTTTCCCAAATATAAACCCAAATTTTCAGCTATACGAAAAAGACCTGATTCTGGAAAAGCCGCTATCGGCAGGCTTGTTTACGTGGCTCGGCTGAAAGGCAGAGAGAGGCCCCATTACCGAGCATCGGGGGTAAAACATCCCCGTGGCAGCGGTATCAGGGTTTCTAACCCGTCTCATTATCCTCGGCTTCGTATGCACGCAGCCATCTGATCTCTCGATAAAATATTAAGGCCATTTTTCATCCTCCTTCAGCAGCCTTTCGCCTGTCAGATAGACTCCCGATCATCCGGGGGGGCATTAAAAAGGAGCAATGATTACGCATTTTTCGATATCTTTTTTCAGTGGCGCCGTTAGAACGGTACGGTTCACGGTTAAAAATGCCCGATCATTCTCAGGATCTAACAAAAAATTAGTTATTTTTCAAATCACCTTTGATTTCTTTCATTCTGAACATGTAAAAAAATGATAGCACTCCGTATTCAAATAGTTTTGAATAGATCTGTTAAAAAATATATTTAGCTGTTATAAATGATTAAACTCGAAGGGTTTATCGAATTTTTAGAGTTTAGTGTTTCACTTCAAAAGTGCCAATAGAAAAATTGATGTTATAAATAAAATATCAAACCTTTTGAGTTTTCCTACTTCAGTATATTAAGGTCAATGACATGCCAACTTTTATTACTTGCGATTTGTCGAAGTGTGCAAAATAAGCTGTTGTTTCAGTTTTAACATCATTATTTGTAATAAATCTTCCTCCACTAAGCAGTTTTTTCAACTCTAGAAAGAACATATAATCGCTGGAAAACAAATCTGGAGAATACTGCACATGTGAAAGTACTTCAACGCGTAAGTCATGGAGTTATGCAACAACCCAAGACATACGCGCAGGTTCATTATCGTGATGAAAGAGCTCTTTCTTTTTTCTGTGTGGACTTTTACTATGTGCACGCTTAGCCTAAATAACACCCTTCAATTCGTCCAGTAGTAAAACATAATACTCACCGGTGATGGTTCCGATTTTTTCTAGATAATCCATAAGTATTATACTACGAGAATTCAAGAAAAGCTGTGGCCATTAGGTTTCCGGCAACTTTAATCTTTTTCGTTTATTTTGGCGCGTTTTTACCAGCTCTAACTCTACTTGCTTCATCTCTGACGTGTACATGTGAATCCATGCTTTATCTGATATTAAAAAATGTTGAAAAGGCTCAGCAGGATCTCTTTTAAATACTCTTGAAAACTTTTCATCGGTCGTTTCATGTAGCTTTGGTCTACTGGTAACAAGCGTAGCATCCATTGAGCAAAAAGCTTCTTCATGCACAAAAAATTGTGTAAAGTGCAAAGATATAGCCGAGATGTAGAACAGTGGCGGCTCGTGAGGGAGAGCGTTGGAGCGCCGCCCCTTCGCAATTTAACACAGTAAACAATTTTTCAGAGCAAAACACCATATTTTATTTCCGTTCAGTTTCTTTCCTTTAACTAATTTTAAGATATTATTAAAAATTACAATCTCCAAATGTAGAAGAACGTCTGTCGACCCATCGTACCAAATAATGCGGATAAAAATTTCATCCTCTCGCTACAATTTCTACATCGTTGGTCACATTTATCTCGTCGTTGGCGTTACATGTTTTATTGGTTGCCAAAATTCGGGGGTTTAACTGCTTTCTAAAAAATGCGATTTGGACGTAGGTTCCCTGCGACCGAGCCTATCGTTAATTAATTTTAAACACTGATTTGACAGGTACGGAGCGTTTGATATGTCGCGAATACTTTTTTTGATTTGGAATTTGCTACGTATGTACACACTGAGTAGTACTTTTTAAATAAAGATAATCAACTTTTAATTGCAAACATGAAGGTGTTTGATTTAAAACAGTTAATAATAACTAATTTAAGGTTTTTTCGAATTTTCTCTATTGATTTGCAGTTACAATATACTGTTTGAATGTTTTACTCTTCGGGAAATGGTAAGTACCTACTTTCTCATTCCTTTATCTGCGCAACAAGCAACAACCCATTCTCTAATGTCCTTGTAAGTAGTAACAATACAAAATTTTAATGTTTTTTTGGTTCACCTCCTGTATAGTGTTTCAATAGCACGAAAAGTAAAAAGGAAGAAGGGGAAACAAAAAAATCTTCAGCAGCACTATTTTCTTCTAGTCCCCCTCCCCTCCTTAAAAAACCCACGAGCCGCCAATGGTTTAAAATGTGAGCAAGCTGGCGTAACTTCGGCTCATTTAATATGCTTGAATTTTGAAGATTTTGTTGGCTCTAGCGGTTTTTGAGAGTTCTGAGCGTTAATCAGAGTTCTGAGCGTTACACAGTTCGCTTTCTAACAAATCAGTTTTAACAAACATTATAGTTATTAGGTTATAATGGGCCCATCTCTGTTTCAAGCCGAGAATATTTCAAATAATCTTCATTTACGTTTTGTGTATGTTTTTTGTAAGTTTCTTTATTTCTGTCGCTATTTTATATGCGGAATGAACTTATATCAGAAAAAGAATAATTTTTGTTAATATTTTCGACTTGTATAGGAAATGTTTAATTCTACAACGATAGAGTGACATAGTTTAGACCTATCTTAATCGAAATGTAAATGCTGTGTGTCGTCTCGCTGTGCAAGAACTTCTCATTCAACAGTTCTTCTACATAGATCATGCAGCATGTGCTATCATCATCACTTAGTTTTAATGCTATGATTTTTTGCAATATGTAACAATTACAGTTTCTCTTGTTTGCAATAATTCATAATGAAACAGGCCTTCCTCATCCTGAGTAGAGTCCTGTATTTATTTTGTTGTCTAGTGTATATTGTTTTGTTTTATAAGGCACTTTTTTTTCACATTATATTTGATCCAATAAGTGCCTAATATATTTTTTTTAATATTCTATCACAACGTTAAACCATTTTTACTAAAACAACTGCAAAATGCAATATAATGGAGCACTATCTAAATTTAAGAATTAAATAGTTCAGATTCAGATTGAATCATCTACTGATGCTGCTAACATGGTTAACGAAACTCGTGTACTGATATTAAAAAAAAGTTATTAGATATTTACTAGTAAATTTCTTGAACTTTAATGTATCACACTAAAGATTCCAATAAAACAACTGATTTACATATACCAATTTTTTCTTAAAATAGCACGTTTAATTTGGGAGAAAGGTAAAAAATGGTTTATTCAAAGTAAGCGCCATCGCTAGTTACACATTGTTCCCATCTCTCTGACAATTTGTGGACGCCCTCCCAGAGAAACGGTTAATCCTTTGAGGTTGTCCAGTCATCAAGCCATTTTTCGACATCTCCGTAACTGTTGAAATGTTTTCTCGGAAAGTGCGCGAGATATAGATGAAAACAAGTGGTACTCGAAACGGGTCAAGTCTGCGGGTGGATCAAAGTTTCCAATCAAGTGCAGAAATGGCGTCTCTGACCGCTTTCGCTGTATGTGATGGGGCATTGTCATGCTCCAAAATCACTTCTCTGTATTTTGTAGTCCATTCTGGGCGCTTTTTGATCAATGCATGGTTCAAATTGTCCATTTGTTGGTGGTAGCAAACACTATTAACTGTTTCCCATGGTTTCAGAAGCTCATGGTACACGACACGCTCCTAATCACACCAAATGCACAGCATTGTCTTCTTTTCGCGATTCAGCAATTCGGTCTTGCGGTAAATACAAAAAGTTTACTAGCGCCATCTATTTTAACGACAGTCCAATAGATAATTTATGATGTTAGTAAACTTATTAGAATGATTTTTACAATATTGCACGTTTTTCTCGTACGCCACTGTTTGTTTTCACAGGGTCGAAATATTTTCGCCAGGACTCCCTCCAACTTTAATTACCTGTTTGGAGGTTTTTTGAAAAGGCGAGAGATCGTAATTAAGGTTATTGGAAAGACGTTTTTTATCCAATCATTTTGTCATTTTTCTTTTGACGGCAACATTTTTTCCTTTAAAGAAAAAATAACGTTCCTTATAAAATATATCATCTGAAAATTTCCCAAAGAAAATCGAGCATTGTTAGTTCCACAAAAAAGGTTACACAAATATTAATCGGAGTACAAAGTGTAAAACAGAATTTTTAATTAAATTTTTAGTAAAGGGCGCATTTTTAATTGGTTTTTTAAGAATATAATTAAGAGTTCTTTCATAATACTAAACAAAATAATAAATAAAATTATCTGTAAAGACCGGATTATATGCAACCAAAAACTTTAAGAATATTCGCATATATATGCACATATTTTTTTTAATTTATGCAGGATATATGCAAAAAATCCGTAAATATGCAGTGAATATGCAACTAAATTTTGATTTCCTAAATTACATTTTCATTTAATTAGGTGATTGAGTATTGAATAAAGATAAATTCAAGTTATAATACACTTTATTAATTCAGTTAACACCTAATACAATGTTTTATATAAAACTTATACTAAATATTAATATTAACTCGAAAAATTATAAAACGCACTAGTTATAATGTGTGCTTCAAGGTTCTGAACTAGAAAATTGTGGCGTTTATCACTAAGGAAATGTTTATACAAAGAAAACGATCTTTCTACATCTGCTGATGTTATAGGGCAAAATTTTAACTTCGGAACTAAGGCAGGCTCAATAGCTAAATTATTTACAGTTTTCCCTGACATTATGTCTACGACCTGCCTTAAAATCTTGAAACCTGTGTTTTTTTCTATCAAATTTTCTAATTTTGCCACTACTGTTTTCCCTCCCTCACCTCGTATATTTTTGCAATTTTGTACACATGTCTCTATTATATCCATCGACTCTGGTAAACTTGTACACGATTCCTCTAGTTGCAAAATACTGTCTGCTATAAATACATAGTTACACATAATATGCATTAACTGTTGTTCCACTACAGTACTTTGAAATATTTCTTTCGATTTTTGGATGCTCTGTGAATCATCACCAGACATTTGTGAGATTAAGTCCTTCAATTTTTGAAAATTATCTGCATAAAATAATGCCGCACGAATCCAGGTGCCCCATCTGGTCACCACAGGCTCAGGTGGTAATGGTACTCCGGGCAAATTCTCTTTGTAAAACTGCACTCTCAATGGGGCCTTTATGAATATCTTTTTGACATTTGCTATTAGGTCATTGACCAACGGAAAAGAAACTCTAATAGTTTCCGTAACCCTATTTAATCCGTGAGCTAGACAAGTTACATGAATCAAATTTTCATAAAATATTTTTAAATTCTTTCCTGCCTTTACCATATACGGCACAGCATCGGACAACAGGACAAGAATTTTATCTGTAGGAACTGAGTTCGGCAAAAATAAATGTGTTAAGGTTTCTTGAATAAAACGTGTAACTGTAAGATTGTTTGTTTTTTCCACTTCTTTTACGGCTATAAGGTAAGCTTATCCAGGTTCTTCTTCTGTGAGTTTTCCGATCATTAAATTAACTATGTAACGACCACACGAATCAGTTGTTTCGTCGACAACAATATACATATAGTTACCTCCAATTTTATTTTTTTTTACTTCATCTATCACGGTACCAAATACCTTTCCAACGACGTTTTTTCTTAATGTTGAGTCATCTGGAGCATTAAATTTTGTATATTTTTGCAGAAAGGCCTTAATTTGCGGGTTGGTTAACTTGTTTAAAGGAATATTAGCAGCCAAGAACGTTTTACATAGATCTACGTTAAATTCTGACTGGTCATGGTTTCCGTTTTTAAAAATCTCAAATGACTGCTTCAGCGTTGACTGTATGGGCCCAGACTTCTTCATGTTTCTAACCTTAGCTACGTGAGACGGCGTCTTAATATGTTGGTCTATTTGAAATTTCTTTGTCCTAGCAAGTTCTGGGCAAGGCTTAACCCAAGCAGTACATAGTATTTTCGACATAATCACTGCTTTAACTTTCACTTTGTTTGCACTTACTAACTGCACAATAATAACTGCGACTACAACAAACGACAACCTGAATAATACTGACAAACAGCAAAGTTTACAGAATAAATATAAGTTAAGTCACTAGGCGTCGGTACTTCGAGCAACGAATTTAGACTGGCACCAGTCTGTAAACTTTGCAAACAGTAACAAATATGAGAAAATAAATAAAAATTAAAGTTTTTGTACTTATTTTATTTTATTGCCCCATTAGGGAAAACCCAATCTGCAGACCGGGACCGCCCAGACACGGTGCCGTGCGACCATAAAACGTAAGAAAAGAATACAGAAATCCCAAAACATGCTTAGATATGCAATAGTTCCTAAAATATGCATTTTTCCTTTAAAATCACAAAATATGCAGAATTTACATATATATGTAAAATGCATAAAATCCGGTCTTTAATTATCTGTAATATAATACTCGGTTAATGCAATTAGGCATTTTGGCGCTAGATGACCATGCATCGCGTAACCGATGTATTATTTGCTTTACACGTGCAAAGTCTTTTACCAACTCAGAGGTAAAATCTTTACTGCTTTGAAAAACTTGAAAAATTGCCTGGATTAGTTATTTAGCCGGAAACCTCAGAAATTATAAACGCGGAATGATAAACCAACCGGAGAAACGGAGAAGGGTCCTCGAAGAGAATTACATGTTTTTTTCAAAAAAAAAAAATGGGACACACTTTTGGTTTTTCAATCCAATTGCTTTTGAAAATGCGGACAATTACCTACTATTCCTTATTGAGGAATTGCTTACACCTTTAGATGTTGGCTTGATCGAAAGAGGAGGCGTATTGTTTCAAATGTTTGGAGCACCAGAACACTTTTACATTTTATGAACATTTACAAACAATTTATTTACAATCCACGATAGTTGGTCGTGGTGGTACTGTTGCGCGTCCATTAAAGTTCACCTAAAGGTGAACTCTTTCATTTATGTGGGTACATAAAAGATTCATCCCAAGAGCGAGCTGCATCACGTCGAACATCAGTTATCGATAACTAAAGTTAAGCGACGTCGGTCTAGGTCTAGATCTCTAGAAGGGTGACCGTAATAACGGGTAATTGTTTTAGTATGTCCGAACTTGATTTGAACTGTGAGTTTGCGGACCTCTAGAAAGCCTAGAACTTAAGAAAAGAAAAAATCTGGATATTTTATTAAATGACCAGCTTATATTGACCTAACTTATATTGTCATCGTAGACGATGGCAAAGAAAATGGATTTCCCCACTATCATGTTTTATGTTATTGTTAGGTCGATAGACACTTTAGGTTGTAATTACTTTTCTCACTGTTCATTTAGTATAGTTTGTAAATACAAACTGTACCTTTGTACAAACTGTACAACATTGTACCTTTTTCAAATGAAAAAGGTACAATGTCTCATACATACAATTTTAAATATAGTGGAAATTTTTAGATATTAATCTTTGCTTATTTATTTATAATTATTCATCTATTGACACCATTTATGTGTCTATATCGTACTTATACGCTTTATCGTACTTAGCTCTACGAGCTAGCCTTCTTTGTTTTTGATTTGACCTTAAGTCGATCCAGATTAAATAGACCTTCATTCATTCTATATGATATCTCAACTAAATACGGCCATTTGTATTTACCGTATGTATGAGACTGTAATCTGCATAAAAATGTATATATAAATATGTATATTATACAAATGTATAACAACTTTTACATTTGTGCCATTGTGCAGAAATGTAGTCCTGTGCATCTGCTTAGGCGGGAATCCTATGATGCCCAAGATGCTCTACATTATACTTCTATCAACGGAGTCAAAAACCTTGTCAGATCCACAAAGGCTACGATAGATTTTCATTTATTTATTTATTTATCTATTTGTACGCATCATAAACATATAGTACAAATGAATACAAAGAAAAGGGAAAAAAGGAAACAAACAATGCACAAACAACACGCAGACGAACTAAACATTAATCCACCTGCCCTGATAGGATCGTAGGAGAACTAATATATATGATGGATAGTTTCAGTGTCCCACAGCACATCGACCACATCCAGTGCGGATTCTATTTAATTCGACCCACAGTTTCCTAAGTCCGATGCCCGCACTATCACAGTTGAATCTCTCAAAACATTCCCGCTCTTGGTGATTTTCAAAGTTTCTGCAATTTTCGTTTTAAATTACCTGTGAGAAGCTGTTCAGCATACAGTAGAGGCTTCTTGATCGAAGTCTATTTTGTCGTAGAATAAGTATATCGTAATGAATGGGTAGTTCCAGATTTTCTTGTATAATTCGGTATTCTCTGAGCAGGGTCTCAGCAGGTTTTCATTTTTCTTATATCTGACGTAGGGAGAATATTATAGCGGCAGTTCCACAACCTACTCTGAATCCACACTGACTTTCGGACAGCATTGATTCAACAATATCAATCAGTCTACACCTACCTATGCCGCAGTCTACAGCCTACACCAACGTAAACCACAACAATTACACCGGTCGACATGATTTTTGGGTCTGGCTTCTACATGTGAAATTTCGGTTTCTCCAATAATTATAATTTTTAATAATTTTTCTGATCAAAATTTGTTGTTATAGAAACTAGTGCAATTTTTCGAATTTTCAAGAAAAATGACTGATTTTTATAAATATTTTTTTAATTTTATTTTAAGAGAGTCTTTTTAATTCAAGAATTGCGATAAATAATAGCACATAAATGTAAAATAAAAAATGAAGTTCAAAAATGAATATTTTTAGTGGTTCTCTTATGTTTGTATAGGCTATCTCGTATTAAACCCCAAATGTAATCTCCCATCATCTTCTCGTTGTACTGACCTTGGTAACGTCGTTCAAAGTCCATCACATCTTGGTGAAAACGTTCTCCTTGCTCCTCTGAGTAGGCCCCCATATTATCTTTAAATTAGTCCAGGTGAGAATATAGCATATGAAATTTATGGGACATTTTGCAGCCCATAATTTTAAAGCTTTCCAGCATAGTTTCAATTAATTCTTCATAATTGTCAGCTCGGTTGTTTCCAAGAAAATCATCAGCAATCAACTGTTGCTTTAAGACTCTCCCAGGCTTGCTCTTCACGAGCATTGAGGAATTCTGCGAAATCATAACTGCTCTTTATTTGTTTTATTTGTGGTCTGACGAAAATACCCGCTTTAACTTTAGCTTCAGATAATTTAGGGAAAAATCCCTTTAAATATTCAAAAGCTTCAGAATTTGGATCCAGAGCTTTCAAAAGCCTAATTTTATATGTAACGGCGGCATCAATATATTCTTAGGCTCTACAATTGGCTCCGACTTCACATTATGTTTTCCTATCTGAAATTCGACTCGATCAGGCCATCGTTTATTACTGGTCAATGGTATTCTGTATATTTTAACTTTTCGAGTACTATTTTCACACTAACGTAACTTTCCTTAAGCATTACAGAATATGCTACGGGAAGACTAGGGAATCGGTTTCCGTTGTGAAGAAGAACTGTTTTTAAGCTTTTTCTCTTCTTTTTCTTTTAAGCTTCGATAGCTTTTCTATCGATGAAAAGCCGCCAGTCAGAAGGTATACATGGTATTCCGATTTCCTCGAACAAATAAGTTACGCTATTACAGTAACAAAGTCCGGCTTCTTTGGTGAAAAAAAAACATGAAAACATTTTATGGTGCTCTTTTTGATGAGTTATTTACACATCATCTTCAAGCAAATTCCACTGTTTCAATCGTGAACCAAAAATTTCTGCTTTATTCTTGGGTGGATTTAGATCTAGTACTAAATCATTGAATTCTGTTGAGCTGATCATGAATTCACTACCATCGGTGTTGGTAAGCGGTGTACTGGATTCTGTTGAACTTTGCGACGATTGAATTCTTCAGTTATCTAATTCTGAACGAGATGGAAGGGGGAAATTTTCACCATGAGGTATCGGAGAAGACGTTGAAGGATGATCGGGATGAAAAATCTTTTCAGTATTTTTACCAGATTGATGCTTACTTGGATTAACGACGATACAAAAATAACAGTCTTGTATATGATCACTAGGTTCCCTCCAAAGCCTTGACACATTTTATGTGTCGTTTTTCTCCTCGATACCAGGCTAGAAATAATGAAAACAACTAGTGTAAGTTTTATGCAAAAAAAAGAAATACTAAATTAGAATATTAATATGTTCGACATTTTTTAAAATTTTAAATATTAGTTTTTTATCTTCTAAAGCATTTTTGCAATTAACACCAATTACATTGCAATTTTAATTAATTAAAATGTTTGCTTCTTATTTTAATAAATTCACCGCAAATAAAACAGAAAGAATCAACATCATGTTTACACTGCCTTCACGTCATTTTGTAACTTAGTAATACACCAGGGCGGTTGTTACAGCTGTGATAGACAAGTAAACACTCACTATTGTGCCCTTCAAAAATAATATGCAATTTGCTATCGGGCTGATCAAAGTGCTGCCATCTGTTGCTCATAAAATCAATTAAAATCTTCAAAACTTACTTATCGACGTAAATCAGACAAAAGCAAACTTTAAAAGGTAAAAGTGGAAATTTAAGTGTTTAACAGAAACCCAAAAAAAAATGTTTGTCGAATGTCAGTTTTTCACTAAAAGTCAAATACCATTCCAGAAACGCCATATTAACCATAAATGAGCAAATATGGATAAGTAAATAAATATTTAGTGTTATTGATTGATTTGTCCGTTACTTTGTGATAGTTTATTTTTTGGAAACGAATAAAACAATTTTTTACTTTGTTATCTATCACTTTTTTTTTTTTATTTAATTTTTTTTTTAATAAAAGTGATAAATAACAAAGTAAAAAATTGTTTTATTCCTTTTTAAATATTTAGTTCACTTCAGTCATAGTAGTAGTACATAGTATCCTAGTAGTACTTGATTGTAAAATGACCGGTAATTAAAATAAGTACATTTTTATTATTTATATTTTTCCTATCAAGCACACAACAGAAGATAAGCAATTATTTTGAAAGATCCCTGGTGAAATAAGAAAAAAAACGCCTCCCTAATTCGGAACGAAAATGTCGCTGCCTTTTTTCCCTTGTTACCTGTTTGACTGGCGTTCCGAAAAGGTGGCCAAAAATAAATTTATGAAATATTAATAATGCTGCAACGTTCGTTTTGCCCATCCCCTCTGGCCAGGATGAAAAATGGTTCGCGACAGACCTGAAATAAAATGGAATTTCCTCAAAATAATGCAGTACAGATGCTACAGGTATGTCGGAAGCTCACAGAACAAAGAAAAATGATCTAAAGATTTACTATTTTGTTTTTCTTGCTCATTGTCTATTTTTGACGGTTGAGAGATATTTAGCAAGGCGACGTAAGAAGTTGTCTAAGAACGATTGAAAAATGTTTCCCAGTGAATTGGTGAGGGGGAACATTTTAAGAATATTTCTTATATTCATATCATTAGCTTACAGATCAAGAAACAAAAACTTATTTGTTTTTAGGTTACAAGCCGTGATAACATAATCAATTATCATGAATTGTAAATATGATATCAAATTGTAGCTCAGATCGAGGTGGTCCATAGTTTGTTGAGTTGCCTATAACAACAATACAACTTTTTTGCTAAAGGAAAATAGTTTAAAATGACAATAAAAATAACTCTTATAAATTAAAAACTAATTTTTTTTTTTGATGATATTTTCCAACATATTTGGCGTAATGTTATTAATTTCTCGCCGAATTGATTGTATCAGTTCATCAATAGAATTAGGAACGGTTACGTATGTTTTGGTTTTTAGGAAAACCCACACGAAAGAGTTTAAAGACGTGAGGTCAGGCAACCTAGCAGGCCACTTAACTGAACCTCTTCTTCATATCCAACTTCCTAGTAGTAGTTCATGAAGACCGCACATTTCACGTAAAATGGGGTGGTGCCCTATCCTGTTGGAAGTAGAACAGCCTTTTTACTGCTAACGGTAGCCCATCAATAAACAACTCAAGTTCGTTTCTCAATAACTCTAAATAAAGTTCATTTAAATTTTGTTCTATAAAGATAGGTCCGATCACTTTTTTTTGTAGATTTCACGCCATACGTTAATTCTTGGATTATTTTGCCTTCTTTCTTCAGTCCAACAAGGGTTACCAATATCTGGAATTTTGTTTATTAACTATACCATTTAAATAAAAAGTTTCTTCGTCGCTATAAAGAATGTGCTTTTCAAAATTGAGTTGCTGACGCTTCTTGTCCAAAAAACAGTGGCAAAATTCCAATCTTCTATCACAATCATCATCAAGCAGTTCTTGTACGCTTCTCATTTTGTATAGGTGATAATTGTTCGCCTGTAAAGTGGTCCACACTTTTGACTGAGAACAATTTACCTCTTGGGTAATTTTGGGCGTTGACTTATGAGTATCAGTAACAACATTTTTCCATCTTTTACGGATCCTTGGGCACACACTACTAGTTGTTTTTAGTTTTACTAAGTTATTTAGTTTTATTTTTAGTTTACTATTATATGAGATGCTTTAACGATGTCCATGAGTTTGTTCGTTAAATAACAGCCAATTATTATTTCCCAATTATATTTTATAGCTTCTCGATTGATGAATTAATAAATTTAATTAATTTAATAAATCGTTGGTTAAATTTACAACAGTTATTTTCCTTACACCCTGTATGTAAATATATAAGTATTTCAGATAGTTCTGAATTTTGGGATCCTATGGCAAGCGATGAGGGCTACCGAGGAAGGGCGACCGAGTGATGTGGGCGACCGAGTGATGAGGGCGACCGAGTGAGGGCGACCGAGGAAGAAATGGCTGAATGAGGTGCTAAAGGATTTGAGGAAAGTAGCAGTGAGGGATTGGAAGACTGATGCTTTGGACAGAAAAAGTTGGAAAAGAAGAGTGAAAGAACTTGAAGCCAAGGGCCACTAGACCTGTAGAGCAGAATATTATTATTCTGCTCATCCTTACTGTAGAATCTCAGCTCATGCTGGCCGGTATTCCAATGCCAAGATGAAAAAGCAATTCAGCTCCTCTCACCCTAGCATAATATCTTACGAACAATATGACACGTCTGCAAGAGCACGGCACGCTGTCCCACTATGGCAATCGATCTCGAGATCCCGAGGCTCTCGAGGTTCTTTGAAAATCTCTTACTTATCAGGCCTTCGGCGGATATAACGAAGGGCACTACATCTACCTTACTCAGTTTCCACTGGTTCTTCAAGTCGTATGCCAGATTTTCATACTTTGTGGATTTTTCTATCTCAGTTTTTCTAATGTTGTGAGATAGTGGCACTGCGATGTCAATTATAAAAGCCCTCATGTCCTTTTTGTTGATTAGAACAATATCCGGCCTGTTATAATCAACCGTTCGATCAGTAGTGATTGGTCTGTCCCAGTAAAGAATGGTATCGGATGATTCAAGTTCAGGAGAAGGCGAGTACTTATAATATGGAGGAGGTGCATTTTCTAATAGCGAGTATTTTTTGCAATTTGTTGATGTATAATTTTTGCCAGCTGATTATGCCGTCCTAAATAAGCATTAGGAGCAAGGGCCGGGCAACCGCCAATAAGGTGCTCAATTGTTTCCCCCAAAGTACCGCATTTCCTGCACTTATCGACTACGTCCAAATGCAGTATGTGCTTTTCATAGTTTTTTGTTCTTGTTACCCTATCTTGAATAGATATCGCGAAACCTTCTGTTTCTGGGTACAAGAGTCCATCGGTCAGCCACTTCAGAGACAATTGTTCGTCAATGGTGTCATCTTCGAGTGACTTAGGAAACCTTTCGTGCAATGTTTGTCCTTTCCATTCTCGAACACAGTCCGTGAGCGTTGTTCTGCTATCAATACGATTCCGTTTATTTAGGTTCAGTGGGGTGAAACCCCGATCCTCATTTGCAACCAATTTCATCAACGTACTGTTTGAATCAAGGAAG
The DNA here is from genome assembly GCA_031761425.1 of Cosmopolites sordidus. NCBI lineage: Eukaryota > Metazoa > Arthropoda > Insecta > Coleoptera > Curculionidae > Cosmopolites > Cosmopolites sordidus. The sequence goes on along the minus strand of JARFXV010000394.1, from coordinate 145,817 downwards.
TGTTTTCTCATTCTATTTTCTTGATTGAGACAGAGATTTTTTACGTTTACAAGGCCTCTACCCCCCAACTTTCTTGGGATGTATAGTCTTTTCGTAGATGAGTTTGGATGCAGGCATCGGAACTTTGTCAATGTTCGGCGCGTCAACCTATCGAGCTCATCAAGGTCAGTTTCTGACCATTTAACTATGCCAAAAGAATATGTCAGAGTTGGCACCGCCCAACCGTTGATCGCTCTAATGAGGTTTCCTCCGTTCAGTTTGGTGTTTAGAAGTTTTGCAAGTCTCTTTTGGTATAGAGTGGAAAAGTCCTTCTTTTACTGGTTATGATCAAGTTTATGCTTTTGGGGTATTCCTAAATATTTGTAGGACTCTTCTGGTTCTAGTTGTTGTATGTTACAAAGTGTTGAATGTTGACTCTGAACCTTTCCCTTCTGTATACTAATGGTAGAGCATTTGTCCAGTCCGAATGACATTCTGATATCCCTACTGAATGTTTCAACCGTTTTTATCAATGAGTTTAATTTTTCTCTAGTTTCTCCATATAATTTAAGGTCATCCATATATAGTAGATGAGAGAGCTTTCTTGGATTCCTCATGTTAAGTTTATATCCAATATTGCTGTTGTTGAGTAGTGTGGACAAAGGGTTCAATGCTAAACAGAATCAAATTGGAGAAAGGGAATCTCCCTGAAAAATTCCCCTCTCGATATTTGTAGCAGCAATGCATTGTTGGCCGACAAAAAGATTCGTTTTCCACTTCCCCATCAGGCACTTTAAAGAATTAATAATCTGGGGGCTAATTTTATAGAAATTCAGAACCTCAACCAGCCAATCGTGAGGGACACTATCGAATGCTTTCTTGTAGTCTATATAGCAGATATTTAAGTTGCGTTTTCTTTTTCGCGCTTGCTCAAGAACTACAGCATCGATCGTCAATTGTTCCTTGCAGCCCATACTTGCTCTTATTATTATTATTATTATTATTATTATTATTATTATGCCAAGTAATACCTCGTTTGAAAGGTATTTAAAAGACCAATTTAACTACACTAATTTTGTTTGTGTTCAAGGTAGTTTTGACACATAAAATAAATAAATACTAACATTTCAGTTTAACCTAAAATTAATACACATTCACAAGTCCGCCTCTGGACAATTGACAAAAAAAAAGACGGTTTTACAATTATCCAACTTATTTTACTTTTTCTGCTTTTACATGGTTTAATTTTTTATATATTGACTTGAAATATTTTTTGCACGAAACGTTTGAGCTTCTAAATAAAGCGCAATGGTACGTACTTTAGATAGCAGCTATCTTAATGCTTGGTGAATGCGGAAAGAATTTTAATGCCGCGGAGCGTCTTTTTAACGAGAGGTATCTCGATCGCTCTATATCGGGAACTTATTTGAGTGAGCTTCTTCATAAATTTGAAACCACAGGGAGTGTTAAAGATGCAGAACGATCTGGCATACCAAAACATTTCAAAATGGCAATAATTGCAGAAATGGTAGTAAACCCTACTTGTTTTTAAACCCAAGTTGCATCTACCTGTGAAGTAATTCAAAGGACGGTACACGGGGTGTTGAAAAAAAATCACCCTTATAAATTAAAAATGGTGCATCAATGTAATGGTGTTAGATGACGACCCCGGCCGAAGACTGCAATTCTGTGAAAATATACCCACTAGAATTGATCAAGCGCTAGAATATTTAAAGACAATTTGCTTTAGCGACGAATGTACTTTCAACCCGAATGGAAATATGAACACTCAAAATGTAAAGTATTGGAGTGGTACAAATCCTCACGTGTTCAATGAGAAACACACAGTTTCCAGAAAAACGTAAATGTCTGGACAGGTATTCTGGGAAACTACATAGTTATAGGGCCTATATTTTTTAATGGCAACTTAGTCCGATGGAATGACCAGCTCGGTCACCGGATTTTAAACCGTTGGATTTTTTTCTGTGGGGGGGCTACCTTAAATCTAAAGTATATGCTATAACAGCTGAGACTATTGATGTTTTAAGACAACGAATTATTGAAGAGTGCAGGACAATTCCCGCTGAAAATAGGATGTTTTACTGTTAGCAAGTAGGCGAAGCACATTTTGAACATTTACTATAGGGGCGGACTTGTGAATCTGTATTAATTATACGGTTAACTGAAATGTTAGTCTTTATTTATTTTATGCATCAAAACTACCTTGAACCCAATCAAAAATTAGTATAGTTCAATAAGCCTTTTAAATACCTTTCAAACGAGGCGTCACTTGGCATAGGATCACATTGAAAATTATAGGTCACATGGCATTGTGATGTCATCTATGATTATTACGTCATCAGTTATCACTAGAAAAGGAGTTTACATTCAGTCATTTTTTCATTTCAGCAACTTAAAAGTGTATATTTCAACATGAAAGGTAAATTGTTAATTACAGAGAGAGTTTAATAATTTCAAGCTGTAAGATAATGAAAATATAGCTTATATACTCCAAAAATTGTCAAAAATTCGTTAAATATTACCTCTATATCTATTGTTTTCTTGTCATGGGAAAAATACAAAAAGAAGGACTGCCACGTAAGTTGCCCGAAAGTGCAATATTCTCCTGTTGCAAATTCCTTGCACGTCAAGCAGAATGAAATAACTTTTTGTGACACATTATGAGTGGAACTGAGAAGTAGATATATTCTATTAATATCAAGTAGAAAAAATCCTAATCGAAGCTGGGCTCTTGTGGACTCAAATTTTTTAAATCACGTGGAATTTTAGGAAAGCGTCAAAAAATTAATTACGTCCGATAAAGGCAATTTTTACAGAATATTTTTTCCGAAAAATGGGAAAAAGCTATAGTAGAAAAAATAGTATGAGAAAAAGTTCGTAGGAATTTTCTTAAGATAAAGAAAAACGCAAATAACGATTTAGTCTGTTATATAATTACCATTATTATTTAATTATTTTGCCAACATGGTGATAAGTCCAAAATGTGCCAACATAGTGATAAGTTCAAAAAGTTTTTCGCCAAAGATTTGCATCTTTATTTTAATGTTAATTGTCATTCACTTCTTCGCCCTTAAAAAAAATCTCTTTCAAACAATAAACGGCACAAATCTTTGTTTTTGGTTGGACAACGTTCTTGCCCTTTTTGAAATATAAAAGTATAATGTGGTCTAAATGCAAGTTGAATCAACTTGTCTAACTGAACGCAAATCAAAATACAATTTTTTGATTAGAAGTGTTTAAATATCAACTAATAAAAATCTCTACAAACTTTTTGAATATTTCAAAAACAAGTCTTGGGACTGGCGCATTCGCCATTATTCAAAATCGTATAAACTTTGTGTTAAATAAAATCGTATAAAACTCATCATTTAATACTAATTATATAATATTTCTTTAAAATTAAGATAATTAGACGTCTTTTAAATTAAAGTTTAGTCTTGAAGAAGGAGATTTTCCCGTTAAATTATGTTTGAAGAAAAACGTAACCCATTGTTCTTCAACCAAGTTGCCAGATCATTATTCATTCTATCGCTATGTCGTGACTGTAAAAGGTTGTTTTATTGCGATCCGTCTATCTTACAACGTGTAACTGTGAAACATTCTTAACTGCCTGAAGAAAAGAAGAAATTACAAGATACATATAGGTATATCGAAAATCCAGTAGTTGTACTTCTTTTTACTTTCTTATTGTTCCATTTTGATCTAAAATGATTTCTTTTATATGTTGACTTCCAATATCAAACAATGTAAAAAAACAATGTACATTTCCATAACTAGTTTGGAATTTTGAGCTTGACCTTACATAGGAACATAGGTTGTATAAAAGAAAAAGCAACTTTTTGGGACTCTGGTATAAAAAAATACATTTTTTTTATTAAATCTATATTTATTATCATATTAAATCAACTCGCTCTCTATGAATACAAATTCCAATGAAAATACTAGTTTGTGGCCTATTGTATCACCTCGTTCAATTTTACATTCACTGTAGTTCTGGTCTGAAGAATATACTTCCATCGAATTCCGTTGTTGAGGGGATTCAGTTGTTGAATTTTAAAATCACCAAATAAAGAGTTTTCCAATAAGAATGTGAGAATTTTAAAACGTAATAGTTGCAACACTATTTGAAATGTACATCACTCATAGACTGTTTTCAGTACACCGTAACAATTCATAGATTGGGCTCGATAACAGTTGAAAGGCAACTGCCAAATTGGGGAAAATTTAATATTTTTTAACGACGCGCACTTCTAGCAATGGCGGTTCGTGGGTTTTTAAAGTGGGGGCGATGAAGAAAATAGTGCTGCTGAAGATTTATTTTTGCTTTCCCCTTCGTCCTTTTTACTTATCGTGCTATTGAAACCCTATACAGGAGATGGACCAGAAAAACATTTATATTTTGTATTGTTATTATTTACAAGGACGTTGGAGGACACGAAACAAAACAGAGAATTAGTGTCTTCACAACCACATAGTCCAAAATACTATTGTTTACTGTCAAATTTTCTCGTAAAACTTGCCGTATTTTTATATTCTTTTTGAACTCTCAAATTCAACACGGGCGTTGAACGACCGTTAGTTTTTAATTCAACTTTCTCCTCCAAACTTAAATTAGTCATTATTAACTGTTTTAAATCAGACACCTTTATGTTTGCAATTAAAAGTTAATTATTTTTATTTTAAAAGTACTATCCAGTGTGTACACACATAGCAAATCCCAAATCAAAACAAGTATTCGTGATACGAACGAAATACGCAACGCGACACATATTAAACGCTCCATACCCGTCAAATCAGCGTTTAAAACTAATTACCGATACGCTCGGTCGCAAGGAATCTAAGTCCAATTCGCATGTTTTAGAAAGCAGTTAAACCCCTGAATTCTGGCAACCAACAAAACATGTAACGCCAACGACAAGATAAATGGACGTGGCATACGGTCGCTGGAGGTAAACGTTAGACCAACGATATAAAAATTGTAGCTAGAGGATGAAATTTTTATCCGCATTATTTGGTGTAATGGAAAAAAACTAAACGGAAATAAAATATGGTGTTTTGCTGTGAAGAATTGTTTACTGTAATAAATGCTGGAGGGGCGGCGCCCCAACGCCCTCCATCATGAGCCGCCACTGACTTCTAGCCTAATGGGTTTGTCAACAAATATAACTGCAGGATTTCGACTTATGGGAATCCCTAAACAATTCAGGACTTACCTCTTCATCCTCACCAAGTAATTCTTATGGGCTGAAGGGGTAATAGGATCTTGTTTTTTGAAGATGATGATAGAATCGTGTTACTCGTAATATGAAGAATATCTTTGACCTGGACTGATAAATGTAGATATAAACAAAGTTTTCTTTCAACAAGACGGCACTTGTCATACATCTTGCCAGACAATCGATTTACAGTAAGAAAAGTTTTTTGGACGCGTTATTTCGCTAAATAGCGCTGACCACCGTAATCTTGCACTCACACTCTTGGATTATTTTTTGAGCGGTTATATTAAATTTCTAATTTACAGAAATAAACCCCAAACACTTCTTAGCTTTAACGAAATATTCAGGCCACCATGAAAATATACCACGCGATATATGTAAAAGACTAATCGAAAATTCTCCAGAATGCATTTCACCAAACGAAACTGAGGGGCGCATTTGAACGACATTACTTCCAGATTATAATTTCATTATTTTTCTTCAAGATCAACCGGATTATCACTTGTAGTTATCATTATGCTTCGTTTTAAAGGTCTAACACTTTTATTGGACAACCTTTTAGTTACAGGGAAACAAGTTGGTTAAATAAGGTGGACGATCAATGCCTATAGTACATTTACCAAGAATATATACCTTTCGTCGATTGAAACCTTTTGAAACACCAACTCACTTTTATTTATGTCTCGACGTGTTTTTCGCTAACCATATTAGCATAATCAGGAGATGATTCAATAAAGTTTATTTGTATAATTAGATTGAATCATTGGAACATTTTTTATATTTACATTTTATGCACAGAAAATTCAGCTATGGTATTTAAGGATTTTCATTGGCACATATCTTATAGTTATGTTTGTTCACAAATCCATTAAGTCAGAAGTGCGCTTCATCGGAAAAGATCTGGCGAACTGAACACGCACTTTAATGATAGATACGAATAATTTCTACGTGCTGTTGAATCGTATATCTTTCATGATGAATTGGCATAATGTACTGAACACAGCAGTCTATGCGACATTTACATTATAGACATTGTTGCCGCTATTACGTTTCAAACTTCTGACACTCTTATTGGATTACTCTTTGTAATAAATGAACATAAACTGTTATTCTCTTGGATATGTTTGAATTGAGTGAATTGGATGTCAGTGGGCTTGCAAGGAAGTTTATCCCATACAACTTGAAAGAAACTATATAGAAATAAGGCAGATTATACACTGCTAATTTTGAAAGTGGTATTTTGGGGAAGGATGCTATGAGGTGTCGAGCTACCTTCCACGAAATTGCTACATAGAAGAAAACGATATTTTGATACAATTCCTTTTGGAGAAACTGGTTTCAAAAAAACAGGTAACATTGCAGAAGAGACTCTGAGGCTGAGGAGGAGGACTGAGGATCTTTCCCTTTAGAAACACTACCTCGAGATCGATGGTAAATATTGTTTTTGTCGGAAAGAGGCTAGAGAGTGTATACTAGAAGATTTCTATTTACTACTACTTTCTATTTAAATAATCAGATGAAATTTAAAATAGGTTTGGGGGCTTAATAATACTGCATTTCAACAAGACAATACTCGTGCCTCTATATGGCAGTTTTTTTATTTATCACAATTCAAAGGTGTCAACATTAATATTCCCTCTTGGTTTTATAAAAACCATATTTTTACGTTTTGACATGTGTGCAATTGAATCGTTTTGTCGTATATCACGGGATAGTTTATATACATTGTAATACGTATGTGTATACGTACTTTTCTTTTGCATTTTATAACAGTAAATATGGATTTATCACTAGACACCAGAGGCAACATTTCAAACCACGGGCGTAGCCAGGATTTAGTTGGGGGGGGGGGGGGGGGGGGTAGTTTGAAGTAAATAAAACAACAAAAATATACTTACATGAAATGAAATGACAAGAGATGGCGTTACTGTGCGCAACGTCCACTAGTTCGGATATATATTCAATTCAAATGTAATAATTTAATTCTCTTCACTCCTCGTATTTTTTCGGTATAATATTAGGTAATATTTGGCTCAACAAATATACAGGAACCAATCCTCGTATAACAATTTTAGAACACCCCTACTTGAGTGTATTGAATTGAAAAAATCATTGGGGGATAAGTGGATGTATATAAAAAAGTAGGGCAGATAGAGAAAAAAACTTATTTCATATTTAGATGTAGTGCCACAAATATAGCTAAAATCAATTCTAAAATTCTAGACACTAATTTTTTTTTCTTGTAGGCCTGTGTAATTTATGTATGTTTCAATATGTCAAATGAGCCATTCTAAGTTTAATTTGAAATCAAAATGCCTATCCAACAAGTGAAAGTACTTCCAAATATCCTAAAGAATTAGCAGAATAAGTACACGAAGATGACGAAATTAACGTTTCTAAAGATGAGGACCAAACGAACTTTCAACGGATAAAAATTTACCCACTATGATAAAAATTATGGATCAGTTTTTATAAAATGATTTAAATTTTGATAGAAGTTCAAAGGCAAGAGAAAGTGCCATTGATGCGATGTATTTGCTGTCGGTAATTGGTTGTTGAACCAAACAGGTACCACACAGGTCGGTACCTCTTTTTCTAGATAATTTCTCTAGTTTCTCAAGATATTTGAGATTCTGTAACGTTTGAAAATGCCGTTCAAAATTTTTGAAAATACGTCAAATAAATATAAAACTATTGATCCAAAAACAAATGTAATTACACCATTGAAAAGAGTTCAGTTTTCTTAAAAATGTATATATCTACTTTTAGTTTTTAATTTAGGGAGAGATTGGGCGTTAGAGGAATATTGGAAGTAATTGAAAAAAACCAATTGCGATGGTATGGGCACCTCGTGCGGGTGCCAGACGTCTGAGTGGTGAAGAGCGTGTAGGCCATGGGTGTATTGGAGCGAGGAAGAGGGGAAGACCGAGGAAAACTGGGAACAAGTCAATCGCTGAAAGCCTGGCGAGACGGACAATTGATTGGGAGGGAGCAGTGATGACAGAGAGAGAGAAATTGTGAGGATTCCACTAAGGAGGCTGATGGATAGCCAAAACCTCTACACCTAATAGTGTAAAAGAGGTGAAAAATAAGTAAGTAAGACCTGACAAGCTGAAGGATTAAATAGATGGGAGCATCACTGGAAAAAGCGTATAGAATTACAAGGAGACTATATTGAGAAATAAAACTAAATTTGACAAAAAATACTTGTTTCTGAGTTGGACTGGAACCTTTTCAGACCACCTTCATACATAACCCTATTTTGAAAAAAATGTGGTTCCTTGATGAAGAGGAACAAAAACACTGCACACTCCTCTGAAGCTTGGCATATTGAAACATGTACAGCCTGTCTAGAGTAACTAACGTAATCGAACACTTACATTATGGCATTAAGGCGTTTCTGTATTTTAAAAAATATAAGTTCTAAGATAAATACTGCTATGCTTATCAAATGACATATACAATGCATGTATAATATCGCCAACACAAAATTAATCTTCACGATGAATTTGACTTTTTCACCCATTGAAATTTTCTTTTTATGAACGCATCTCTTCTTATGATACTGAAGAAATCCTGCATCTTGTAAAAACATCAACTTTCTGTTAATTTTTTCTATCGAAAAACGATTTTTTGAAAACATCCATGCCAAAGAAGTAAAAGTATTCCTTTCCTGAAAACACTGGTACTTGCGCTTAGAGATATTGAGGCAGAAAAGGGATAATTTTGAATAAAATTTAATTGATTGGGTAATTCCTGTTTCGTTTTTAAGTTTCGCATCTGTTTCTACACATCGTTCCCAAGAACCTTTTTCCAAGTAAGCTCCAAGATGTTTGCGGTAATCTTCAACTTTCCCATTAAGCAGACTTGAATCGATTTCTTTTACAAGCCTAACGGGAGTTTTAGTCAGATCGGTAATAAATTTCGTTTGGTAAATAACTGAGAAGAAAATCTGGAAGCACACCACAGCGAAGATAACTATTCTGAGAATCCGATCCTTAGGAAGTTCCACGGTTGCACCTAGAAAACGTGATTTAATTAATTTGCAATAGTTGCTTAATTTAAATTTATTCAAAAAGTTTAAAATTTTTATTTAAGTTCAAAAATGTTTCCAATAAAGGTGTCAAAATTCATTGGTACAACACTATTTAAAATGTAAATGTCACTCTAAACTGCTGTGTTCACTATATTGTGCCATGGATTCGCCATGGAAATGATGAATTAATACAATGGACATAATTCAAAAGCGGGTAGAAATTGGAAGTTGGAAGGTGACCCCCCACTTTGGGGAAAAATTAATCTTTTCCGAGGAAACGCACTTCTGGCTTAAAGGATGTGTGCACTAACAAAACTTTAGGGTCTGGATCGATGAAAATACTCAAGTGATTCAGGACTGATAGGAAATATCAGATCAAAAAATGTCTTTGGAATTAATATTAAACCCTTCCAAAAACATGATTTTCCATTTAAATAACATGGGGTTTTCTACATTTTTTACATTTTTACACTTTTTTACTACTTTTTACATAATATACAGCAATATACAAAATCCGCTTTGGTGGGAAATTCAACGCTCTACAAAAAAGCTCTCTTACCAATTTACGATAAAATTACTTATTCAACAGTTATTCATTGTCAAATTGAGTTCATATTCATATACTAAACAAATAAATAATTTTTTATGGATCACCTACTTATACCTTACTGCCAATTATAGTATTTTTCTAAGAACATAAAGCTTAGTGCATTGTGTCCAGATTTGTATAGTATAAAATATTTAGGCAAAATGTTGTGGATGTTGTTTTTTTTTAATTTTTACAACGATCATTTATATTTTATGCGATTACAATGATTAATATAAATTTATATGATTTCAAATGGTTTCAAACTAAAAACATTGATTATTTTTTCAATTCTAAGTGTCTAAGATTTTTTTAAAAGATTCAATATCGATAAAAAAATTCTATAGATTGATACTGATAAGTGGTCGGATAATTAAGATTATCTAAGAGGCATGGGAATTGTTGAAAATCCAAAAGGAGTCAATGATATCGCAAAAAGGGCTGTAAAATTAACCGAAGAATATATTAATATTCCCGCTAAACACAAAGATGAAAAATAATGTGTATTTCAAGTTAAGGGTTAAAAAAAAAAACAAAAAAAAAAAAAAATTATATATATATATATATATATATATATATATATATATATATATATATATATATATATATATATATATATATATATATATATATATATATATATATATATATATATATATATACACCTCGTGTGTATGTTAGAGTTCTGTAGAGTGTTAGAATTCTTTGGACTGCGTCCAATGAATGAAAATAAAGAGTCTGGAACATCAAGAGACGAAACATATGCCCTCCAATTGCAGGGATGGGTGGGGCCCGTTCCCGGTCACGCAATCAGTAAAATGCTCATATCTATATATATATATATATATATATATATATATATATATATATATATATATATATATATATATATATATATATATATATATATATCGACCTTATCGACCAAACAAAAATAAAACCAACCCTAACAGAAAAGCATGATAAACAATCAGCACAGAACTGGCAAGAATTAAAACAAAAAATTATTAAAACAGCCTTGAAGTTGGTTCCTTTACAAAAACGTAGAAAACATCCATGGTGGGATGCAGTTTACTAGCAAGCAGTATTAAGTCGAAGTAAAGCATTCAAAGAGAGGAACAGTCAAAGAACAGCAACAAATTATAACATCTTTTTGGAAGTAAGAAATGAAATATCGAAGCTAATTAAAAAAACTAAAAGAAAATATGAAAACAATCAACTTAATGAAATAAAAAAAGATTTCCAAAAACAAATAACACCCGAAATTTTTACAAAACATTTAAAATTAATTAATAGGCTATCAACCCCAAAGTCTTTGCTTCCAAAAGAAAATCGGACAATTAGCTCTAAATATCCAAGACAATTGCAAAGAGCTTGCGAAATATTTTGAACAACTACTAAACTGTCCTGAGCCTTTAAACAGATTACCAACAAACCCTAAACAAACAAACCCAAATTCATTACCACCAAATGACGATGAAATAATTAGGCAAATTAAGCGACTTAAAAATAACAAAACTTTTGGTGAAAATGGAATCACTGCTAAACTTTTGAAATCCGCTAGTCCAGGTACAATCAAGGAAATAACCAAAATTCTACAAGAAGTTTGGGGAACCGAACGGTTGCCGGAAGATTGGAAATATGCTCTAATCCATCCACTACATAAGAAAGGAGATAGAAGGTTTTCAGGTTTTCGACTGGGCAGATCCTGCAGGCCTCAAGCAGGTTTTCGACCAGAAATCAAAACAGTACAATAAAAATCTCGTCTGTATATTTGTGGATTTTAAAAAAGTATATGATTCTTTTGACCACGAATCTTTATTCCAAATCTTGAAAGAACAAGCACTAGATCTGAAAATCTCTGGCAATTATTAAAGCAACACTAACACAAGGTCAAAAGTTAAATTCATGGGAGACATCTCAGAAGCCTTCGAAATTATAGCTGGAGTGAGACAAGGGGATGGACTCTCACCACTCTTATTTAACTGCATTCTAGAAAAAGTAATACAGAAGTGGCGTGAAAAAAAGTCGGCCCTGAATATTGACCAGCCCATTAAACTGGGAAGAACCAATATCAAAGTTGATTGTCTGGCTTTTGTTGATGATCTAGCAACTTTGGCTCAAGATTAGTATTAACGGCACAAAAACAGATTGAAATTCTGAAAGAGGCAGCAGAAAAGATAGGACTCCAAATTTCCTTTGAAAAGACACAATACATGACCTGCAACAGACTAAGAACACCATTTCTAAAAACAAAATATAGTAACATCAGACCATTCAATTCAAGTCAAATATTTGGGTGAAATAATCATTGAAAATGGGTTGGAACAAGCGGCCAATAAAGGCAGATGTCAAAAAATGGAAACTGCATTGAGACTTACACAAAATAGTTACAACAAAAATGCATGTCTAAAAACACAAAGCTGAGACATTATAACACAGTTATTAAACCGGAATGTCTATATGGGGAAGAAACGCTCATTTTGAATAGAAAGAGAGACATCGAAGAGATTGAAAAGAAGGAAAGATAAATCTTAGGCCCCAAACAAATAAACAGCACAACATACCTTCGAGAAAACCAAGGAATCAAACAATACTCAGATGTATGGTTCATAGCGATATGAGAAAAAGAAGACTTGAGTTTTACGGATTCATAAAACGGATGAATCTGAGTAGACTAACTAGACAAATAGTAGAATTTTATGAAAATAGGAGTAGAGCTAAAGTGGAAATAATTAAATGGATTGCTGTAATTAAAGAGGACCTAAGATCAGCAAATATTACACAAAGGGAAATTCAGGATAGAGGCTGTTTCAGACACAAGAAAATTGGCCAGGGAGAAAAATGTAGGAAGACTGGAACAACTTGGTCTGACGAAAGGAAAAAAGCTCATAGCGACAGAATGAAATCAGTATGGACGCAAAGGAAGGCTAACAATTTATTTTAACAGATAGTAGAACTCGAAAAAATATATTATTTTACCAAAAATCATTTATATAAAAGTTGTAAAATAAAGAAGTTATTAACAGTTACAAAATTTAAAAATAGACCTGACTTTTTGATATTCTCGACCACTGCGTTGTAAATACAAAGTATTTGTTTACGGCTGATTCAGGGTATGACTAGTTTTTTTTTAATTCTTGTACGATATTTTTTTGAGTCCGATGTTCGATCTGACCAGTGGTAATAATTTCTTAGTAGTACGTGTTTAAATGTGGGTACTGTTTAACGTTTCCTTTAAAACATCATTCGACTGCGCGGATGTTTGTAAATTTAGTTACAAGAATTTGCAACACAGAGTACTTAAAGGCTCAACGAGGTCACGCTGGAAGACCTCTTCCATGCGAAATGGTAGAGATTGAGGAAAAAAAAAGAACGAGCACTAGGTCTATAGCAGGTCAAGGTGAAGTTGGTCATAGTAAACAGTGGAAGACTATATGACAGGAACACTTTTATCACTATCATTATCAATGGGTACAAGCGTTGAAGAGTTGAATTTTGTCAGTGGCTTTTAAATCAGTACAACAGTAATGAAAATTTTACCAAATTTATTTTGACTACCGACGACGTCACATTTACAAGAAATGAAGTAAATTATTTCCACAACAACCCTGTTTTTGCAGTAGAAAATTCGCATGCTGTGAAAACAACTTTTTTTCAGCAGAGATTTTCACTAAATGTTAGAGGTGGCGTAGTCAATGGCATGCTTATTGGGCATTGTTTTCTTTCAGGTCGATTGACGGGTGAAAATTATTTAAACTTTCTTCAAAACAATCCGCCACAATTATTACAAGATGTTTCTTTAAATGTTACACAGAATATGATGGAGCTCCGTCACATTTTAGACGAGAAATTCACGGACATTTAAATAATAAATTAATGGACCCATTTCTTGACCTGCACGTTCCCTGGATTTACCGCCCTGCCATTTTATTCTGTGAGGCTATTTAAAAAAGTTAGTTTATCACGATGTAGAAGTAAATACTGTGGAAAAACTACAACCACGCATCGAAAACGCTTGGGATGTTATTTTTGACGCATGTAGTGACGCATGATTAGATCGAGCAAGATTTTTTGCTAACCGAACAAATGGTGACAATTTTGAACAATTTTTGTAACATGTAACATTTTTGCTATTCTGCAATTTTTATATAAATGATTTTTGCTAAATTGACTTCTCTTTGCAAGTTCTACAACGTAGTAATCGAGAATATCGAAAAGTCAGGTCTGTTTTCAAATTTTGTAACATTTAATAACTTTTTTGTTTTGCAACTTTTATATAAATCATTTCTGGTAAAATTACTTTTTTTGCGAGTAAAAACAAAGTACGAGTTTCAGCAAAAGTAATTTTATTAAAATAAACGACTAAACTTTAAGAACACCCTGTGTAAATATATTAATAATCTGATTCCTTAATAATTTAATTCCTTCGCTATGAGCTTTTTTCCTTTCGTCAGACCAAGTTGTTCCAGTCTTCCTACATTTTTCTCCCTGGCCAACCTTCCAAACGTTAACCTTGTGTCTGAAACAGCCTCTATCCTGAATTTCACTTTGTGTAATATTTGCTGATCTTAGGTCCTCTTTAATTGCCGCAATCCATTTAATTATTTCTACTTTAGCTCTACTCCTATTTTCATAAAATTCGACTATTTGTCTAGTTAGCCTACTCGGATTCATCCGTTTGATGTGTCCGTAAAACTTAAGTCTTCTTTTTCTCATATCGCTATGTATATCTGTGTATTGTTTGATTTCTTGGTTTTCTCGAAGTCGGTATGTTGTGCTATTTATTTGTTTGGGGCCTAGGATTTTTCTTATGATTTTTCTTTCCTTCTTTTCAATGTCCTTGTCCCTCTTTCTATTCAAAATAAGCGTTTCTGCAGCATATAGACATTCTGGCTTAATAACCGTATTGTAATGTCTCAGTTTTGTGTTTTTAGATAGGCATTTTTTGTTGCAAATATTTTGTGCAAGTCTCAATGCCGTTTCCATTTTTTGACATCTACCCTTATTGGCCGCTTTTTCCAACCCATTTTCCATGATTATTTCACCCAAATATTTGAATTGAGAGACTCGTCTGATGTTACCATATTTTGTTTTTAGAAATGGTGTTCTTAGTCTGTTGCAGGTCATGTATTGTGTCTTTTCAAAGGAAATTTGGAGTCCTACCTTTTCTGCTGTTTCTTTTAGGATTTCAATCTGTTTTTGAGCCGTTAATACATCTTGAGCTAAAATTGCTAGATCATCAGCAAATGCCAATCTATATCTATATATCTATATATATATATATATATATATATATATATATATATATATATATATATATATATATATATATATATATATATATAACTGCAAGAACTGTTGATCGAGCTTGTGGTGAAATTGGATTCCTCATTAACCAAAAGTTGAAGGATAGTGTCGTAAAATTTGAAAGTATATCTGACTGACTAGCCCAATGCGTCATTCAGTTGAATAAAAAGTTTAAACTTCAAATCGTCCAAGCTTATGCACCAACTATATATAAGCCATGGCGATGAGGAAATTAAGGTATTTTATGATGATGTGACCCAGCTTCTAGACAGCGAGAAATGCAGGTACAAAATCCTGATGGGCCATTTTAATGCTAGAATTGGAAAGGCAAGAACTAGTGAAACTGCAATTGGCCCCTATGGAAATGGCAAGCGGGACAATAGAGGTGACAGATTGGTTGATTTTGCTGAAGGACAAGAATTGTACATTATAAACTCGTTCTATAAGAAAAAAATCAGCAGAAAATGGACATGGAAAAGTAGATCTGGTCTCACAAGTGAAATTGACTACATCATGTCAAATGATAAAACAATATTTTGTAATTGTACTGTCCTTAACCGTTTTAATGTTGGAAGTGACCATAGAATAGTACGTGTAAAGGTTAAGATAAACAGTCGAAGAGAACGTACACGAATGGTAAGATCGAAGAAGGGTAAAGTGAATTCTGAAAAGCTGCTGTAGAGGGGCAATGATTTTGAGATTGCTTTCTCGAACCGCTTTGCTGTACTGCAAAACCCAGAAGAGATGGAAATAACAGATCAGTATGAAAAAAATCATCGAAAATCGGGTTGAAACGGCTGCTGCAATAGCACCAGCAGAAACAAGATTCAAACAGTCAAAAATCTCCAATGAAACCATCGATTTAATGAAGAAACGGAGGACAATGAAGAATGCAGACAGTCCCTTTGACCGGGTTGAGTATGTTGAGCTTTGCAAAACTATAAGAAAACGTATTCGAGAAGAAACGCGTCGGTTCAACGTGTAGCTAGTGCAAAAAAACACTGCTAGTGCACAAAATACAAAATAAAGGAATAAACAAAGCCAAACATAAGCTGATAAATAAAAGGACACAAATGTTTGCCTTAATGCGTGAGGATAGCACAGTGTGTAGGGAGCGTACGGAAATGTTAAAGGTTATTAGAATATTTTATTCAAAGTTATATGAAAATCAGAACCAGTTAAAGACAGCAATACCCACAGAAGAGCAAATGCCAGATATCCTGTTGGAAGAAGTGACAAATGCCATAGAAGCGATGAAGAATGGAAAGACTCCAGGAAAAGACAATGTAACGGTTGAAATGTTGAAGGCTGGTGGTCGAACTCTACATAAAATATTGGCAAAATTTTACTCAAAATGCCTCAAAGATCAAAAAATACCCAGTCTATGGAAAAATTCTGAAGTGATTCTTCTTCATAAGAAAGGAGCACAGGAAGATTTAAAAAACTACCACCCAATAAGCCTCCTATCAGTTATGTACAAAGTTTTCACCAAGATAATATCTAAAAGAATATTAAGAACACTGAATGACGCACAACCAAGAGAGCAGGCAGGATTCAGGAGTGGATTCAGTACAATGGACCATATCCAGGTTGTCCAACAGACCATAGAAAGGCACAATGAATACACCGTGCTTGGCTTTTATTGACTATGAAAAGGCATTTGATTCAGTATCAATGCAGGCCATAATGGATGCATTGCTTAACCAAGGGATAGACAGAGCCTATGTGAACCTACTGAGATCCATGTATGAGGAAGCTACAGCTACAGTTCACATGGATGACTTTGAAGTTAAAATCAAAGTAGAAGGTGGTGTACGGCAGGGTGACTCAATATCACCTGTACTTTTCTCAGCCTGTCTTGAAGAAGTCCTTCGTAATCTGGATTGGGAATAGCAGGGAATAAAAATCAATGGTGCATATCTAAATCATTTTAGATTCGCGTATGATATGGTTCTCCTTTCACAAGATCCAGATGAGCTACAAGAACACATACGAGAGCTGCAAAGGGCGGGAAAACCATTTGGTTTAAAAATAAACCTAAAAATAAAAAAGAGTCAGGTTATATTTAACAAATTTGCTGTCAACAGAAGAATTTCTATTTTAGGAAGTGATTTAGAGGTTGTGGGCAGTGGTCTTTAAGAGCAAACTCCCACTTTGTCTGAAGAGAAAGGTTTTTAATCAGTGCGTGCTGCCTGTTTTGACATATCAAAAGTGAAACATGGACACTCATATCACAATCAGTTCAAAAGCTTCGGGTTACACAAAGGGGAATGGAAAGGTGTATGCTTGGCATTACAAAGTGGGACAGAAAGACCTGCATATGGATCAGAGAACAAACGAAGGTATGTGACATCATTGGAAAGGCGAAAGAATTGAAATGGAAGTGGGCGGGTCATATAGCAAGACGATACGACGATAGATGGACCAAAGCAATTCTGGAATGGATACCGCTTAATCATAAAAGCCCGCGAAGAAGGCCGAAAACACGATGGACGGATGACATCATCAATTACATTGGACATGAAGGCGAATGGCAGAGGAAAGCTCAGGACCGTGCGAATTGGAAGCATGCTGGGGAGGCCTTCATCCTGCAGTGGATCGACAATGGCTGAATGATAATATATATTTTAGAGTATAAGCTGAAAATTTAGCGAGCTCTATTAATAAAAATCAACTTGGTTAATAACGGACACCATATTGATAAGTATTATTTTTCTTTTAGCTAATAATTTCGTAGCGAAAACAAAAAATTATCAAATTAACGATGAACTCAAGTTTAAACTTGATCATTTTGAAAAAGTAATTTGATAAGAGAGCTTTTTTGTGGAGAGTTCAATTTCCTATAAAAATATGTATTAAATATTGCTGTATATTTGCTTGTTAGAGAAAAAAAAGGAGAGGAAATGTATCGGTAATGTTTTCGGTAGAATTTAATATTAATATTATGAACTTTTTTGGTTTTATATTTGTTTAGGGCATAAACTAAATATTTCTAGGGAGCGAGTTTAATTTTAAAGTTCTGACACTCTTATTGGAAAACTTTTTATAAATGAACTGATTCTGTTAAATCTTGACGTGATGTTACCCACCTATTATTATTCTTGTAGTAATGTCAACTGAATCTAGAAAACGCAACTGTTCTTTTCCTTTTCTGATCTTACCCAAAATCCATAGCGATATCATAATCGATATAAAAAATAATGTTATAGTTATTCGGACTGGCAATGATAAAAGATCGTGAATTACATCAAACGGATGCTTTTTTGATTTCTGTAAAAAAAATAGTCTTTTTAGCGATTATGCGGAAATGAGTAATTCAGTTTACATTTATGTTACATATTAGAACTTTATCCAGAAGCCATGGATAAGAAATTATAAAATCAGGTGAACTGTACGGTGACTGTTTAATTTGTCCAATAATTGCATCAAATCTATTCTGCCGAAAGTCCTGCAGAATCTGCTTTTTAATGGTGCAGCTGTTTGTTGACAAATTGTTTGAAATGAAGTATTCTATCTGAAATATTAATCAAGCTGATATTAAATAAATTATAATGTTATATCCTACGATGATCAGAAAGTATGGTGACTTTTGATTATAAAATACGCGTGCATTTCGCATCGATGCACCCATTTGATTTTAAGTTAGTATGACTATACTTTTTTTTTTCTTTTTTGGGTTTTTCGCCACGATTTAAAACTCAAAAAATATAAAAATATCTGTTCTTAAGTAAATAATCAGTGGGTAAAAACAAAAGTGGGTAGAGACAAATTTCTCAGCAATTCTTTTTCTGTAATAAATTTGCCTAACGAGAGGTCTTCTCCTCCCATTTTCAAAACAAATTTAAATAATAATAATAATTGTACTATGTTACTGTCAGTGAAAAATATTATTGTCAATGTATCATTGACATATACAAAAACATATATTTACTTACTATTTTTACTGTATTATATAGATATTAATATATATTACTATATTACGATATTAATATAATTAATACTTTGTATACAGGTACATTTTTGTTGAAGAATTTGGATCTGTTTTTATGTTTTGTTCTTTCTTAGTAATGACCTACGAACGGGAACAGCAGCGACTGCTAACATTAATGTAAGAAGTTTAACCTGAATCTGTTGATAAAGCTAAATAGAATGAAGTACTAGAAACGAATGAAGAAGATAGTGAAAGCAAACAGAAGGTGTAAAGAGACACATATATCGATATACCAGAGAGTCCGTATCTTCTAAGAAAAGATAGTAAAACTAAATGGGAAAAACATGTTAGGGAGAAAAGCCACGTTAAAACAAGATCTATTAACATTATCAAACATCTTCCAGACGTAAAAAATCAGAGCAATGAATGATCCAGTTCTTATTTAGGAACTATTTTTTAGCGAAAATATTATACAATTAATTATTGGAAATACGAATAAATTTATAGAAAAAATTAAAAGAATTATTATTCCAGAGATAAAAGCATTACTTGGATTATTATATATCGCATCTATTAAAAAAGCAACCGGACGGTTGTGAGGGGACGATCGTGAGAAAAGACAAAAAATTCATAAGCCCGCGCCCATTAGGGAATTATTTGACTGTTTTGCATCTAATTGTTATAAGCCTTATTCGCTGTCAGAATTGATAACCATCGACGAAAACCCGAAGCATTTAGAAATAACTGTCGATTTCGATAGTAAATGCCGTCTAAACCAAATGCCGTCTAAACCAAATTATAACGCTAATCTAGAAGTATACGTTGGAACTCGGAATCCTGGTCCATTTCAAGAAGTAACCGTTCTTATGAAGTAGTACGATGTTTATGTGAACCTATAGCCGGATGTAATGTGAATACAAACAATAGGTGTCGAATTAACCGATGAACTCAGGATCAACTATTAATTAAACCGATCAGCTACTTTTTGTAAAAACAAAGCTTAAATGCCCCCCATTACTGATTCAAGTAAAAATTCGGCCAGAGGAATCAGGCATTTCTAATTTTCGAGATAATTCCACCTTAGTTTCTTATATACCTAAACCAGGAAGATTTGTTCTTTTGTGATCCACAATGCTCTTCGATGATGCGTTAGATAAAGAAACCGGAAAATCTGAAATGATTGTACACAAACATAAAACCAAAGGAGACGTGGATAAATTATCTTCTTTGTATAATTGCGTTAGACTTTCAACACGATGGCCAATGGTGATTCCAATGCCAATGGTGAATTCAATGGTGATTGTGACAACTTGATGAATATTGCCGGTATCAACGATTTTATAATTCATACCGTAAATAATAGATGGAAAAAATGTCACTCGCAAAGATTTTCTTCAGAAGCTAGGAAACAGTTTACTATCCGAACAACTTTGGATTCAAACAATATCGAAATATATTCCAAGAGCCTTGAGAAATCAAATATCAGAGGTGGTATCATGTGGTTTGGATCAAGCCCGCCAATATGAGCCAAAGCTAGCAGTTTCACGACGTTGTGCTGTATATGATAGAAAATAGAAAAAAATAGAAAAACACTATTAACTATATTTAATTGTAGAATATGTAAAAAGTTTTTATGTTGAGAACTTATTGAAATAATATAAGAATATTGTTTAAGAAATTTGAATATTTAATTTAGCAATAGGATTTAAAAATCTGATAGTTTTATATGTTTTTAAAATGGCTGTCATGTATTAGAACGGCCTTTTTTATGTTTTTGAGCTTTAATGCCTCTAATAATATAATATCCTTCTGAAATAAAATATCTAAAATAAATTTGACTATGTTTCTTAATTAATTAATAAAACGCATCCTTATGAGCTCTAAAAATGATATCCGGTCTGTCAGACCTATGTCACTATTGTACTAGAAATTAGACACGCCTCTAAAAGAAGGTTAAAGTCACTTTACTTTCTGATCATAATAGTAAATATCTCACCTTATTTTCTCCGCCGAGAAGCAACTCAAAAATTGCCTTTTCTATTCCAAATATGTTTTTACCAGGCAACGATGTATATCTTGTAGTACTGAAAGTTTTCTTAACTACTACAAACGGTGGTTCTATGTTTGCTAAAACTCTAAAAATCATTGTTAATATTATACAGATTGGATCGATTACCCAAAGCAAGATTTGATACCTGGTCAATTTAAACAATACACAAAAGAATATTGAACTTTGGGAAATCGATCTGATGAGAAGTAGAGTATCCGAAACCTTCTAAGGTTTTACAAATCAAGGTTCATCAAGCAATATTATAGTATGGGATACAAATATTAATTGTAAAAAGAAAGTATTCTACCTTACTGGAGTTACTTTTCTATTTTCGCTGACACACATGGAGAAATTTAAAATCAATAGGAGCACAATGGGTGTCATCATTCTTCTTAATGATAGCACACGTTCAACGCTAATGCTTGTGAAATAATTTTCAAGATATTGATATATACGTACAAAGTAATTAGAAACTAGATTTTATTTGCACCTACAATATAAACACTTTGATTAATGCATTTATACGTAATTTCGAAGATTGATATTTTTGATATGTCCATTAGAACTACAGGAAACATAAAGCTTCAACACATATCTTGTAATTGTTCCCATTTTATATATTTAACTAACCATCTGAACATCGTTATAAGGTTTGGTGTTGTATGGACAATCTCCACGAGGTAAAAATGTAGGAAAGTGTAGATAGATGTTTGAAACTTTAAGAGAACAGTTTGATGATAAGTTGGAGGATAATCAAACACTACGAGATTTGTTTTTGTCAAAAAATCGCTTAAAATCCTGTTTTTGTGTATATCCTTTTTTGCACCTTCGATTTAACGACACCCACTTAAGCTAGAAATATCAGTAACCTCTTAAATGAGCTTGAAAGATTCGTAATGATGCTCTAGCTATCCTACAGGTATTTTTTTTACATTTCAATCTAATATTGATGTACCAGATAATTTTCAATGCTCTCTTCCGCACTGCACCGACAAAACTGTTCTTACAGCTGATTGCTGTATCACCATAAGCAGAATAATTTAAAGTTTTTAATATAGGGTTTTTCATTAAGGGTGCTTGAGCTTTAAATTAATCAATTGGGTTGTATCATACAGCTATGTATGATACAGGATATATATATATATATATATATATATATATATATATATATATATATATATATATATATATATATATATATATATATATATATATATATATATATCTATATATATATATATATATATATATATATATATATATATATATATATATATATACTATTTTGTCAGTCATCCTGAATGGGTGTTTGGTTTGGGGGGCTTCTAGTTGACCCATGAAGTTACTGACTGTGCCAGTAGATTCTGTAGGTGATTTTAATGAAAGAAAGTCTTAGTCGACTTTTGAAAGTTAATAAGAAGACGGGGCTGGCCTTGGTTGGCCGGTAAGTGTGTGCACTGTATTACCAGCGCGAAGGAGGGGCTTGACAGTCGGGACCTGGGCCTAGCTGGCGGAGGTCGCGTCGTCTTGGCTGCTTTGTGTTTGTATTCCAGAAGGTTTTTGCTGTAGGTTGAATAGTGTGTTGATTTGTGCCTGGAGCAGGCACATCACTTACTGCACTTGGGCTGTAAATCCGGCCATCATGGAGGTCGGATCTGCAAGTGTTGGTGGAAACCGCTTTGAAGACGACGTCTTCGAGGCTGGTTTCCTGTTGGGGTTTTCGCTGCATCTGGAGTAGTTCGCTGTGTGTGAACCCCCGCAGTTACAGCATTTCGGCGGTTGACTGGGGTCCAGTTTGCACTCACTGCTGCGGTGAAGACCCGCGCACTTTCCGTATTTGTGGCAATTAAAACACTGGTGTGTTTTGGGTTTTCTGATTTGGACCACTACTTGAATGGGCTGGTTCCAGATGCGGTTAATTTCCAAGATGTTAGATTCGTCTGACGGGACCGTGACTTGGACAATCTCGATCGGCGTCTTCTGGTTGGTTTGCCATCTTGCCCGAACGGGGTGTTAGTAGAACTCCGTCCGGGATGGTTTTGGCTGGCCCAATAGCCAAATTGTTTTTGTCTAGGTGGCGAACCACCTCGAGGAGGGCCGATGTGTCCCGGAAGATTATCGGCGACTGGTTGGACTCGGTGCCAGTAGGTGGTGCTGGCGCCTGGTTGATTGCGGGTGTGTCTGCTGTGACCGGCATGGTTTGGAGGTTGGAGGGTTCAGACTTTGTCGGGTCCGTCGGCTCTGCATCGCCTTCTGAGGCGTCATCCTTTTCGGCTTGCAGTCTAGCCTTCTTTCTCCTTCGTCGTCTGGCCCTGGAGGAGATCTGGTGTTCTCTAGCTGGTTCGGGGCCCGTGGAGAGGGCAAGGGTTTTGGGAACCGGAACGGTCTCTTCGGTAGTTGGTGCGATTTGATTAGGTAAATCGTTTTTAAGAGCTGTGGATTCTGCGGAATCCCTTAGTCTCCGGTTCTCATTTTTTAGCTTGACAATCTTGGTTTCAAGGTCTTCTATTTTCCGAATTTTTCTGAAGAGCATGTCCACGATGTCGTTGTATTCTCTTTTGGCGTCTTCTTCTTTGTTTATTTCTTGAACTTCTTTAAACTTGATGTAGGACAGATTAGTCCGGAAGTATGATTCCAGGAGTTCTTTGGGCAGTAGGTGGATAAATTCATCAGTGAGATAGCTGGGGTCAGTTTTGTTGACCATCGCGTATATATATATATATATATATATATATATATATATATATATATATATATATATATATATATATATATATATATATATATATATATATATATATGTATACATTATATATATATTTTATATATTATTTATTTATTATTATGACATATGGGCCCTAGTGGACCACGGGAAATACAATTAGAGGCGTTTGTTGTTGTTAGCCTTTCTTTGCGCCCATACTAATTTCGTTCTTTCGCTATGAGCTTTTTTCCTTTCGTCAGACCAAGTTGTTCCAGTCTACATTTGTCCTAGTGTCCTACATTTTTCTCTTTGGCCAACCTTCCAAACGTTAACCTTGTGTCTGAAACATCCTCTATCCTGAATTTCACTTTGTGTAATATTTGCTGATCTTAGGTCCTCTTTAATTGCAGCAATCCATTTAATTATTTCTACTTTAGCTCTACTCCTATTTTCATAAAATTCGACTATTTGTCTAGTTAGCCTACTCGGATTCATCCGTTTTATGTGTCCGTAAAACTTAAGTCTTCTTTTTCTCATATCGCTATGTATATCTGTGTATTGTTTGATTTCTTGGTTTTCTCGAAGTCGGTATGTTGTGTTATTTATTTGTTTGGGGCATAGGATTTTTCTTATGATTTTGCTTTCCTTCTTTTCAATGTCCTCGATGTCCTTCTTTCTATTCAAAATGAGCGTTTCTGCAGCATATAGACATTCTGGCTTAATAACCGTGTTGTAATGTCTCAGTTTTGTGTTTTTAGATAGGCATGTAAATATTTTGTGTAAGTCTCAATGTCGTTTCCATTTTTTGACACCTACCCTTATTGGCCGCTTTTTCCAACCCATTTTCCATGATTATTTCACCCAAATATTTGAATTGAGAGACTCGTCTGATGTTACCATATTTTGTTTTTAGAAATGGTGTTCTTAGTCTATTGCAGGTCATGTATTGTATCTTTTCAAAGGAAATTTGGAGTTTTACCTTTTCTGCTGTTTCTTTTAGGATTTCAATCTGTTTCTGTGCCGTTAATACATCTTGAGCTAAAATTGATAGATCATCAGCAAATGCCAGACAATCAATTTTGATATGGGTTCTCCCCAGTTTAATGGGCTGGTCAATATTCAGGGCCGGCTTTTTTTCCCGCCACTCCTGTATTACTTTTTCTAGAACACAATTAAATAAGTGTGGCGAGAGTCCATCCCGTTTTCTCACTCCAGTTTTAATTTCGAAGGGCTCTGAGATGTCACCCATGAATTTAACTTTTGATCTTGTGTTAGTTAACGTTACTTTAATAATTGCCAGCGTTTTCAGATCTAGTCCTTGTTCTTTCAAGATTCGGAATAAAGATTCGCGATCAATAGAATCATATGCTTTTTTGAAATCCACAAATGTACAGACGAGATTTTTATTGTACAGTTTTGATATCTTAGAATCAATTTAAGATTCAGGATCTGTTCAGGGCAGGATCTGCCTAGTCGAAAACCTGCTTGATATTCATCAATGTAACTAACTGTCCCTGTGCTCTGTCTAGTAGACATTGAGATAGAATCTTGTAACAAACTGGGAGAAGAGATATCCCTCTATAGTTGTTTACATCCGTTCTATCTCCTTTCTAATGTAGTGGATGGATTAGAGCATCTTTCCAGTCTTCCGGAATCCGTTCGGTTCGCCAAACTTCTTGTAGAATTTTGGTTATTTCCTTGATTGTACCTGGACCAGCGGATTTCAAAAGTTCTGCAGTGATTCCATCTTCACCAGAAACTTTGTCATTTTTAAGCCGATTGATTTCCCTAATTATTTCATCTTCATTCGGTGGTAATGAATCTGGGTTTGTTTGTTTAGGGTTTAGTGTTGGTAATTTGTTAAGGGCTCAGGGCAGTTTAGTATTTGTTCAAAATATTTCGCAAGTTCTTTGCAATTGTCTTGGTTATTTAGAGCTAATTGGCCGTTTTCCTTTTGGAAGCAAAGACTTTGCGGTTGATAGCCTGTTAATTTAGTTTTAAATGTTTTGTAAAAGTTTCGAGTGTTATTTTTTTGGAAATCTTTTTCTATTTCATTAAGTTGATTGTTTTCATATTTTCTATTAGTTTGTCTAATTAGCTTCGATGTTTCTTTTCTTACTTCCAAAAAGATGTTATAGTTTATTGCTGTTTTTTGACTGTTCCAATCTTTAAATGCTTTACTTCGGCTTAATACTGCTCGCTCGCCAACTTCATCCCACCACGGATATTTTCTACGTTTTTGTAAAGGGACCAACTTTAAGGCTGTTTTAATAATTTTTGTTTCAATTCTTGCCAGTTCTGTGCTGATTGTTTATCAAGCTCTTCTGTTAGGGCTGGTTTTATTTTCGTTGGGTCAAACTTTGGTATTAGCAGCCTCTTTTGAATAACTTTTCGAGGTTTTAAGCTAAGTTTGATTCTAGTCAAGTAGTGATCCGTGTCTATATTTGCTCCTTTCCTGACTTGAACATTCAAAATCTCTTTATAATTGGGGTACGAAATAGCAACATGGTCAATTTGAAATCAATCCATGTACGTGTTTGGGCACCTCCAGGTCTTTTGATATTTTCTTCTTAAAATGGGTTGACATTATTTTTAGATTAAAATGCGAACATAGTTCAACTAATCTTCTACCATTATGGTTAGTCCATTTATGAGCGGGAAAACTGCCGACTGTTTTCCTGTACTTTTTTTCTTTCCCTAGTTGGGCGTTGAAATCACCCAATAGGATTTTTACATGGTTAGAGGGAATTTTAGAGATAGTCTTCTCCGGAGTTTCCCAGGACTTATTTACTTTTTCAGGATTAGATTTATTTTCTTCGTTAACTGGGAGGTGTGCATTGATTAATGTATAGTTTTTGTTAGCACACTTGAGGGATAGTGTCATAAATGGATTATATTTTATATATATATATATATATATATATATATATAT
The DNA here is from genome assembly GCA_031761425.1 of Cosmopolites sordidus. NCBI lineage: Eukaryota > Metazoa > Arthropoda > Insecta > Coleoptera > Curculionidae > Cosmopolites > Cosmopolites sordidus. The sequence continues at coordinate 119,052 of JARFXV010000394.1, read as the reverse complement.
ATATATATATATATATATATATATATATATATATATATATATATATATTTTAAATCTTATTTTATAGTCTTATTTTTAAATTATTAGGTTATTTAGGTAATTTCAGTAGATTTTTTCTTTATTGTATCTTTACTTTTAGTATTGTATTATTATATTATGTGCAAAATGTCTCAATTTTTCCAGACACTAATGGTTATTTATTTCTGCATATCTTTTACATTCTTCCAGTTTTTTGTGTTATAAAATAGCCTATAATTAATCTTTCATTAACAGAATGAATATAAGTTTGAATTATCAATAAACCTCAACACCACCGGGTAAAAGAGGGCTACATTGTGAATATATGTTTGTACGAGGATTACTATTTATGTATCCGGAATAATAAATAAAAACAATTATTTATTATTGAAAATGGTTTTATTGTTTTTCAAAATATTCTACGCCATGATCGATATACTTTTCCATTGGTGTGAACCAATTTTCATAGCACTTTTTCCATTCCGATTGCGGTATCTCTCAAACATGCATTTTGAACGCATTAACCGCTTCTTTGGTGACGAAAATCGTTGACTATACAGTTTATTATTCACGAACGGAAACAAAAAGAAATCATTGGTGCCAAATCAAAACTGCACGGTATATGACGTATCAATTCGATGTTTTGACCAGTCAAATATTTAGTTGTTCGGTCCGAGATATGAGAACTCGCGTTGTCATGGTAAAGAATGATTCTGCATTGCTAATTGTTTTTTCTTATTTCTTTAAAGACTTCTGGCAAACAAATGGTTATGTATCATTTAGAATTGAGTGTTCTACAATTCTCTAGAAGCATTGTAACCACATGCCCATTCATCCAAAAAAACCCAAGGACCACTTCTTTCGAAGTGCTTTTTGTACGAACAACTTTTGCTGGGTTTGGCTCATTTTGAAAGACTCATACAGTCGAGTACCGTGTACTTTCGGGCTCATACGGATTGATCCAAGATTTGTCACCTGTGTAGAGGTTAAACCCGGCATTTGATGCACCATGATTATATTTTTTGAGCATTTCTTTGCAGCAATCGACACGAGCCTTTTTTTGAGCGATTGCCAAATGTTCTAAATGTTGCTAAATGTTTATGTAAAATCTTGTGCATGCTTATCACAGTAATGCTAAGGGTCACTATATGTTACATGATGATCTTGCTTTATCAGTTGGCTCACATTATCGATGTTTTCTGGCACAACAACCGATTTTGGACGACCTTCTTTAAATTCGCCCGTGAGCAGCTCCGTTACGCTGGAACCCGCATTAAAAAATACTAGATTTTTTTGGTTATTTTTGTCTACAAATGATGCTAATAAATGTAGTACAGTTAATTCTTTTTGTAGTGTCAGTAATTATGCAGGAAAAACTATAGATATTATTCAAGGCAATGAATATTGATGATAATACGAACAACAGTTTATTGTAGTCACTAATTTAATTCCTATTTTTCGTATTATTATCAATATTTACTACCTTGAACAATATCTATTGTTTTTCCTGCTTAACTACAAAAAAAAATGAAATATACTACATTTATTAGCATTGTTTGTAGGCAAAAATAAGCAAAAAAAAATTGAGAATTCTTTAATGCGGGTTCCAGCGTGATGGAGCTTCCGTGAACGAACGACGGCCGCGATTGAATTCTCTAAATCAGTGATGTACTGGTTTGGTTGTTGAGATAATCCACGTCGAAAGTAGTAGTAAATCATCGCACGAAAAGTCTTACGAGTTAATTTTATTTTTTGACTAAGATGAAATTTTCAAGTCACTAAACAACACAAATAGCGTCCATATAACAAAACGTTCTGAGTAGGTATACAGTTAACAGTGTCAAATATTACGATGCATATGTCATATGGCGCCTCTAGCAACACCATTGTTGCCAGTTCCAGATACATGAATACCAACCCTCGTATCAATAAAAAATAAGTAGAGTTTTCTTGAAACTGAGTAGTTTAATTTACTTCATCAATTTGTTTCTAAAATACAGATCTGAAATTGGTTTTGTTATCACAATATCGTGTTTATTTATATTTTGCTTTTTCAGTTTATGGGGTTGTCCTATCAAGGCAGCGCGATCTAGTTCGGTTCGAGATCATTTACAAAAGGAAATAAGACAGCCCGCGATCGGATATGGTGCTAATGGGCTTCGGCCGGTGCGTGAAACCATCAAGATATCGAAAAGCGTTATCTTCCGCACGTCGCAGTCACGCGATTTGATTCGTTGAAAGTTATCTTTTTTTCGGTTGACTTCTGGGTAACTGAAGCTCTCGACAGATTAGTCCCTCTGCTAAGTAAAAAAGCCCGTTTGATTTTTGATAATTTTGAAAAATATTTTGGATATACATATATATATATATATATATATATATATATATATATATATATATATATATATATATATATATATATATAGTACAAATATAATATCAGGTATATAAACCAAACCAAACAAAACATGCCGTACCTAGTATTAAATCGCATCGGATCATCTTGTAGCTATATTCATCTTAAAGCGCCATCATTGGCCTCTAAAAATCAATATGTGTCATTTCGTTGTAAAGTGTAAACAACATAGTTTCTTTGCGCTCTAACCATTTCAACCTGTGTACTAACAAAACACATTGTCCGGAGAGCGCTGCTTTTTTATTTTAATTTGAAGATAAGTGCAGCTGATGGACATCGATTGCTGCGTGAAGCATATGGGGATCCTTTGGTCCATCAATACGTATCGGTTCTGGCGTTTTAAAAGTGGCGGTTTTGACAACAGTGACAAAGAACGCAAAGGGAGGCCAGTAAAGTTTGAAGACGCTGAGTTGGAAGCGCTAATGGACCAAGAATCATGCCAAATTCAAGAGGAGCTCGCTGAAATCTTAGAAGTGGTTCAACAAGCGATTTCAAACCATCTCAAATTCTTGGGTATTTTGCAAAAACAAGGAAATTGAGTTTCGTATGAACTGAAGCCAAAAGACGTTAAACGGTATTTTGTACGTGCGAACAACTGCCCTAAAGGCAAAATCGGAAGGGTTTTTTGCATCGAATCGTGAAGGGAACGAAAAGTGGATTTATTACGACAATCCAAAGCGCGAAGAATGTACTTCAACGGCAAGAAGCTAATGATGTGCCTCTGGTGGGATCAGCTCAAAGTGATCTACTATGAACTACTATTCTAGTCTAACGAAACCATCACTGGGGAACGTTACCAATAACAATGGATGTAATTGAACCGAACATTGACGTTCATATGCTCCCAATATGCCGAAACAATGACAACGTGCGACAACTCTCGGCCACAAGTTGGAAAAGTCGTCAAATAAACTTTTAAGGTGCTTCAATGGGATGTCCTACCCTATCCGACAGCGGGTAGTGTGAATACAAATTCACCAGACATTACTCCTTCCGACTACCACTTGTTCCGATCAATGACTCATGGCCTGGCCGAGCAGCATTTCACTTGTTACGAAGAGGCCAAAAATTGGGTCGATTGTTTGATCGCCTCAAAAGACGAGCAATTTTTTCAACGTGAAATCCGTATCCTGAAAGAGGGGGGAAAGTCGTAGCTAACGATGGACAATAGTTTGGATAAAATCCATTGTTTGGTTTCAAAGTTCCAAAAAAAAGCCTCAAAACTTATTTGTTGACCCGACAAGTAGTGGGGCAAGTACTACGTTACCATTTTTATTATTTATAACTTAAAAAGAAACAAGTGATAATACATTTTTTCTATGATCTATTTATTTCGTTTTTAGATTTTGTTTTATCCCTGTATGGGTTTCTGTGACCATATGGTTAGGAAGATTTTTTATTCTTTAAGCTGGGTTTACACGAATAAAATTTTACGTTGTTTTTGAATTTACTACAATAATTTATTTGAATTATCTGGTGGACAACAGATGGTTCGTGTGCGTACTGTGCGACGGCAAAATGTGTGTGTGACTTCATGTGTCAGAGCGTCTACATTGCCGCACAGCCACACCGCATACAACATATACAGCCCGCACAACGCAAATTTGTGTTGATGTGGACCAATCTTTATGAGGCAAGCATATATATAATACTACTCTATATTGCTAGTAAGGTCTGGTGATCGTTGAAATTATTACGGTGCAGACAGATATGCGTCTTTTCCTCTCACTACTACTTTGGGTCTTATGCGCATGTCCGAGAATTGAGCATGCTTATAGATGTACATCAGTTTGCATATGTTTATGTTTTTGTGTCACATTTATTTATTTTAATATTTTCTATATATATATATATATATATATATATATATATATATATATATATATATATATATATATATATATATATATATATATATAAATTAACCATTAAAATAACCATATTTTTATGCTATAGTTTCAAGTAGTAGATATGATCAGCTATTTTAAAGAAAAATACAACTAAATATAATTTTATGAATAACAATAATTTCTATGAAAGGCTTTGAACCAAACTATCAAATCTAGAAGCGGCATCTGCCCTTTCAACAACTGGATATCTTATTGTTGTGACTGTAGATCGGAACTAGGTCATCGGAACTAGGTCGTCCTTTTCTTGCCCCCTTTCGTCACCGAACTAAAGTTGTTGCTATTTCTATTCGAACTTGTTTATAGAACATTCTGAATCGAATCCAAAGATTTACTACGCGTATATCGAGAAGATATGTAGATATAAAAAAATGTATAGGTTTGGCTCTATGAGGAGACTTATATGAACCGATTAGAGCATTCGCTGTATCTACCCCACCCATATGATTATTATACTGCTTTACCATCGCAGAACACGTTACATCTACTTTTGCTTTAGCGAATTTTACAATTTTTTGTACGGTTTCTGTGGCTTCTATACCATGCAGACGATCACTCAAATTTGTAATGGAAAACAGGCATACTTCAATAAACTCAGCAGTTGGATGCTTTAACTGATGGTTATACTCTAAAGAAACGAAGGAGCTTGTAATCAAGCAAGACATGTTTTCTATGAAGACTACTTCGTAGAATACGGTATAGTTCCAAAAAAATTAATATATCAGCACAAACTTCTACCGAAAGAAAAAATATATAACAAGTATGTTTTTTCTGCAATAGAACAAGTTCACCATTTTCTATATGGCTCGACAGCCCATCAAGAGTCTTTACATCACTCTAACGCTATTCAGGTCAATGATTTTTTACGTGGAGCGGTGGTCATCCATTCCCATAGCTCAATAATCTAGTTATAGAGAAGTTACACCTTTTGTATCAATACTTTCTTGCCTCTCCCGTTATCTTTATCCACTCCTTACTATTTTCCGCTATCCTTTTCCATTCCATCATTCCCATGTCTTGAAAATCCTTCCTCACTCCTACTCATCTCTTTACTAAATCATCTTTATTAAATTATTATTTTTCGATATAGATTATGGATGAATAACTTCATCTACGGCCGATTTCTCAAGCCTTACACCATCTAATCTTCACTGTTTTCGTTGAAATGTTCAACGTTCGAATGAAATCGAGATGGGGATCGAATGAGCATAGAATTACTTCTTATTGGTGGCTAAATTACAAGATCAAATGGCCTTTACATCGAGAAGAGATTTTATTTGATTTCTGCAAAATTTAGGTTAAAATAATTCAATAAAAATTGAAAGGGTACTATAGAAGGTTTTTATTTTTTTGATAGCGGAACGTCGTTGTACATTTTCCCATCCGTAAGATACCTGTAGAGACGAGCTTCTGACTTCAAAATCTACAAAAACCCGGATCTACAGGGTAGATCACGAATGTGTTATAACACGTGCTAGCTTAAAAGCTCACATCCTTGCAAATACGTCACCTAATACAAAAATAGAAGGAAAATTGCAAATAAAGGATGCGGCAAGTATCGTGTTAGTATTTTGAGTTTGGCTGATGTGTAGTTCAGACGTGCAAGTTTTATTCTAAATAAACGTACCCTAATCGCCCGACGCCTCATAAAATAAAAATTAATTTTGTATTCAAACAATTTCAATAATTCGGGATAGTCGGAGACATATCCTGCGTCAGATATCCAAGATATCGTTCGTTGACCAAACACTACTTTTGCGTGGAAAAACCATCTCGCAAACCAAAAAAAAAGTTTAAGTATTGTCGTGTTCATATAATTTTTATTGGAATTTTTTCGCCACGGCCTAAAACTTAAAACAATATCAAAAATATCTGTTCTTAAATAAATAAAGAATCACTAGGTAAAAACAAAAATAAAACGGAGACAAATGTTTCTTTTTCTCTAATAAATTTGTTTAACGAACAAAAATTAGAAGAAAAAACGTTGACGTTCAATAGTTTGTGTTTATTAAAAAAATTGTATTTTTAAAATTTTTGTTTGTTAGGCAAATTGATTACAGAAAAATTATAGTTTAAAAAAACTAAAAAACACGCTTTAATGGTAAACCGAATTAAAAAGTAAAAAATAAGTTTTAGTATAAGAATAAAGTGATGAACGAGAAAATTAATGTGTCCTTGTGAAAAAAGCATGGGGTGCTCGATGTCAGTTGTAATAAATATTCCATCAGTACCGTTTGTATAAGTACAGTTAGTATGAAAATATGGTATAAAGCACCCCACGCTTTTTATAATGACACACTAATTTTCTCACTTTATTCTTATATTTTTTTCCATCCGGTTGAAAGGATGGGTGGGGCTCGTTCTCGGTCAAGTACCGGGGGAGATTGTGGAACCCAACAGTTGTGTGTATGATGACCTTAGCTAGTGTTGTCTCATTGGACTCAGTCCATGAAACTCTAACATTACATATTTACGCCATCCGACGGGAAGTCGACAAAAACATGGATTGTTGGCTGTGGATAGAGTCTCCCTATTCTTGATGGTATGATATATGTCGGCGCCCTGAATAGTCTATACATGGAGAGACGAAACATATGCCATCCAGTTGATGGGATGCGTCGGTTTCCGGTCAAGCACCCAAGAAAAAAAAAAAAAATATATATATATATATATATATATATATATATATATATATATATATATATATATATATATATATATATATATATATATTTGGAGGGCACATGTTTTGTCTGTTGGTGGTTAGACTCATCATGTGCCCTCCAATGTAAGGGATGGTTGGGGCTTCCTTTCGGTCAAGCAACTAACCATTGCTCATTATGGCGGAGACGCAGGTTGTTGTGCGCTACACATGAGATTGTGGAACCCAACGGTCGAGGGTATATAACTCCTGACTACTGTTGTCGCGTTGGACGCAGTCCAAAGAAGTCAAAAAACTCAATTTATAAGGCATCCGACGAGAAGTCGGCGAAAATATGGGATGTTTGATTGTGGATGGAGACTCCCTATTCTTGGCGAGAGAGCATATGTCGGTACGTACCCTGTATGAGTCTAACCACCAACAGACGAAACAAGCCTTCCTTCCGGTCAAGCAACTAATCGATGCTATATATATATATATATATATATATATATATATATATATATATATATATAAACTATAATTTATTTTGTATTTTTTAGTTCGATCTGCTATAAAGGCGTATTTTTTAAACTAATACTTTTTCTCGAAAATTTTCTGTTTTGCCTTCCTTGGGCATTTTAACCCTGTCTCAGGCTCTCTCTCCGAAAGCAAATCCTAGAATCTGACGATTCTGTTCAGGATAATGGGAGCTTGTTAAATTATTGTATTGCCATCGGTCCTTGATAAGTATGCAAAGTTTCAAATCAATCTGACGATTTGAAGTGGGTCAAAAAGACGTTCAAAGATTTCGTTACATAGATAGATACAAGTGAAGCTAATAAAATAATGTTAAAAAGAATCACTGAGAAATTTGTCTCCGTTTTATTTTTGTTTTTTACCCAGTGAATCTTTATTCACATAAGAACATATTATTTTAATATCTTTTTGACTTTTAGATCGAAAACCAAAAAAAAGAAAAAAAAACAAATCTTACTCTTAAAAATTTACTTAATATTTCATGGTTCGTGAGCAGTTTACTAAGTTTCGCGGAGTGTTGTGCAAAATTTATTTCGAATAACGAAAAAATATTTGAAATAAATAAAATTTATTTGTTATTTTAAGTATTGTCGTGTTCATATAATTTTTGTTGGAATTTTTTCGCCACAGCCTAAAACTTAAAACAATATCAAAAATATCTGTTCTTATATAAATAAAGAATCACTAGGTAAAAACAAAAATAAAACGGAGACAAATGTTTCTTTTTCTCTAATAAATTTGTTTAACGAACAAAAATTAGAAGAAAAAACGTTGACGTTCAATAGTTTGTGTTTATTAAAAATTTATTTGTTATTTGCGAATATCGAATTCATTTTTCATTAATTATTTGAAATGCAGTAAATAGTAAATAGAATAATTGACTCGTTATTTGATCTGATTTTATTCGAATCTTTATCTGTCCAGTAAAATTTAAAATATTTTTTTAAGATCGAAGTTGAAAAATAAATTAATGAAATGTTGAATAAAATATCGAATATTACAAAAAATATAAATAACCTGGTCCATAAGTTAATTATATAAACAGTTAAACAACCCTCTTATATTGAATTAGATTCGCTTATATAAAGTGTCTTTAAATATATAATAAAAAGTTTGTCTGAGGTTCTCTTTATCGCCCACACAGTCCCCGTACACCGCCCATTTAAAAACAGAAACTGAACGAAACTGACATCAAATCATCATAAAATGACCGTTTGCTTTGATTGATTTATTTCATGGCACGATTATAACAAACACACGGAATCTATAACCTTTCAAAAAAAGAAAAATAACAGAACGGAAAATAAAAGTTTAATTAATAATGTCTGGCGTATTAAACAGTCGTCGGTGAAGGAACATCGATAGGGTTTCCGAGTGGAGATGGCGGCAAAAGCTCAAAGAACCGGACCGAGAGGCAAAAAGATGAACGCGTTATAAATTGGCCAAGATCGAAACGTCAGCCTATCAAAAGAGAGACGGACGCAGAAAAATGATGTTCGGTGAAGGAAGACAGCAGGTGTCTGAAGGGGGATCGGTGTGGATATCGGGTTGGAATGTGATGTGATTCGGAGGTCAACTTAGCTTTTAGTAAGGCGTAATTTCCCAAATTAGGTTACAATATATTATAATCATATCATACGTTATTTTTCATTTTTAGTACGGACTCCACTTTTATATCTCCACTTATTTAGCGTGAAAGTAAACGCTAGGATACCCCATTAACTGAAAAGAAGGATCTTTGGTAGGAGCTGCAGAAGGAAAACTGAAAATATTTGCTCAATATTTCTCAGAGGCACGAGACTGGTGAGGAAGGAAAGTGGGGAGGACATGAAATAGAAGAAGATGAGATTGTCGATGATATTTTAGTAGATAAACTTCTACACTTCTACTAATAAAGCAATTCAAAAATAACAAGAGAAAATAGCATAACAGCAGAAATCTTGAAACTCTGATGATTCATTGGTGACAAGAACACGGGAGAACTTGGGAAGAAAATATGCCAGAGAAATGGAATAGAGCGCTGATAATACCAGTTCAAAAAGAAAAAGAGCTAAGGAGGTGCGCAATAACTATCGAGGAATTGCACTGTAAGACAAAATTTGGCTTACAAAGTGGTAGGAATTATGATTAATGGTCAACTAGAGAAATACCATAATGAACAAGTAGGGAAATGCCAAGGAGGGTTCAGGGCAAGAAGGTCAAGGCTTGGATACTCATTATGAAACAGATTCAACAGAATACATATGAACAAAATATGAATTTACATTTGCTGTTCATAGATTATCGGGAAGTATATGACTCCATTAGCGGGAAAAGTTGTTCAAAGCAATGAGACAGTTGGAAGTTACGGCAAAGTTGAGGAAGTTGGTGGCAATGACTCTCAGAGCAGAAAATAAAGCTATAGTCGATGGAGCAATGTCTGAGTTCAGTGTAAAGGAAGGGCTGAGACAAGGTGATCTACTGTTCAATCCAGTACATGAAGTGATTTTGACGAAGAGTAGCATCAGTACCAAGGGGATGATGTATGGTACCAGACAGCAATGCGCATAATAAATTTTTATTACCCCACTAACTCTTTCATTTATATCACCCTATTGTCTATTATTTTGATTCAGAACACCCAAGGGTTTAAAAGTTTTTACTTGTAATTATAATCCATTTACATCTATCTTTAAAATTTCCTGTTCTTGTTGCACCATAATTGTCTGTCATAATTCTCGTAAAATTATTAGCTGTATATCTCACTATTATCACTTCTTTCCACGTGATTTAATTGTAGTTCAGTTCATGTTCATTCTTTTGGGAATAGTATTAAATTATCTGCATATATATATATATATATATATATATATATATATATATATATATATATATATATATATATATATTCAGAAATGTGAATTGGTTCCATATTTCTATATACTATTCTTCAACACATCATCAATTTTCATTATAAACAGTAAAGGATTAAAAACTCCCTTCTTCGTAGACATTTCCTTACAAGCTCGTTATATTGTCGATTATATTTATCCACATTGTTTCTAATTGTTTTATATATGCACTGGATATTAGCCATTTTGTCGCAAACATTGCCAAATTTCTTGAGATACTATCAAAACAATGACGGCTTGGAAAGGAGGGCGTTAGGACGCCGCCTCTGCAGGATTTCTCGCAGTAAATTATTTTTATGAGCAAAACACCATATTTTATTTCCGTTCAGTTTTTTTCCTTTAACTCATTTTCCTGGTTCACCTCCTGTATAGGGTTTCAATAGCACCAAAAGTAAAAAGGAGGAAGGGGAAAGCAAAAAAAATCTTCAGCAGCACTATTTTCTTCTACGCTCTCCTACTTTAAAAACACACGAGCCACCAATGTACCAAAACTTCTTTGGATATCGATAAAATCCAAATACACTTTCTGATTTTGAATATGTATTTATTCTGTTATTTGTTTCAATGCGACTATAGGGTCCTGTGTGCTACTTTCTTTCTGAAAGTAATGTGAGACTCATCCAGCTGCTTTTGTCTAGAGGACTCTTTCACATACCTTTAGTACAATGCTTTATAATCATTATAATATTCATAATTAATAGTATAATTACTCCTATTTCCAAATATTTTGATGCCGTTTATGTATGGACTGAAGCCTTATTTTCTTTCACAGTTCAGTTAACATCATAACTGCATGTACTAAAAACAAGTAATGAGACTGGCTTGTAGCTGATTGACTGAGTCGTGGCGAAGCACTTGATCTAGGAACACTGTTGGCTTCCTCTTTGGAGAGCAATCAGGCCTGATTGGGGGTTTATATACGGGTTTATACTCATTGTTGTTGTTTTTTTTGTAAACTCGATTTTTTTAGATTGTTCTGAAAATGAGTGACAACAATACCGAGCAACGGTGCACTATCAAGTTTGGTTTTAGACCTTGGGATATACATAAATACATCCTCATCAGACCCAGTGTCCACACTTGTGTATAAATTTTCAAAGAGACGCGAGAAGACTACATTTGAATTTACCGCCAAATCTAGGTCCAACTAGTGTTACTATCTAGTGGTAAAAAATAAATACGTATTATCTTCCAAACAAGGAGGCACTGCATGATAACAGCAAGATGGTGGAAAATGGACCAACCTGTTGTTTCGAGTACTTATGAGTCTTCAAGTAAGTGTTCTTAAATAAATGTTTTAACTATTATTTATTAGCTTTTGAGGGATAATTAATTGAATAAATAATCAGATTAAATGTTTAGACTGTTTTATAAGAGCAATTAATCCTTATGTTAGAAAATTAATTTGTTAATAAAATATGTAGACATATGTGTACGTTTGGACTTTAGCCTCTTATCACTCTTATCAATTGTCCACAAATGTGTACGTTAGGTTACAAAATTACATCTTCTATTTCTTTAATGATTTTAATTTTTCAATTTTAGGACCAAGAAGACGCTTATTCAAGCTAAATGATTAAACTGATGTTAACGAAATCTTCTCTGCTTTAAATGAGAGCGACATGATGACATGATGGTCGATGTTAATAGCGATGATTCTGATGGAGACTACATTAGAAGACATCAGAAGAAAGTGTACAGAGAAGGAGAGCTCAGCGGGGAAGACGTAAGTCAAATACAGAGCGTAAAATTTCGTCATATTGGACAAATTCTGAAGAACTTGATGCACTTTTTCCTAACGTTGAGCAGGCCTCAGTGGAAGCTGTCTTCATGGAAAAGTCATCAATTAAATACTTTTGCGAATATTTTTCTGATATTTTTTTACTGAAATTACTGAATTCACAAACATGTACTATCATCAGATAAAAAATGCAGCCCTTCAACTCAAGAAATTAAGAAGTTTGTTGGTATCACATTTCTCATGAGTACAATGAAATATCCAAATATCAGGATGTACTCGGAGGGTGATTTTGAAGTTTCACTTATTGCGACATTCATGACCAGAGATTTTTTTGCATCCGCAATGCCATACATGTGGTCAACAACTTGGCAGTGACAATGAAGAAAAACAAAATGATTTTTTTATGGAAAATCAGGCTGTTAATATCAACTTTTAGGAAAAAAGTTCTTTCTCTGCCAAGATCTCAAAATGTTTGTATTGACGAACAAATTATACCGTTTACAGGACAAGTCGCTGTAAGGCAATTTTTTTCCTCGAAAGCCCTATCCTATTGGACTGAAGGTGTATGTGTTTGCTCGCCCAACGGTCTAATTCTTGATTTAGAAGTGTATGAAGGAAAAAATACCGCCCTACACCGAGAAATAGACGGAAGTTGGGCAATGAAGGAAGGGCAGTTATGCAGTTGGTTCGAAATTGTTCTCCTGGAACAAACGTTTATTTTGATAGATATTTTACCGGCACTGTTCTTCTTGAAAAGTTATGAGAAAAGGGTATTTCTGGAATTAGGACTATTATGTCCAACAGATTCCCTGACGTTGGATTTAAAACCGACAACAATACATTGAAAGGTGAAAGAGGTTTTTATGAGACTCGAGTAAGGCTTGACAAAAAATTGGTTTAGTCAAGTGGTGTGACAACAAGGCTGTGACCATGGCTTCATCCAAATCCCTTAAAAACCGGAAAAAAGATATTCTAAGGCTCATAAGGGTTACATTTTTATTCCCCAACCAGACATTGTATCTAGTTACAATGAAAATATGGGAGGGGTCGATCTCATTAATCGAATGATTTCATTGTACCGATCATACCACAAGACAAAAAATGGAATGTACGCTGTATAGAACACTTCATGGATATGGCTGTGGCCAACGCGTGGGTTATGTATAAAAGTGAATCATTATCTACAAAGAAAAAAAATGAGATGCATGGGCTTCATAGCTTTAAAGTTAGAGTTGCCCAAGCTCTGATTGTTGACAATAATTCCCAAAGAAAAAGGCAATATATGGACGATGAACGATCACGAGCCATAAAAAAGATGTTAGCCGTCTGGGGTCTGTTGCAGTTCCCCATAAAGAAATTCGACAGATCGGCACGCATTTACCAGAGGCTATAAATCTCCAAGACGCTAAAAGATGCAAGAATACAAAATGCACTGGCAGAACGCGAATAAGATGTACAACTTGCCATGTATTTTTGTGTATTATAAAGGAAAGAAACTGTGTTTTAAACTTTCACAAATAGATAAATTTTATTTGTTTTTATTGAAATAACTTTAAAAATACCTCAAGTTAATTTCCAGCAAATATGAGTTTTTAATACTTTTTATTATTTTATTAGAGAATACAAACTCTTGGGCGAATTGTACACAAATCTGAACATTGGGATTCCAATTAGTCTATAAAATAAAGACCTAACTAGCACATGTGTTGACAAATTATATTTTGGAATGTTGTTTTTGAAAAAGAAACAAAGGTATAATTAGTTTCTATTGGCTTCAATAAGCATGCGCAATACGATTTATTTAAAAAAACTTTTGTACGGGATTGACGAAGATATATAATATAAATTTATGCAGAATGATAATTATTCAATGGTGAGAAAGGAAATGACCAAAACCTTTCGCATCCACCATATTTACTTGATTTGCCTTCTGCCAATATTGGCTTGTTTTCGAAAAATATAAAACAATTTTATTTTCAAGAAATTATTATTTATTATTCCAAATCTATTGTACCTATCGCATTTACCTACATGCATTTTTGATTTAAAAACTTCTTTTTCTAAATCCCATGCTCCTTTTAGCACATTAAATCTTTTCATAATATCGTTTCTCCCTTGATAAAAAAGTTATATGCGAAATATTCTTTATGTGAAAATTTGGAAGTTCCGAAACATAATAGATACAAAGAACTGAATGCGATTTTTAAAATAAAAGTTAAATATGGTGAGGTATGTTAAAGTGTGAGGTATATTAAAAATGAGTGGGTAAAGAAATGAACACACTCATATCAGTCTTTTAAACTTTACATGGGGAAGATACAAAAAAATGTGATAGTAATTCGGGTTTTATAGGAACACAATATTGAATTATCGTTAGAATTCGACTCATTATGTTGAATGCATGAAATAATGCAGAAAATTGTAGTATCCCTAGTCCCTATCCCTATTACAAATTCACGGGGATTTTTTCATCAATCGAGGAAATAAATTTATTAAACAAAAAATTGGTATTACAAATTTGCCTAAAAAAGCAACATTGTACGGAATTAAAAATGTTAAGACAGTTTTGCAGCGATGAAGTTATATGTATATATATATATATATATATATATATATATATATATATATATATATATATATATATATATATATATATATATATATATATATATATATATATATATATATATATATATATATATATATATATATATATATATATATATATATATATATATATATATATATATATATATATATATATATATATATATATATATATATATATATATATATATATATATATACATATATATATATATATATATATATACATATATATATATATATATATATATATATATATATATATATATATATATATATATATATATATATATATATATATATATATATATTACAAGTAGTAAAACAAGTAATACAAGGACTTTATTGATGGTAGAGAAGCAGTGGAATATGAACCTCGGTCAGGAAAATCTTCCACGTCAACTGTTAAAGAAAATATTAGCAAAACCAAGCATCTTCTATTGAACAATCGCCTATTAAGTACTAGAGACAAAATAATTTATGGTTTTTGCATCACAATGGCGTAATTGTTCGAAAATTTTCCTAATATAAGTCTTCCCGCAAAAAAATAAAACAAATACTGTTCCACAAACAACATATTCACCAGATATATCACCGTTTGATTTTTTCCTGTTCCTTCGATTATATAAGCCATTTCGTGAATGCCGTTTTGAGTCCATAGAGCCAGTCGAAAAAGTGTGTTGCTCGCTTTGTAGCCAATACCAGAATGAAACCTGTTTCGAATACTGGAAAACTGAAAAATAAACAGTGGAATAAGTGTATTGCAGTGAAAAAGGATTATTTAGATGGAGAAAAAAATACTAAAATAATCAATTCTTGAATAAACACAATATTTTAAATGACATTTTGGAATAACCGTGGCTCTATGTCATCATTGACTCTAACAATTCCAACCTTTACTTATCGATTGTGAATTGTTCTTATAGACCTGGTTTTTCACGCCACCCCAAAGAAAATAGTCCACCGGTTGTCGAATCACACTTGGAAGCCAATTAACATCACTATTTTTTGCAAGTACTCGTCCAGAAGATATTTCCACCAAACAGTGACTCGTTTAGGATGTAAATGTTTCTCATAAATCAATCGTGAATTATTCCTCGCCCCAAATGAGGAAATTTTGTTTACTACCATAGCCACCAATTTCAAAATCTCACTTACACTGTTGAAGTCCATTTTTGAGCACACAAAAATATTTTTTTATCATGGTATCAGTTTTTTGAAATGTGGTCCTTTTGCAAAAAAAGAAATAATATTTTTTGTGGAAAGAAAAATGCCAATTCTTATACCATTTTGAAATCTTGGCCATCCTTTGAAATAACATGTCCAGGGTAGTGTAATACATTTTTTTTACAAGATGTGTGCAAAAGTGTGCAAAAGTGTGCAAAAGTGTGCAAGAAGTGCAGAATTAGCTGACATAATTTTTTAAACCACGATTCAATGAAACTTTTTTTATATTAAATTAGCAACATTTATTGTTTGATTTGTAACTGCGATTAATAGCATGGTTATTTACTATCACGTTATAAAATTGGGAAATTTGTGTATCACAGTACCTAAAGATATAGCCTAGGGTGTCGAATTTTAAGATTTTCAACAAACATGCCTATTATCATTTCACTCGGTGATATGGATATTTTTTCTTATTTTTGCCTGAACTGAATAACCTGGCCTTTCGCTCCCGGCACCCGCTTGACGTTGAGTTTCGGAACACCCTATATATATACATATATATATATATATATATATATATATATATATATATATATATATATATATATATATATATATATATATATATATATATATATTATTTTTTTATTTATTGGAATTTTCGGTCAGTGTAAATAAGACTTTCATAAACTATAAATAAATAAATATAAATAAACTTCACTTTCAAAGCATGCTATAGGCAATGATGAACATAACTTTAATTTTAACAACATAAACATCTTAAATTTTGAAAAACAATATAAAAAAAGAAATATAAAAGAAATGATTTATATAAAAAAACAAATAATACAATTAATTTCAGAAATGATACAGATAATTCAAGTTGTATATATAATAACATTATTAAATAATAAATTTCCATAATGTTTTTAATTTTTTCATTTAATATCATTCCACATAAAAAATTCAAAACAATTAGGTTATGAGAAAAAACAAAAAAGGTGGAAGAATTGTTAAATATTCAAATATGTCATTTAAAAATTTTATAAAAAATTGACACATATTACTTAAAAAATTCAAAAAATTAATTGTTTAATTGATATTGGTAGGTTTTTAAATGTAAGTTTGTATTTTTTTATATAAAAGTAATTTTTATTTTAGAAGTATTCTGATGATGGTTCATTGTCGAATCAAAACGTAAATAAAACAATAAAAAATTTAAACTTATTTACATTGACCGAAAATCCCAATAAATAAAAAAATAATAATAATACTAAACGGTCACATATATATAATATATATATATATATATATATATATATATATATATATATATATATATATATATATATATATATATATATATATATATATTATATTTGAAGGTCTTTTGTTTATTGGACATCGTTTCAATTTACATAATGACATTTTTCCTCATATTTCATTTCTTTAGACTAACAAAGATAAAAAAAAGCCTTTCGCAAATGAACAGAAAAATTATGTGTAGTGATGAAGCACTGACAAAAGGCACATGTTAAAATCGGTTTGTAAAATTAAATTTTCTAGATTTGTCGACGCGATCGAAATTTAAGAAAATCATTTTTAAACAATGCATATAGTTTGGTCTTGAAACGTAAACAAAATGAGCCACATTTAAAACCATTGAAAATTGGCAATGAAAATTTGTATTGTTTACATTAACACTCATAAAAACGTTCATTAATTATTATTGAATCCCACATCATCATCCCCTTAATGTAGTCTTGACACTCAACCATCAAACTTTAATTTATTTCGTTCATTGAAAAAATTCCGTGTCGGAGAAAAATATTACACATCTCTCTTAGAAAGTAAAGAGAAGTTTAACAAAGCACCATTAAATAAAATTGTCAATATATACCGAAAAAGTTATTTAAATGCATAAAAAATATCTCATAGCAAGTACTTTCCAGATAATCCTAAGTATATATTTTCTAAACTAAATAACTAACAAAAATATCACAAAAGAATAAAGAATATCACATCATCAAACAAATTCGGATCAGGCCTATTATAACTACCAACAATATGAATAATACAAAAACATTCCTTCAATAATAAATTAACTATGTTCCAAAACAAATCATACTCTTAATACAAAAGCCTTAAACAACAAAAGAAAATAAACATAATAACACACAAAATAAGTCTAAAGCACACCATAAACATCTTACGCTCTGTATTTTTAATGGAGTGTTAAACAAGACATCGGTTAAACAAGATGGAGACACATATCGACGCCATGCAAAATAATTACCGATGACAAGCAAGCGTCGTCACCAACGCGTCGTCGACGCTGACGCCCTCTAAGCGTCTGCGGAAACTGAGGCAGGATGCTGAGGCATGGCAGGAACGGGGAAGCTGAACAGGGGCGTCATTTAAGGGATGAAATTAAATTTTAATCTTAAACCTTTCGTTCAAAATATCTAACGCTGGGGTGCTGAGTTAGAAGTACTTTTTTTATTAATTTTGAATAATAATACTGCAATTGATAAATTTAAATATGTTGAGGTCATCTTGTAGCAGAAGGAAACTAGATAACCCGATCTAATAAACACAATTAACAGTGCAACTGAAGCATAATGGCAAAGTGCAAATTACAGAGCCCTTATTTAATTATATAACTATGTGATTAGTTATTTATTTAAACTTAGGAACTTAATTATTTTTATGATAAATTATTTCAATGTGGTCTTCACTTATCTAAAAAATATGATTAAAATGTTTCCTACAAGATGTGACTATTAAATAACGAGACTGACGCTCTAACACATTTTATTTTGATTTCATACATATTAACTTGTTTCACCTTCAATATACACCCCTTCTATACCCCTTCAACGCTCCATGCAAACCTTCCATTGTTCGAAACAGTGCTTGAAGTCTTCTTCTATCAGCTCCTTCAGAACGCGTGCCGCCTTCTCTTTCACAGCTTCAACGGAATCAAATATTGTTCTTTTTAATGCAGATTTAACTTTAGGAAACAGAAAGAAGTCGCACGGCACAACATCAGGCGAATAATACTGGGATGCTGTACTTGGCCAGAAACCTCTTGACAGGCATTGCGGAATGAGTGGGCACATTGTCTTGGTGGAGAATCTATGACTTGTCCTTTACAATTCGCTCAGAAAGAACGTGAAGGTAGTAATGTTGATTAATAGTTTGACCTTCAGGAACCCAATGAAGATACCCATTTCCATAAATATCGAAAAAACCAATCTTGCTTTGAATTTTGATTTGCTCATTCAAGCTTTTTTGGTTCTCAGTGAATTTGGACTCTTCCAGTGCACGGATTGACACTTCATTTCAGAATCATAAGTAAAAAAAACACTATTTATCACATGTTATTATTCTTTCCAATAAGTTTGGATCACTTTCAGTGGCATTCAAAGTATCAGTATTTTTGAGAGCTTCTTATTGTTGAAACGAACGAATTGAAAAAACGAATTTTAGGGCACAATTTTGGCACACACTTTTTGCATGGTAAAATTTTTATGTAAAATTTACTGTACGTATTCTTTATCAATTCCTACAGTTTCAGCAATCACATGAATTCTTAACTGACGGTCAGATCGAACCAGATTACCGGTTTTTTCGATATTGTCATCCATTTTTGACAAGGAAGAGCGACCCTGGCGTGGATCATCTTCAACGTCTTTTTGGGCATCTTGAAAACGCTTAAACTGTTCAAAAACACGTGCACGCGATAATCATTCACTGCTATACAGATCTTTCGATAAATTATAAGTTTCACTAGCGGTTTTTCCAAGTTTCAAGTGAAATTTCACAACAATTCGTTGCTCTATTATTACACTCAACATTTTGTTGGCGAAACAATAATACAACTCTAAAGCTGGGTCCACATCAATAAAATTTTGGGTTATGCGGGCTGTATGTGTTTTATGTGGTGTGGGTCCGCGGCAATGTAGACGCTCTGATACACATGGTCACATACAAATATTCTCGCCCCATCACGCACATGAACCATCTGTTGTCCACCAAATAATTCAAACCAACTGTTCCATTAAAAACAACACACACGCAAATTTTTATTGGTGTAGACGAAGACTACGGTTGTACGAATTTGTTTACAAAAGCGAGAGGTACTGCATTCGAAAGAGAAGGCTTCACGCTGTTAAGAGCTGTTAGTCGCCACCGTTTGGCGCATGCGTACTTCTTCCCTAATAGCATCAGTCTCGTTAATTAATAGCCACACCTCGTAGATCTGTTATCCAAATTTGTAATAAAACCATGTGTAAAATTGTTATTCATTTATATACTTCCTGACCAACAAATACATTTTGCCCTCCGCCACTGCTGTGAAAGACTCTCGTTTCAATTTAACAAAATAAATATTTTTCAAGTATACATTGATAATTTAATTACGAAACAATATACTAGGTCTGTAAATATGAAATCAGAATTGGTCCACAGATGGCCCTAGCTGTCAATGTAGTTACCGTGAAACCCCGTCATTGGTTCTTGTTGACATCTGACAAAAATGTTTACAGACATTCCGGTTTCATATTCACATACTTGGTAAAGAAAAGGCATCCTTCTTGCTGTTAATACGTTCGGGGGCAGCTTCTCTTCAAAGTTCAGCATCGCACTGCTAACCATAGGAAAACAATGTTTAATCAAGGAATCGGTTTTTCGGTTAAACTCGATTAAAGAAGAACCTTGCAGCGGAAGGTCTTCCATTGCAAGAGTTACTAAAATTGTCCGCATAATCCGAGATATTGTGTGAATCATCGGGGAAGAATTGAATTTGACTCGTACATCTGTTTATCATATTTGGGGCAATGAATTGAGTATGAAGATAATCTGCTTGAATGGTTCCGCAAAACCTTTCAATATGTTTTGACTTTTTGCAACTTAATGTATTTATATTTTGAACACTTAAAAGGCTGTAAACTCATTATATCAATCATAATGGTATATCGTTTTACGAACGTTTAACCTTTGTCGAAATTTATTATCAAAATCACTGTTCTCTGGCAGTATTGATAAACATCCAAATTTATCAATTCGTTCATGGGGATTGTTACAGAGCGATAATCAATGATCAATTTAATTCCTAATTTGAATGGTATTGGGTTGGAGGAGATGTGTTACGAACAGGACGGCTCCACATGTTAATTGCGTGAAAAAATGGTCAGAAATTGGATTGTCAGGCGACCAGAAGGAACCCGGTGTGACGATTTGCCGTGAACTTTGATAGAAAAGGTCTGGTACACAAGGAGTTGTGACCAGTGTGGCCAAACAGTAATGGTAAATTTTATGCAGGAGTGCTCGATCGTTTGAACATGAGGGTTCGTCGCGATTCCAAGTCGCCCAGTCAGAAGTCGCTAATTGTGAGGGAGACACTGGCCAAACACAACGTGGCAACGCTGCCCCAACCACCTTATAATCCAGATGTGGCTCGCTCAGACTTTTTTATTCCCTCGGATTAAGAGGAGCCTGAAAGGACATCATTTCAGAACGATTATGACAGAGATTGAGTGACTTCCAAGGGGCGTATAAAGACTGCAATATATATATATATATATATATATATATATATATATATATATATATATATATATATATGTATATATATATATATATATATATATATATATATATATATATATATATATATATATATATATATATATATATATATATATATATATATATATATATATATATATATATATATATATATATATATATATATATATATATATATATATATATATATATATATATATATATATATATATATATATATATATATATATATATATATATATATATATATATATATATATATATATATATATATATATATATATATATATATATATATATATATATATATATATATATATATATATATATATATATATATATATATATATATATATATATATATATATATATATATATATATATATATATATATATGTATATATATATATATATATTTAATTTAGATAGATTTAGATAGATTTTATATAGATATTTAGAATTACTAGGTTCTCGAGTAGAATCGCGTTTTAGATTTGTAAAATCTCGACGTTTCGTCTTCCACTTTGAAGCCATTATCAAGAGTTGATATCAATCTAGTTGATTTACTCCAAGGCCTCAATCTGCATTATTCTCAGATTTCACAACTAGAGGAAGTTGTTTTCTAGTTGAGTTGTAGTTGTTGTTTGAGTTGTAGTTGTCCTGTCCTAGTTGGAGAGTAGGCAGATTGAAGCCTCGGAGTAAATCAACTAGATTCTCTCGATAATGGTTTCAAAGTAGAATGAATTGGTGGTCGGTAATTCTAATATTACCGACTCTGATGGTGTGGTATATGTCGGCGCCCTGATGAGTCTGAACCTCGAGAGACGAAACATATGTCATCCAGTTGAAAGGATAGGTGGGGCTCCTTCCTGGTCAAGCAACCAACAAAAATGTTAATTTAGGCGGAGACGCAGGTTGTTGTGTTCCACATGAGATTGTGAAACCCAACGGTTGGGTGTGTGATGACACTGAGCTGTCACTACTGCTGTCTCATTGGATGCAGTTCAAGAAAATCTAACACTACATATATATACATTTATATAATTTTTTTCTATATATAAAAATTTCTTTTTTGAATCGATATAGAAACGTTGAAAGTCTGATAATCTACGGCACTGACCCGATTCTTTCACAACATATTTTAGTGTGTAAAGGCCAAATAACGTTATGACAGGATTATATTTTCGCCCTAAGTGTACTGCAGCGGCGATACAACAACTTTTCGGTTGATTAAAGTTGGGGGTGGCGGTTTTAATTGAATCCGTGATGAATGCGTGACGATATGCGGCATTTTTGGCTTTCGGATGATATAGCGTGGTGTATTGTGACATTACAGCCTTGAAAAATGAGCATAGCACGTTGTAAATACGAAAACATATAATAACACTCAACCGTTATATAGGCATTTTCAACTAGGAGTTTTTTAAGACTTTGAATTAAAAAGAATAGCGGTTTTTTTTAGGGAAATCAGTGAAATCGTCGTTTATGTTTTAAAATTATGTTAAGGCTTAAATGTCAGCCCTTTGCTACTGGCAAAGGTCAGATTTTATAAAAAATATGTTTAACTGAGGTAGTCAATTCTTGATAGAAATTTATTTTAAATCAATAAGCAAAGATTAATATCTAAAAATGTCCACTATATTTAAAACTGTATGTATAACAATTATTTCGACACACAGTGCCTTTTTCAAATACAAACTATTTCAAATACAAATTTTTAGATAATAATCTTTGCTTATTTATTTAAAAAATATATCCTGGTATCACCAATGCTTCAGATGTTATTTTATATTTACTGGAACGCATCCGGTTCTTATAAAAAAAGTAATGCCGAGATTTTAAATGACTAAGTATCAATGAGGGTTGACAATTTAGAAGTGAATAAGTTCAGGAAGTTTAGAGTGCTTTTGATTGATTATTTAAATTATGCAGTTATTAACATTATTACAAATTAGGTATGAAAAGCATTCTAAAAAGTTCTCTATTTGACAAAGAAAACATTTTGTTCATATTTGTACCAGTGATATACCAACTTTTAAATACCATAATTTTAATGCGATTCGATCGACTATGCAAAATTAGCGGTAGTCTCAGCTTTGACCTCATCACTCGAAGTCAATGTTCGTTTAGTGATTAATTTCTTCAGTTTTGGGAAGAGAAAAATAATCGCCAGGAACCAAATTTGGTCAATATTGCATATGTGAAAGCACTTCGAAGGGTATGTCATATAACTTTGCTGAACACAACCTGACCTCAAGTTCAAACTCACTAGTGAAAGAGCACCTTATTATTCAAATTTGAATGTCTAGCACGCTTCAGTTTGTACAGTAGTAAAGGGTAATATTCACTGGTGGTAGCCCCATTTTTTGCCAATTAGCTTATAAACACTATATAAGAAGAATCCCAGAAAATCGTAGATTTGACCTTCATTGCAGAATGAACCGTTTTCGTTTTCTTTGGCACAGTTTCACCAATTTTCACCCACTGTTATGGTGAATGACGTGCAATGGTGAAGCTATGTTTAATCGATCGCTATAAATCGTCAATGAAACTCAGCAGAATCGCGTTGAACGATAGCCATATATATATATATATATATATATATATATATATATATATATATATATATATATATATATATATATATATATATATATATATATATATATATATTATTATTATTATTATTCACGTGTGGGGCCCTAGTGGACCACGCGAAGTACAATTAGAGGCGTTTGTTGTAGTTAACCTTTCTTTGAGCCCATACTAATTTCATTCTTTCGCTATGAGGTTTTTTCCTTTCGTCAGACCAAGTTGTTCCAGTCTTCCTACATTTTTCTCTCTGGCCAACCTTCCAAACGTTAACCTTGTGTCTGAAACAGCCTCTATCCTGAATTTCACTTTGTGTAATATTTGCTGATCTTAGGTCCTCTTTAATTCCCGCAATCCATTTAATTATTTCTACTTTAGCTCTACTCCTATTTTCATAAAATTCGACTATTTGTCTAGTTAGCCTACTCGGATTCATCCGTTTGATGTGTCCGTAAAACTTAAGTCTTCTTTTTCTCATATCGCTATGCATATCTGTGTATTGTTTGATTTCTTGGTTTTCTCGAAGTCAGTATGTTGTGCTATTTATTTGTTTGGAGCCTAGGATTTTTCTTATGATTTTTCTTTCCTTCTTTTTAATGTCCTCGATGTCCCTCTTTCTATTCAAAATGAGCGTTTCTGCAGCATATAGACATTCTGCCTTAATAACCGTGTTGTAATGTCTCAGTTTTGTGTTTTTAGATAGGCATTTTTTGTTGTAAATATTTTGTGTAAGTCTCAATGCCGTTTCCATTTTTTGACATCTACCCTTATTGGCCGCTTTTTCCAACCCATTTTCCATGATTATTTCACCCAAATATTTGAATTGAGAGACTCGTCTGATGTTACCATATTTTGTTTTTAGAAATGGTGTTCTTAGTCTGTTGCAGGTCATGTATTGTGTCTTTTTATAGGAAATTTGGAGTCCTACCTTTTCTGCTGTTTCTTTTAGGATTTCAATCTGTTTCTGTGCCGTTAATACATCTTGAGCTAAAATTGCTAGATCATCAGCAAATGCCAGACAATCAATTTTGATGTTGGTTCTCCCCAGTTTAATGGGCTGGTCAATATTCAGTGCCGACTTTTTTTCACGCCACTCCTGTATTACTTTTTCTAGAACACAGTTAAATAAGAGTGGCGAGAGTCCATCCCCTTGTCTCACACCAGTTTTAATTTGGAAGGGATTTTAATCTGAGATGTCACCCATGAATTTAACTTTTGACTTCGTGTTAGTTAACGTTGCTTTAATAATTGCCAGCGTTTTCAGATCTAGTCCTTGTTCTTTCAAGATTCGGAATAAAGATTCGCGGTCAATAGAATCATATGCTTTTTTGAAATCCACAAATGTACAGACGAGATTTTTGTTGTACAGTTTTTGATGTCTTAGAATCAACTTTACATTCAGGATCTGTTCAGGGCAGGATCTGCCCGGTCGAAAACCTGCTTGATATTCACCAATGTTCGGTTCTAACTGTCCCTGTGCTCTGTCTAGTAGACATTGAGATAGAATCTTGTAACAAACTGGGAGAAGAGATATTCCTCTATAGTTGTTTACATCCGTTCTATCTCCTTTCTTATGTAGTGGATGGATTAGAGCATCTTTCGAGTCTTCCGGAATCCGTTCGGTTCACCAAACTTCTTGTAGAATTTTGATTATTTCCTTGATTGTACCTGGACCAGCGGATTTCAAAAGTTCAGCAGTAATTCCAGCTTCACCAGAAGCTTTGTAGCTGTATATATATATATATATATATATATATATATATATATATATATATATATATATATATATATATATATATATATATATATATATATATATATATAAGTTTTCTAACTTCTCTGGACTACGTCCAATGAGACAAAAGTAGTCAGGAGTTATTAACTCCGACCGCTGGGTCTCATGCGGAACGCACAACCTGCGCCTCCTCTATAATGAGCATTGGTTAGTGGCTTGACCAGGAGAGAACCCCACCCATCCCCTACATTGGATGGCATATGTTTCGTCTGTTTGTGGTTAGACTCATCAGGATACTGACATATGTTCTCTCGCCATGAATTGGGAGACCCCCTCTTGATTGTGGAGAGTTTTTTTTAACTTTGGAATTTTATAGCTCTTCTGCGAAACATTACTGTAGAAAGACTATTACATAGCTTTGTAGGAAATTGAACGTTCTTCAAAAATGGTATCTTAGAAATTTTCGATAAATTTACTTTTTCAAAAGTTATTCGAGGCTAAATTTGAATACATAATAAATTTATATTTTTTTTCAATTTTTCGACGAAACTATCAATTTTATCGAAAATTGTTATTGGACCTTTTTTGTAGATCATTCTATTTCCTATAAATTTTCATAAATAAATTTTTCGAAACTCTATAAGGATCCTGAGTTATTTAAATTGAAATGTGAATATTTC
The DNA here is from genome assembly GCA_031761425.1 of Cosmopolites sordidus. Taxonomy (NCBI): domain Eukaryota; kingdom Metazoa; phylum Arthropoda; class Insecta; order Coleoptera; family Curculionidae; genus Cosmopolites; species Cosmopolites sordidus. The sequence goes on along the minus strand of JARFXV010000394.1, from coordinate 92,522 downwards.
TAAATAATCGGATTTTTATTGTTTATAATTGAGTATAAAATGAAAATTATTTAATTTTTCAACTGAAAATTAATTCTATATAATTCACTATATTTGACTAACTTTTAGAAAAGCCTGCGCTTATTCAAACTGAAAAATTCAGATCTACAAAAAAGGTCGAACAACACGTTTCGATCAAATTGATAGTTTCGTCGAAAAAAAATTGCCTTTTTAGGAAAAAAATCTGCTCCATATTTTAAAAAGTTCAAAGAATTTTTTAAGCTAATAAAAAAATCGTTTTTTTTTTTTAATTTACGGTGGTGTTACCGGTACCTCTTAAAACATGTATCCAAAATGTAACCAATGTAATATGTTTTATCACGGACCGAACAACTTTGAATCGAACAATTCAGTTATTCATAATACATTAACATTGTTAACATTGAACATTCTTAACAATGTTCACTGCTAATGTCGGTTGCTAATTATTATTTGTTTGTTTATCAATACGTAATGCTAAATATGGTTTTGTACATATTTGTTTAAAGTATTTATTCTTATCATAGTTTTTTAACTAATAATTTTGCAAATTTTTTTCGCGATGTAGGTTTATTAGATTTTTGAACATTATGCTTAAAATGATAAAAAAGTAAAGAATCATTTGTTTAAATTTACGAATGTTGTTTACCTTACACGCTGCATATTGCTGTTCTATACTGACCACAATTTATTTATAAATTTGCGATGTCCAGTTTCCCCTCTGGGTGAAAAAATAAATATCAGTATGCATACATCATTTAAAAAACACCAGAGATCATAAAATACGAAGGTTGCTATTAATGTATCCGGAATAATAAATAAAAACAAATATTTACCTTTGAAAATGGTTTTAATATGTTTCAAAATATTCTCCGCGATGATCGATACACTTTTTCATACGTTAGAATCAATTTTCACAGCACTTTTTTCATTCCGATGAGGTTTCTTCAAAACATGCATTTTGAACGCAGCAACCGTCATTGGATGCCAAATCAGGGCTGTACGGCGGATGACCGATCAATTCGATGTTTTGACGCATCAAATATGGAATTATTCGTCCCGATGTGTGAGAGCTCGCGTTGTTATGGTGAAGAATGTTTCTGCTTTGCTGGTTGTTTTTTTCTTATTTCTTTAAAGACCTCTACCAAAGAAATGGTTGTGTACCATTCAGAATTGACCGTTCTATGATTCTCTAGTGGCACTCTAGCGACATGTCCATTTATACCAAAAAAACAGGCAACCATTTACTTCGAAGTACTTCTTGGGCGAACAACTTTTGTTGGGTTTAGCTGATTTTGAAAGACCCACCCATTCAACTGCTGCTTACTTTTGGACCAAGTTTCGTCAACTGTCTAGATGTTATACATGGCCTTTGACGCACCACGATTGTATATTTTGAACATTTTTTGTAGCAATCGACACGAGCCTTTTTTTGAGCCATTGTCAAATTATACAGAATCCAATGCGCGGAATGAACGGAATTATTATGCAGAATCCAATGCGCGCAAATTTTATTCAAGGCGGCTAAATGTACATGTAAAATATTGTCATGCTAATGCCCAGGGATGCCTCAATCTCACGAAATGTCACATGACGATCTCGCTTTATCAGTTCGCGCACTATCGAGGTCCTCTGGCAGAATAACCGACTTTGGACGATCTTCTTTAAATTCGTCGGTGAGCGAACGACAGCCACGATTAAATTCACTAAACCAGTGATATATAGTGATTTTAGATGGTGCTTCATCGTCAAGTGAGATGTCAAGTCGAATTGAGTTGATCGATGCACTTTTGTTGAGATAAACCACTTCGAAAGTCATAGCAAATCATCGAACGAAAATAAAAATGAGATTAAATTTTCAAGTCACTAAACAACACAAATAACGCCGTGTTACAAAATGTTCTGACTGCGTAGACAATCAAGAAATGTCAATCTCTACGAGTATATGTCATATGACGCCTACCATCATCATTGTTGCCAAATCGGGATACATAAATAGCAACCCTCGTACAATATTTCCAAATGTTAATTAAGATATACATTTCAAAACTAAGCTTTTATATGCTTCCCTGAAGTTGGTAACTGGTCAAATATATCTCTCCATCAAACGGAAAACCCGAAAAAATTTATGTTATGACCTGATATCAACAAATCTAGGTTAATATCTAGAAATTTATAAAATAACAATATCTAAATAACTCTGAGTTAATATTATGACATATCAGAGACCTCCGTCATTGAATTTCTGAAACAGAACTTTGCTTGGAAAGATTTCAACATTTCATGGAACTTTAAATTAAAAACTTGATTGAAACTATTTTAGGGAACGTAAAGAATGTTAAAAACGTTCTCCGATGCACTGGTCTGTAACGATGCCATAGAGGAAAGCTGTCGAATAAGAAGGATCTCCCGGGGAGTCCTATTAATGCCGTTCACACATGCGCACAACCAATGTCAGATTTTCATTTATGTCCTTAGAAATATCCGCGTTTCCACCCTCATGATCAATACGTTACGATCAATACGTTAAACTACAATAAAAAAAGTATTTTTTTAATTGATGTCATCATTATCATATTTTTTCAATGTTTTTATTATATTCGCCACAAAAACTTAAGCAAACCGATAAACCAATTAATATTAGATTTTATCAAAAGCATTTTCAAGCATTTTGAATTATTCTTATACTTAAATAGGAGCAAAAATAAATTAATACAATTATAAACATACACAACATAGATACACATATTAATATTACATATATATTAAGTAGATTAATATAACTATTAACATTATTCTGTACTAGCGTCGCCCTCTATCCAAGAGGTTCCAAAACCGTCCTAATTTCACGCTTGCCCGTCAGGTGACGCCACATGTTCAAGCTTTGAAATTTTTCATGTATCTATAGAAAACTAAAACGATTTGATTAAAAAAAGATCTATTTAAATCAAAATTTTGATTTTTTTTTTCAATTTCAATTTAAAAATTGCTGATTTATTTCTTTTTTTTCATTAAATTGAAAGTCAAGTATTTACAATTTGAAAGGTACCTTTTAAATCCATTTTACAAGGTCCATTTTACGTTATGTTCTAGTGCTGCTTTATATTGATTATTGATAAAATTTGCAACTTAATTGTTTTTCAAAATTATTCCCTAATTGTCGCAGTACATTTTTGTTAAAAATCCCTGACCTGGCATCAAAGAAATCATAAAGCGATAAATTAGGACTAGACGGCTAATGAGACATATTAAGCACTTCTACCAAAAAGTACGACTTGTTGATGCTCAGCAAAATAGTACTCTATTTCAAAGACGATTTCTTCATTTGATGTGTGACAAAAAGGATTCTGGAAATGGCCACCGAGTTAGGCGGGGATATTTTATCGCACCCGGCATATTCTCCAGATTTAGCCCCTTCGAATGTTTATCCTTTCCGACTCATGCAACATCACCTAGTTGACGGCAGCATTACATCTCTTGAGAATGTCGAAAAGAAAACATTAATAACTTTCCCGTAATCAGAATTGCTTTAGAGAGAGAGAATTCGGATGTAAGGCCGACCCGACATCTAAGGTCATTTCGCGGCCATTCTCGTTAGAAGTATGTTAGGGAACATACAAGAACCAGATGTGGAGGATGATCATATAAAACTACTGACTGGAATAATATGAGTGTATATGGAACGCTTGAATCGACGAACGTGCTGAGAACAAACAAAACATGACAGATAGTTGTATAAATAAAACAGTGGTATATGTATATAGACGAGACATAGAATAAAACGTGTGGATAGTATAGACAGAAAGTTGTATATTGAGAAGACGGTGTAGAAATAAAAATAAATAAATAAATAAAAGAGGTATAATTAATGACTAGTTGGGACAAGTATGGTATGAGAATTGTGTCAAATCTTGTAGAAAAGGTTCAGGGATTTAAGGAAATTCTTCAGGTGTCCAAAATTGTTTACCGACAGAATCTCCTCCAGATTCCCACCGAGATGATGGGAGGCTCTGAGGGCGTTTAGTTCATCGCACTCCAAGAGGATGTGTCTAACTGTGATTGGAACATCGCATCTGTGGCACGTCGGGGGAACGTCCCTGTTCATCAGGTGACCATGAGAAAAAAGACAGTGACCTATTCTCAGCCGGTGCCATTTAACGCAGTCAGATCTGTTGGAGAGGGTGGAAGGCGAACCAGAAAAGAATTCTCGTTTTACAGTCCACAATTTGTTACCGTTTGTGGCTCCCAGATCCCAATTAGATTGGATTTTGGCTCTAACCTTTGTCGAAATGTCCCTGCAGATATCTTTGTAGCAGAATGTTTTGGGAATCGGAGTGCCAGATGAGGAACCCCGGACTGCAAGAACATCGGCGCGCTCGTTTCCTTTGATGCCTACGTGGCTAGGGATCCAGAGGAAATCAACAGTAACATGTCGCGAGAGCAATTCTTGAAGGACCAGTAGTATGCCTGACACCAAGGGTATGTGAGAAGTGTCATGTTCCAAGCTCCGGAGTGCTCCTAGTGAGTCACAACATATTAGCCATCGGGGAAAGGAGGAATTCTGGATAATCCTCAAGGCTTCCCTAATAGCATGCAACTCGGCCGTGAGAATTGAACAAGAGGGAAGGAGTCTGAAGTATCGCTCAGTGTCATTGTGAACTAAGCCACTCCCCACCCCATCTGTGGATTTAGAGCCGTCAGTGTAAACGATCTGATAGTCTAGGTATTTATTCAATCGCTCAGAGAAAAGGGATCTAATGGAGGAGTGAGCGTAATTATATTTGTTATATCGAAGTAGGGAGCAATCGACATTTACTTGTGTAAGGAGCCAGGGTGGAGACGGAGGAATGACTAACGCTTCGAAATTGGGAAGATGTAAATCGTAATTAGCAGATAGGCGAGCGAAACGGTGATTGGCGCCGCAGTTTCGATTGTGTGTTCCTGTGTTGTTGAGATTCATATATATTAAGAATTTGTCGCGCAGATGAAAGTTTTGTCTAAACTTTAATGAAGATACGTATTTAAAGAGGAGAAAGTGGCGCCAATCTTCTAGGGGTTCTATCTCAGCAAGGCAGTGTAGGCTAGTGGTAGGACTCGATCTGAAGGAGCCTAGTGAGAGTCTGATGGCAGAGTTCTGAACAACGTCCAACTGCTTGATATAGGATGCAGGAGCAGACGAATATGCAACGCAGCCATAATCTAGTTTAGATCTTATTAGTGACTTGTATAGATGTAAAAGGGTGGGAATGGATGATCCCCATCTTGGATGTGAAGCCCATTTGAGGATTCTCAGGGATCGATCGCACTCCGACCTAAGTCGGGTGATGTGATCCCTCCATGAAAGTCTTGCATCAAAAGTGAGACCTAGAAAGCGAAGGCAAGGTGCTGATACAATAGGAGTTCCAGACATGGACAGGGTGTGTAAGCGAGGGCAATGCATTTTTCTGCAGAAATGAACTGAAGTGGATTTCTGAGGAGAGAATATGAAGCCAGTAAGACGGGACCATTCTTCGAGTCTTCTAAGGCAGCCTTGTATCTTTCTTTCAGCCACCCTAGGTGTTGCGGAAGAGTAGTATATTAAAAGATCATCTGCGTATAGTCTGTATTTCACGTCAGTTCCAATGTACTGCCCTATTCCATTAATAGCGATGTTAAAAAGTGAGGGGCTTAGTACGGAACCTTGAGGAACCCCATTGGCCAGTGGAAAACTCCTGGAGACAGTGTCGCCAAGCCTTACACGAAAGTATCTGTTTGATAAGAAATTTTTGATAAAGTGTAGGAAGTTGCCTCTGAAGCCTAGGTCGTGTAGGGATTTTATTATGTTGTATCGCCAGACCGTGTCAAAAGCGCGTTTTAAGTCAAGAGATACAGCCAGGAGATGGTGTCCTCTTTCAAAGGTTTCCCAGATATCAATTTCCAGGCCGATCAGATGATCGTTTGTCGATCGGCCCGGTCTAAAACCGTGTTGATTAATGTCAATGAGACGATGTCGCTCCAGGTGCCATGAGAGTCGTCGGTGTATCATCCTCTCCATGATTTTACAAAGATGATTTGTAAGAGATATTGGGCGATAACTTTCAACAGATGAACAGGCTTTGTTCCTTTTGTGGATAGGAATAAGAAGAGACTCTCCCCAGGAGGGAGGAAAACCTCTCCCGCGCCAGATGTCGTTGTATATGTCAAGTAGGGTGCGCTGAGCAGATTCCGGCATGTTTCTAATTTGTGGGATCAAGATGTTATCTGGGCCAGGCGCACCTGAGCGACATCTGGCAAGAGCTGTTCTGAATTCGTTGTAAGAAAAAGGAATGTTGATCGGGGATGGTGTATCCTCCTCGAGTTGTAGTGCAAGTTCGTGTCGGTTTTTATGTAGTTTAAATAGGGGATCAAGATTGTCGTCGCTGGACATGTCATGGAAAAATTTTGCAAAACACTCAACTATATCTTCCCTGTCCGTCAGCCAGACCCCGTTGTCGAGGATATTATTAATGTGTTTGTTAGGAATGCCCCTGAGCCTCCTTACCTTGCTCCAAAAATCAGAGCATGTGGATCTGTGATCCAAGGAGCTGATGAATTTAGCCCAGGAAGCTCTTTTAGCCTCAAGAATGATCCTCTTGGCAGAAGCTTGGCATCTCTTGAAAATAATGAAATTGGCCTGATTTTGGCAGTGTTTAAATTTATTTAGAGATGATTTCCTTTTTCTCACGGCCTCGGCGCAGTCATCGTTCCACCATGGAACGCAGCTATGTTTAGTCATGAATGTTGAGGTTGGGATGGAGGTGTTGGAAGCGTTGTTAATGGAATTAGTTAAGGAGTTAAGATTTCTTTGAAACTGGCCGGGAAGGAGGTGGGGGTTTTCAAAAATATAAGCATAAAGTTGCCAGTCTGCTTTAGAGGTATTCCAGATCTTCCTGGTCGAGGTAGCGTTAGACAATCCAGCCGGAATGATAGCAATAGGTAGATGATCGCTGCCGTGTGGGTCGCCGATAACGCTCCAAGTGAAAAGTGGCTGTATGGTTGGGGAGCATATGGTTAGATCGATGGCTGAAAAGGTACCTGACGACATGGAAATGTGTGTGGAGGCACCTGAATTCATAATAATGAGGCCTTTCGACTGTACCAGGTTCATAATCGTATCTCCCCTGGAGTCCTGATGAGTAGACCCCCAGGTGGGACTGTGGGCATTAAAATCCCCTCCAAGAATGATGGGAGGAGGAAGTTGGAGAAGTAAGTCCTCGAGTTGCTTGAGGGTGAAGTTAATATTTGGGGAAAGATATAGATTGCATATGGTGACGGGGAGTTCTAGGCATGTTCTGACAGCTACAACCTCCAGAGGCGAGTTGAGAGCCAGTTGGTGGCAGTCTAATGATTCATGAATGAGTACTGCAACTCCACCAGATGCTCTGGCAGCTCCATCTCTGTCCTTTCTGAATGTTTGATAGTGCCTGAAGTTAAAATTGTCGGACGGTTTTAGGTTAGTCTCTTGAAGTATCAGGCAAGCTGGACTGAATGTAGCTGTGATGGACTTGAGTTCTGGGAGTCGTAGTATTATTCCGTTAACATTCCACTGTATTGCGGAACGAAAGAAAATGGTAGTAGGGGAGATAGGTCAGTCCGTGAGAAGGAAAGTTTATCTTTTTAGTTTTAGGTCCTTTTTATTAGGTTGACCCTTGGGGGGTCCGGAGGTCGTATTGTCTATTTCCATCAAGTCCTCGATGGAACCCGTCGAGGACTTGGAGCTGCTTCTGGAGTTAGGTTTCGCTTTACATGTTTTTATGTTTTTGTTAGAAGCGATTGTAGTCAGTGGGGAAGTGAGGGAAATGGGTGTATGAGGGGGTGGGGTGGACGAAGGAGGGGGAAGGGATAAGAGAGTGGGTGAAGGACCTAGGGTAGAAGAGGATTTGGTGGGAAGAGAGGAAGATGGATTGGGGGCAGGGGGTGGAGGATCTCGTAGAGTAGAAGAGGATTTAGTGGAAAGGGAGGAGGGTTTGAGGGAAGGGGGTGGAGGATCACGAGGTTTGTTGAGGTTAGCAGAGCTTTGTGCGGTGCTACTGTGGGGTGTTGGGATTTGGTCGCACTGGGTGGCGCATGATACCATGACTTTACTTGCCGAAACTACGCTGGAGTATCTTGGGACATTTACGTTAGTAGAGCCTTTGACCTTTGCTTTAGCTACGAAATACGGTAATTTTTCTGAGACCCTAATTTTTTGTATTTGGAATTCTTCCTTGTATATCGGACATCCCCTGTACCTAGGGGAATGCTCGTCTCCGCAGTTCACACATAGAGGGGGAGGGGAACATTCAGATTCTCCGTGAGATGTTTTGCCGCATGACGGGCATATAGGTGTAAACGAACATTTCTGTGAGATGTGTCCAAACCTCTGGCACTGAAAACAGCGAAGGGGATTTGGAACATATTGTCGCACCTTTAGAATCAAGTATCCGGCTCGTACTCTTTCTGGAAGAGTGGATTTTCGAAAAGTTAAAATGAGACTGTTGGTGGGGGTAATTACTCCATCTTTCTTGGAAGTGATTCGTCTTACGGCTACTACACCTTGTTGTCGCAAGTTTTCAAGTATTTCGTCCTCCTCACAGTTGAGAAGGTCCGAACTGGAAATCACTCCTTTGCAGAAGTTCAATGTTTTATGGGGTTCTACTTTCACTGCCGATGTGTGCAGATTAGCCATATTCAGGATTTTTCCGGACTGCTTGATGTTTGCTGTAATAATAAGAAGAGAGCCATCTCGTAGTTTCTTGACGGAATCCACCTCTCCAACAAATCCAACAATACATTTATGAATAATAAAGGGAGAAAGTTTGGCTAATGAATCATCTTCGGATTTTACAACGAAATATTTATCAAAGTCAGGATTTCTTTGGGTGATATCGACTGGAGACGCTATCCTGGGTCTTTTGGACCCCGAGGTTATGGGAAAATTTGAGAGATTGATTGAAGACATGTGAGTCCCACGAGTTGGGAAGAAAGAACGTCCGCCGCAGCAGTGCTCCGTACTGCGGTAACCCTAAGTACTCCAAAGGGACGGGAGGTACTCTGGAGGCCCCGTTAGTGACAAATGTTACCCTCATCTGCCATTCAGCCCTCGCCACGGGTCGCACTACAGCTTGGCTTAAGGGACAACTCGGACCCCCGGGGGCGTCACTCCCCGTACCCAGATACAAGATCTGGGCCCCGTGAGGGAAGAATTGCTTTAAATTAATTTGAATTAATTGAATACTACAAAGGTTCTGTAACGATAAATCTGATATTTTTTGCTGATGATACATCGTTTTAAGTCGTGTCACATGATGCTTCAGCAGTTAATAGTAAAATCTAAAGGTAATTCAACTCTACAATGATATATTTGAAATTGTTGCACATGGAATCCAAACCGAATTTATTGAATAGTCCAATTCTCTCGTCTAAACGAAACCTCAAATCAACCTTTCCGATTATTGTTATAGGTAAATTTATTTATAATAAAACATTGTCCTTTGCATTATGGTGCATGATACTGCATTTTCTCAAAAATATATATCCTATTCATTTCAAAGGACATATAACTCAAGTATTGAAATATTTGATAAGTCTTATGCAATTATTTATGGTTTTATTACCTATTACAACTGAAAGTAATATAAAACCTTTTATTTTTCTTTCAAAGGATCAATCGGAGAAATATTTCAAGGCCAAGGTGTATATTACTGATTTAATTTTAGAAACCGTAATAATAATAAACATATTTACAAGGGCTACACTATAAGGTCGACATGTCAAAGAAAACGCAAAGTCATTGAGATATATTTTCCACCTAGTGACCTTGCAATTCTATATAATTAGACCATCGTTTCTCAACCTTTTGTGTCGCGACCCACGAAATAGCCAGAAATAGTTAAGTAAAAGACGTGTGTGTGTGTGAAGACTTATACCGAAAGGCCGCTCACAGCCACAAATGGCGAACTATAAGACTTGTTCTTATGTTTTCTACTTATTTGTTTTCTACAATCAATTCAATTCATAAAGCAATTATCAAAACTCTTCTGAATTAAGAAAAAAATGTGTATTATAAAAACCATCAATTGAAAAAGGTGGTAATATAAGGATGCCAAGTCTGGCGATTAGGCTGGTTGTGGAATAACTTCTCATTTGAATTATATATATATATATATATATATATATATATATATATATATATATATATATATATATATATATATATATATATATATATATATATATATATATATGTACATTTGTATATTAGGGTGGTCGTTAAAATTTTTTTTTCCGACGCCCCAAAAAAGCCTTCCTTTAGATGAAAAGATACGGGGGGATTTTTTTAAACAAAAATAACACGTGCCTCAAGACGATCTTTTTCATTTCATTTTTTGATAAAATCGTATTTTTTTGTAAGTATCTCTTAAAGTATACAGATTTGAGAAAAAGACATAGAAGAATTTTGTAGGAAATTAAATTATCTACAAAAAAAGTCCTTTCCATTTTCTTCATAAAATTCATATTTATGGAGATATTCTCGATAATAAATTCATTAACTCCATGTAGCCAATATTTTAAGACCTACAAACGTAATTTTTTCTGAAATATAAAAAATGTAACTTTTTAAATATATTTCTATACTATATTTCAACTATCTTTTTATTGGGGCGTCGGAAAAAATTTAATTTTTTGCGACCACCCTAAATATATATAAATATAAATGATCAAAAAGTAAGACGACTTTTTAAACTTTTATAACTCTGAAGTTTTTATACTAGACTTTTTGGTATTTTCTTCAACGTAGTCAGCGAACCTTTTTGAATGGCTTCCATGGACTCGGTATCCACAAAGTGGTTTCTTCAATCGAGGGAACAAGAAAAAATAACCTGATGTCACATCTGGTAAATATGGTGTTTTGAAAATGGTATTTGCAAAAATTGTAATTATTGCAGGGTGCTATCGTGTATTATCGAGATGCAAAAACCACGAATTGTTTTGCCACAAATCTGAATATTTATGGCGAATGTACTTTAATATTTTAGTTTTATTTTTATACTAGGATAATTGAAAAGTTTGCGGAGCGGAAATGATAAAACAAGCTTGTAGTTGAAAATATTACTTTATCCTTCCGTATATTTTCTCTTAAGCTCAAGCCATTTTTTTCCAGCGATTCTCCAATTAATTTATTCCATCTCTAAAGTGATTTTGTGGAGATCCTTCAAAATAATCATCTACGAGTGTTATAACTTCTTCATTTGATGAAAAACGCTTGCCACGTAGGAGTTTGACGTTTGGGAACAAATGAAATTCAGAGAGAGTTAGATCTGCTGAATATGGTGGATACTCCAACAATTCGTAATGTAACTCCTTCAATTTGGTCATTGTAAGAACACCTCTATGGGCCGGTGTGATGAAAAATGATTTTTTCCTTCGCTAAACCAGTTTTTTTTGCCATAAATTTTTGCATACAATTGATCCACAAGGTTTGAGTAACACTGTCTTGTTATTGTTTTACAGGTTTGATAGTAATTAACTAACAAAATGCCTTTTGCATCCCAAAAAATTGATGCCATAAACTTTTTGGTCCATTTTGTCCTTTTTGTCCAACCGGGCTCACTCTACTTGGCGGTTTTTTGTCGTAGTTCAGAATCATAGTTGTAAACTCAAGTCTCATCCCTAGTTGTTTGTTGTGAATCGGGATGATTCACGACATACACCTTGATCACCCTGTGGTGAGCTTGATCCTGGAGAAACATGAATCCCTGCTGGTCAGAGGTGATCTACTTAAATTTGTCTGGTTTCCAGGACATAAAGGGGTAAAAGAAAATGAATGGGCAAATACATTGGCTAGAGCCTTAATAATAAACGGCTGCCCAATCCCAAAGATGTACTTTTATAAAAGACCAGCACTCAGACTAATAATGGGACATACTCGACTTACCCATGAGCACCTACTCGAGGGAGAGGAGGATGTGTTATCTGCTCAACACTATTGACTATCAAACACATCTTAACTGAATGCCCCCTCACTAAAGATTGCAGGAGAGCTTTAGACATGGAAGAGGATCTGAAAACAAGTTTATCCGCCCTATAGCAAACTAATTACTTTTCTGAAACACTCTGGATACTACGTTAAGATATGATCAGGCGATGTATATTTTACCAAAAAACTGTGATATTACAAGTTTAATTTTATATTTAATGTAAAATATTGTTTCTCTAAAATCCTGGATACTGTGTTACCATAAAAAATAAAGGACGAAAAGGGGTCTATTAACATTAAGTACTTTGAGCGATTACAAACATAAAGCTACAGAAAGTCGCAAAATGACCATGAGTTTGATCACGCCATATAAATCCGATTTCTTGGTCTTCATCATCCATAGTTACAAAACGACGTTTAAAATCTGTTTTATTTTTTTGAAAAAGATTTTAATGTTGGTTAGAAAGTTTTACTCGAAGTTGTTTTTGATCAGAATTTAACAAATTCGGCACCCCTCTTGAACATAACTTTCTCAAGTCCAATCATATTTAAAATATGAAACAACCATTCAGTTGAGATGTCCATGGCCTTAGCAATTTTACTCAAGGTCATTTTATGTTATCCATATCATGTAATTAATTATTTGTTCAGTAGTTGCACTTATTGGACGTCCAGAACGAGTATCTTCATCCAGGCATGTATGACCACGTTAAAACTCACCAGCCCACTTACAAATAATTGTTTTTGAAGGAGCAGACTCCCCTAATTTACCATTTCACTATGAATTTCCATTGCCTCTAAACCTTTTTCTACAAAGGATATAATCACTGCACGATTTTCAATATTTTCCATTTTAAAAAATAACACTGATATGTTTAAATTTAAGCTGTTGTTTTTATATGAACGAATTGACAAATCGACTTGAAATTTCACATATATCAAAACACATATTTCACAAACTTCAAAATGTAGTAGATTATATAGTTCTTTTACTGCTTTAGATGTCGCTTCGCGAACTTTTTAATTAGCCTGGTATTTATACTCTTATATATAGATTTTCCTCTTTAGTTGGTTTTCCGCCTTAATCCTAATGAAACCATAAATACTTAATATTATTGTACTTGGCGTCATATACTAAACATGGCTTTGATTCAAAAATGTCCAAGACTGTTTAATGGAAGATGTGTTATTCTGCGGCTAGAATCACTCAATCTGGTGCTAGAATCACTCAATCAAAATTAAAGTGTAAGTATGAGAACTAGTTCCTCACACACATTGTTCGCCAAATACTGTATCATCATCAAATAGCAGTATTTTCTAATCAGTGAAACCTACAGTGTCTTATTCTGCGACAACTATCAAAACTGCACAGACAGAATATTATACTTGTGTGCCGTGTGCGAAGATTATTAATAAAGACAGAGATTCACACAGATATTACAGATTACAACTGTTAACTCTTTAATAAAATAAAATAATGTAGGATATCAAAAAAACATTATTTATGGGTATACCTAATATTTTCAAGAATATTGTAAGTAATTCATTCAAAACTAAACTCGTTTTTTTAAATAGAAATACCGACAAAATTGGCTTTAAACAAATTAAAACTATTTACCATTTTATTTTGATTAACATTCATCATCAAATCACACAGCAACACTAATTTTAACGCGAAAATTCACTCACTACTAGATGAAAGAGCAACTGCACGTCATGACCGTAACTTTCTGACTCAATAAATGCAGAAGGGAGCATACGAGCAACTCATACACACATGGCAGGGCGTCCGATAAAAGGGATCATTGTCAAATAGGGAAAATTTATGGCCGTCCTTCCATATCCCTATTGTTCCTAGGACCAACGGAGTATTGTGTTGGAACACGTCCCATGAACACCCCTTAAGTTGTCGACAGTAGCACCGAGGCCGATGCAGTTTACGGAATATTTTAGTTTGGTTTACAGAATTTAATTTTTAGCTTTAATAAGATAAGATTATTACTTATATTTTTTTGATGAATTGACACCACTTGCTACTATCACTGATTATCATTAATAATTTCACTTCTTCCCTTCTTCAACCTACTATCCTTTATCTTTGGACATAGGTCTCTCCACTTTTCTTTCATATATCTTTTTTTGGGCTATCCTGCGACATTTCTTATACCATTGATCCATCTTCGTGGTAGTTTTCCCACACTGCATTTTTCTCTTACAACCTCTCCACTCAATTACCTCCTTTGACCAGTGACCATCTGTTCATATATATATATATATATATATATATATATATATATATATATATATATATATATATATATATATATATATATATATTCACAAGTAGATTCAGTACAATGGATCACATCCAGGTTGTACATGCCACTGTGTTTGGCTTTTATCGACTATGAAAAAGCATTTGACTCCATCTCAAAGCATGCAATTATGGATGCACTGCTTAGTCAAGGGGTAGATAAAGCATATGTAAACCTATTAGGATTTTGAAGTGGGAATTAATGTAGAACGAGGTGCCGGCGGGGTGACGCAATAATGCCTATTCTTTCCTCTGCTGGCCTTGAAGGAGTATTCCGTAAACTGGATAGGAAAAAGGATGGTGTAAAGATCAATGGTGCAAACTTAAACCATCTTAGATTTGCAGATGATATCGTTCTTCTTTCACAAGACCCAGAGAAGCTGTAAGGACACATACAAGAATTGCAAAGGGCCGGCGCACCATTTGGCTTGAAAATAAACCTGAAAAATAGTCAGTTTATGTCCAATAACTTCGCTCAGAACAGAAGAATTTCAGTTTTAGGAAGGGATTTGGAGAATGTGGACAGCTTTATATATCTTGGGCAGAGAATTTTACTGGAGGGGAATACCGCCCGGGAGGTGGAACGGCGTGTTAAATGTGGCTGGCAGGCATTTGGCAGGCTCAACATTGTGTTTAAGAGCAGACTCCCACTTTGCCTGAAAAGAAAAGCCTTCAATCAGTGCGTTCTACCCGTTATGACATACTGAAGTGAAACCTGGACACTCACATTGCAATCAATTCAAAAACTTCGGGTAGAACAGAGGGGAATGAAAAGATGTATGCTTGGCATTATAAGACGAGACAGAAAGTCCTGCCCATGGATCAGGGAACAAACGAAATACTGTGACATCATTGGAAGAGTAAAGCAATTGAAATGGAGATGGGCAGGCCATATAGCGAGGCGATGGTTGGGATGACAGATGCACCAAGGCAGTCCTGGAGTGAATACCGCTTGATCGTAAACGTCCACGAAGAAGACCGAAAGCAGGATGGATTGATGACATCGTTAAGTATATTGGACCAGAGTGGCAGAGGAAAGCCCAGGACCGTTGGACAACCGTTGGACAATTTCAATTGATTATTTTCAAGTTGTAGGAAATAATAAACTTGATAAACAAAAATGTACAAACAATTATTTCCGATGTTGCCAGATTTCTTCAGCACCTACTAAAACAATATTTCAAAAATGGCAACACCGTATTTTTTAACATAATTTGACAAATAGTAAAATTCTAAATAAAAATATTATGTCTTTATTGGAGTAGACGTTTTAGAACAATTAGCAAAAACAACTAAAATAATACGAAGTTAGCAAGAATTAAAAAAAGCAAACATAGCAAAAGTAGATCTTGGAAATTCAACAAAAATTGTAGAAGGAGGAAGATTTTCAATTGCATTCCAAAATTCCCCATTGAAGAAGTTACGATCACCATTCAATAATTCATTAATGAAAAAATTACCAATTACTCGGTTTCTTAAAATCCCACACCGGGCATTGACTTTCTGGGAATATTGACCTTTACAATTTATAACCCAGTTAAAATTACCTCTGGCCTTATAATTTTATCTCTTATCATCACCTTTCAATGCATGTAAGAACTTCGGTTTATAGGGCTTGATTTTGTGACGAATGAAACATCTTCTGATTTTAACCTTGCTAATATTCAGTTGAGACGATAAATCTCGAAGATCCACGCATGGATTTGCTCAGGATGCAGGTGTATTCGACGAGGTTGACCTTTTTGATGAATCTTAATAACACTGCCAGTTTCATTGCAAAGGGCATTTACAGCGGCCGCTTTTCCATGAGTAATGGGAGTATGTTGGGCATGTCTCATGTTAAAGTCTGCAGTAACTTCTCTGCTACTATGAGCAAAATCACGAAACAACCGAATTATTGCGATTTTATTAAAGTCAATGGCATTTTAATTCTGTGATGACTCATTAGACCTTATCGCAATAAACTCAAAGTTTAATCTGACTGACAGTTAACAGTAGTGTAATATTTTTTGTAATTTGGTAAGTGGTCTGCCATACACTATTTATCAAATTAAAAAATTAATTTGTAATAATTTTGTGTATAGACCAAAATTTTGACCAGCGATTTTGTCAGGAAACTTGATATGTGACGTTAAAATAATATTCTGAACAACAAAATATCGAGAATTGACCCTGTTTTTGAGTAGGCTGAGTTTAAACTGTTCAAAAGTTAAAATATATATTCCTTCAAATACTGAAAATTTGGAGGTGTCTTTATCTTAAATGTTACAGTGTATATATACACACACCTCAGCGTATATATATATATATATATATATATATATATATATATATATATATATATATATATATATATATATATTATATACGTAGAGAACAATAACATTAAACAAGCAGAATGTGCGTATTTCCTATAACATTTCAAAATGAAAAATAAAGCAAAACAATATTTTGGAAACCGGATTTCACGAAAAGAAGAACAATGTCGACATGTAACTGGCCTTTAAATTATCAGTATCGTAGTATCTCTTGCGTGGTGGCTTTTCCATCGAATAAGGACACTAACATTTTTCGAAGCAATTTAAAAACCATTAAGGTACAATCACTGCGATAGTGGATCACACCTGGTAAGACAAGTATATGGTATTTCTCGCTTAGAAATTGATAAACATTGTTGAAAAATCACGTAAATTTGTACAGGTTTATAAGGTGAACAAACTGGAACATCCTTTTACGTATTTGTTTTGACATATATTTATTAATCATAAGCAGATTCTAAAATCGTGTAAAATGGTTTACTTATATTTTTTTAATGTCAAGGCATTTCGATTAAATATATTTTATCTATAAACCCGATGCGAATTAAAAACAAATATTGTAACATTATATAAAGAATTTAATTATTTTCGTTTTGTTTAATGTGTTTCCATACATTACAAAAATAAATCTTTTTATCGTGCCGTCTTCAAACGAAGATTGGCGACCATCATGACTACCTTCACCCTGTCCACAGCTGCTTTAAATAACCGGTTCAATGTGCAGATGAACCATCCTCTCAAATTTTGCAACCATGATATTCTTGTTCATCTTTTTACGCTTCTCTTCCCTTTTATATTTCCCTGCAGGATCAATATCAGCAGTTCGTAACGTTGTCCTCTCATTACATGACCGAAGTATTTCAATTTGCGGGTCTATACTGTTGTTATTAGACTTCTTTCAGTGGATATCCTACGCAGGACCTCCTTATTTGTGACTTTCTTTATCCGAGATATTCGTAATATTCTTCTGAATAGCCACGTTTCAAAAGCTTGGATCCTTTTGATCATGTATTTATTAAGAGTTGAAGCTTTGATACCGTAAAGGAGAATCGAGTATATGCAGTAGCGAATGGGTGATTTCAAGCTAAAAGAAGCATATATAGCTATAGTAGATTTTGGAAATTGGAAAAAAATCTGTTGTTTGAGAGGAGCCATCATTATTGTGCTGTCATTGTGTTATTTAAAAGCTGTTGTATTTAAATGTGTATAAAAATAGCGTGTTAATTCAGTTGCTAAGATGAATCAGTTATTTAATCAAAAAAAGAAAGTTGAATTCATTTTTCTTCATGTTGGTGGTTTAAGTCTACGCGTTTAAGTTATTTCCTACATAGTAATTAATTACTTAATAATTAATTATAATTATAATTAATTAATTAATAATATAATATATAATTAATAATAATAATTAATACATTAAAAATAATTAATAATGTAATTAATACAGTTAATATTAATTAATAATTAAGCGCGTAGACTTAAGCTACCAAAGAAAAGAAAAATCAATTCAACTTTCTCTTTTTAATTAACTAATTCACCTTAGCAACTGAATTAAAATGTTCAAATCAAATAACACAATGAAAGCACAATAATGGTGGCTTCTTCCAATCAACACAATTTTTGCTTAATTTCCAAGACCTACTATTGCTATGTTGGTTTGTTTTAGTTCCTGCCGACTGCAAGTTGTTTTTGTTAATTGTTCTAAAACGGCTACTCCAATACCAGCTACCTCCAATAAAGAAATATGTCATAACATTTTGTATTTCGAATTTTAAAAATTTTCAAATTATGTTAAAAAAATAGTGTTGCCCTATTAAAAATATTGTTTTAGTAACTACTAAAGAAGTCTGGCAACACCGGAAAGCGCTCTTTTTAATTTTTTCTTAGTCAAGTTATTTCCTACAACTTTGCATTTGGAATTTTATATATATATATATATATATATATATATATATATATATATATATATATATATATATATATATATATATATATATATATATATATATATATATATATATATATATATATATATATTCATATATATATATATATATATATATATATATATATATATATATATATATATATATATATATATTCATATATATATATATATATATATATATATATATATATATATATATATATATATATATATATATATATATATATATATATATATATATCATCAAAAAGATAGGAAATATTGTACAATATTGTAAGCTGAAGAGGAAAGTTTTTCAATTATTTTATTACCGCAATTTAATATAATTTGTACGATCACCCTGTTGTTATTACGAAAAAACAAATATTCTGTTTGTGTGTGTGTACCTGATCTGCCTTAGGGCCGGTTCTACAATGCAATAATATACCAGGTATAAGCTATATATTAACGCCGGGGGGGCGTTTCAAATTTTATTCCAAGTGCTATCTTATACCTGGTATATTCTGGCATTGTAGAACTGGCCGTTAGAGTAATAAATAGACATTAGGAAAGATGCAAGGATAAATGGAAGATTGCACATTTTCTACTACTGAATAATGTATATGGGGTTATTCCGAAGGAATTTTTGCTTCAAATTTGCAGTAGAAAGAAAACAGATATTTTTTATATAATTTGCAAGTTCAAATATTAATTGTTTTAATAATGATGAAAATAATAATTATAATAGTTGTTTGGACTTTCAGGAAGTTCCCATTTAAAAAATAATTAAAATGAAAATTAATAACATTAATTCGCACAATTACAATTAAACATTTGATAAAGGAAAATAGAATAATAAATGAAAAACACAACGAACGAACAAAAATTTTACTCCGAAATAAATGTAAATAGAACCTATTACATCGCATTATTTTTAGACGTAATTATTATTTTGATTATTTTAAAAACTACCATCAGTGATGTCATCTCTTGACTCTTGAAATATTATCTAGTTTCAGATCATTGAATATACCACAAGTTCCATAGATTAACCACAAGGTTATTTGACACAGTTGACAAATAAATCAAACCCCTTTAACTCGTATGTACACTTGGTACACAAAAGTTAAGTGTCTGGACATTAGATCCAACCAAAACATTCAAAGCGTAGTACTATCTTCCATACAAAGTTGAAAATTAAACCTATGTAACAGAATCTTATTTTCATATCCCCTTTATGGATAACGGCTGCCCATCTTAGAAGCTAATATATTAAAGGTTTACATTTTTTAGACCATTGTTAGTGATTCTAACAATATTTCCAAGTTTGAATTATGCATGTTACTTGATTCGTGTTGGATGCTGCGGAGATGCATATTAAGTAATAATGGCGAGTCAAAATCTACGCCCAAATTTTTAACTCAATTTCATTTTAAACAACTCCAAGTCAATCCTCTCAAGTTTCTCACTGTTGAAAGTACAGTTGAGCAAGAGTTTGCTGTTTTTTGATGAATTTTAGTACTTTACAATTCTTGTTGTTTAACGGTTTGATTCTTATTTTTATTACACCAGACGCTAACCTCATCTAAATTGCGCTGGAATATTGTAAGGCCATCATCAAAAAGTAAAACTACTACTAGTGTAAAACTACTAAAAAGATTCTACGAATCTTTTATGAGGTACAGTCAAAGGTTATGTAAAAAGGTTCTTGAAAACTTTAACAAAAATATAACAATTTGTATTGAAGCAAATTCCGTTTACAAAAATGTCCGTTATTTTTTGAATACTTTTAAAGATTCAACAAAAATTCGCTTTACTATTGCTCAACTACCATAGTATTTTTAAAAATCATTAGTATATACAAGGTGGCCAACGGGAAATGAACGTGAACAAGCATTACTTGATTAAGTTTTTGTGGAAAGAAACATTTACTAACAAAGATGATCACTGTAACATACTGTTTTTAAAGCTTCAATGCAGAAACTAATGCCATTAAAAAGTTTACAGAGGTTATTGCATAGGGAACTACATAAGCATTTGAACATGAAACAATCCACCACTTACTCTCTTATTTAGACATGTATAAACGGAATCCGCAGGAGTTTCTGCAATGATTCGTGATTGTTGTTGATATTTAGATTCATCATTACACAACAGAAGCGATAAAATAATTAAAATAGTGGGTTTTACCCGGCGAACGTGCTCCGAAGAAGGTGAAGAGGCTTTCATCGGTTGAAAAGATCATGTATACGGTTTTTTGGAATTCGCAAATCATTATCTTAATTAACCATTTGGAAAAACAAAAGATAATCCCGGGAGAATATTCTTCCGCATTATTAGTCAAATTTTAGCTAAATTAATGAAAATAATGCCCTTATTAACAAAAAATCAATGTCCCTTGTTTCAACGCTTCAATGCCCATCTTGACCACCTGAACAAAATCTAGACTCATTTTTAAAGCACATGAACCTTCATTGTAGGTTTCATTCAATTCTATCTCGACACCATACTAAACAACGCCTCTTGTGGTGCGCTGTAAGAGAAAGCCCCGATAAAGACCAAAAGTTCGCACTCCCATTATAACACATCAGTCAATAAGTCCCCGGCCTGACATATAAAACACCTTTTTTTACAAATTTCGATTTTATTCATCAATATATTTTCCTGGAAGAGCTATACAATCATTCCAACGCTTTTTTAACACTTCTACACCTTTTTTATACAACGATTTTTCTTTGCCTTTAAAATATCCTTCACTTTAGAAATTAGATAATAGAAATAATTAGAAATTTTGCTTCAATGAAGAGGTAACCTCTTCATTGAAGCAAAATTTCTTTCCAGCGAGCATTTTTTTATCGTCGCTAGGAGGCAGATCTGGAGATTACGATGGATGAGCAAGCAAATTGAAGAGCAATTCATGCAATTTAGCCATCGTTGTTAACGATTTGTGACACGGTGCATTGTCTTAGTGAAACAGCAATTTTTTATTGTTCATTTGTGTCTTAGTGAAACAGCAATTTTTTATTGTTCATTTGGAGTCTTTTTTGCGATTTCGTCCTTTAAACGCACCAATAACGGTATGTAATATTCGCTATTGATGGTTTTACCTTTGTCGGGATAATCGATAAACAATACCCCGTGCGTATCCCAAAATACAGAGGCCATTATATTGCCTGTCGATGGTTGTGTTTTTGGTCGTTTTGGACGGCTTTCACCGGTTGCGGTTCACTCAGCTCATTGTCGATTTGACTCCGCGATGTAGTGATGGATCCATGTTCCGTATTAAAAAAAATCTTTTTTAATTTCGCTTAAACAGTTCCAAACATTGCTCAGAATCTTCAATATGTTGTTGTTTTTGGTTCGCTGTGAGTAAACGCCGTACTCATTTCGATTGCAATTTACGCACAGTTCATGCAAAATGGTGTAAACACTTCCTCTCGATATCTTCGTGATATCATCTCCTACAACATTAGGTTTCTTCGAAATGAGGTTGTGGATTTTGCTGATATTGTCTGGTGTAACCACCTTATTTGGACATCCAGAGCGTTCAACCTCATCGGTGCTTGTACGGCTACGTTTCATTTCAGCATACTAATCAATTAAGTTTGATTTTTCCTGGAGCAGAGTCCGGGTAATGTTCATCAAGTCATTGTTTTACTTCAGCGATATTTTTCTTCATCAAAAAGCAATGCTTAATCAACACACGATTTTTTTTTTATTGTTTTGAAAATAACAAAAGTAGCGTCACTTAAAGCACAAATAACTTAGAAACTAGTAGGCAGATTGTCATGAAATGTTGACACGTGACGTTTGAAGGTTGGCTCAATCAACCACTGGTAAGGATTTTTCGTAAGTGATATCATGCTCACTCCTTTTTACCTGTTGCTCTTCGTTTCTATTCCGTTATTCCCATCTCTTTCAGGTCCTCTCTCACTCCATCTATCTATTCCTTGGTTTTCCCCTTGGTCTTGATTCCTCTAAATTTTTCCCCAGTATTTCCTTGGTCGGTCTTTTGCTGTCCATCCTCTCGATGTATCCCCACTAACTCAATCGTTTGCTCCTGATTTCGTTGACTAAATCCGAATGTGTCAGACCAGGAACTTATAGGTCGATGTGTTAAGTAAATATCTATTTCACACAGCAAAAGTTTAAGAGGTCATTTTAATTCATTCTACTCGTACATAACTTTCATCTATTTTTTCTCCTTTATTTGGGTTTTTCGCCACTGTCTAAAACTCAAAAAATATCAAAAACACCTGTTCTTATTTAAAGAAAGAATCACTGGGTAAAAACAAAAAACCAAACGGAGACAAATTTCTCAGTGATTCTTTTTTGTAATAAATTTGCCTAACGAACAATATGTTTAAAGATATAAAAATTTATAAAAAATTTACAAACTTTTAACGTTAACGTTTCGGAGGGTAATCTCCCCCCGTTTTCAAAACTGAACTAAAAAATAAATTATATTAATTTGTAATATATAAAGTAACGAGTGAAAGTAAATATATTTTTTGTATGTCAACGATACTTACATTGACAACAATGTATTTTCATGACAGTGACATACTACCAAAAAATATATATAGGTAATGTTTACTGTGTAATTGTTTATTGTACTGATTGTGTATTCAAATATTTAAATGTTTTTAATTGTATTCTTTAGAATCGGGAACCATATTGAATTTAAATCTACCGAAGGCATAGCAATACAGTTATTTTTATTTAAATTAATTATAGCGGTTTCTTTTAATCTTCTGTATTTTGTTACCAATTTTTTTAATACCGTTTTGGAATTATTCCAATTGATTTTATGACCCGATTCCCATGCGTGTTGACAAATTCTAGATTTATTAAAATCGCCCTTTCTAAGAAGGTTTTTATGCTCTTTTAATCTAATATCTAACGGTCTAGATGTCTCACCTATATAGAATTTGCCACATTCGCAGGGAATTTTATAAACCACATTTTTGGTATTTTGTTGTATACTGTTTGGTTTAGTCTTTGTTAATAGAGATCTAAGAGTATTTTTTGTTTTAAATGTCGTTCTTATGTTGTATTTATTTCCTACTCTTTTAATTGTGTCAAAAATACCGCGGATATAAGGGATTGTGAGGTGGATTGTTTGAGAGTTATTATTATTGTTATTAATAACTTGTCTGTTTTGTCTAGTATCAAAATTTTTAAGCGATTTATCTATAAAATTTTTTGGGTAATTGTTTTTTATTAAAATGTCTTTTATGTGATTTGTTTCTTTTTGTAGTGTATCACTGTCGGTACAAACAAGTTTTGCTCTGTCATATAAACTTTTAATTACTCCTATTTTGACCGATTTTGAGTGATTTGAAAAGAAATTGAGATACCTATCTGTGTTTGTCGGTTTTCTGTAATCTGTAGTTTTTAATTTGTTGTTTTGTTTTATTATTAAAGTATCGAGGAATGGAATAATATATATGAACACGCCACAATCAATCAGACATTACATAACTTTCATCGTCAAACCGCCCGATCCATGTCCTACCGGCAGAAACAGCAATTTTTCCAAAAACTTAAACCTGCTTCCGCCCAATTAACAGCCCATTCTTTTTCAAATTCGGAACCACAAAATTACTTTTAGCTATGGGGTTGATGTAAAACTTTGTCCCGGTTTTAACGCTAGGTAACATTGCATCGCAAAACGAAATTGTCATCTCCTTCATACTTGTAAAGGTTGATGTTTGACAGAAGAAACAGAGGGTGATTACCTCAACCTGAAATGGTTATCAAAGCTCGATGTATTCGTGTCGCATGAGTTAACGGAGATGATATTGATTTCTCTATGAAGCGCATCGAATTTGATACATTTTTAAAGCAGATAATTACAGTTGATTAAAAGTGAATTGCGCATAACATTGTCAATTTATAAGTTAAACTAGTTAATTTATGTTCTCATTACATTATTAGGACATTTACAGTTTATTTAGGTTAGAGTTATGTTCGAAGACTATGCTCTGCAATTGAAAATTAGGCCTATTAATTGAGAAATACTGGTAACAACTAAATAAATTAAAACAAGCAGTCGGTTCGAAGTGGTCTAAGTTAACAACAGAACG
Source organism: Cosmopolites sordidus (assembly GCA_031761425.1). Lineage (NCBI taxonomy): Eukaryota > Metazoa > Arthropoda > Insecta > Coleoptera > Curculionidae > Cosmopolites > Cosmopolites sordidus. The sequence continues at coordinate 67,882 of JARFXV010000394.1, read as the reverse complement.
AGCATTGCGTTCAATCGAGGCAATGCTAAAACACACGAGTATTTGGTCGCCTGAAACAATTTTTTTAACTTAACTGGCAGATATTGGTCCATCCACCGTGGAAAACTTTACCCCTTAGTAGACTTGAAAACATTATTTGGGTCAGTTCTTTAGCTAGAAATCTTGAAATTCTATACCGGAACGACGGAAAAAGACCATCAAACAAAATGGTATGGGGGCGCATAGTATATTGGGTAACTGGAAATTTTTGTAAATATTCTTTTTGTTGGATATTTTCTCTCTCTTATTCACAAACATAACCGTAAATAAGTTAAGCTAAATAAGTTTAGTCTTCAACCAAATTCAAATATGTCAAATATTTATACTTTTTACTAAAATAAAAATAAATTATTGAAATAAATGTACTTTAAAAAAAACACGATTTACAAATTTACTTGCTCAAAGTGCAAGTTATTAAGTGCAGTATATTAAGTGCTCAAAATGTCCACTACTGTTAGCTAAACAATAGTATAATCTGTTCTCGATTTTTTTTTCGAATGTTTTGAAATATGTCCTTATTAATTAAACTGCATGTATGCGTAATTATATTTCTTAGGTCCTGAATATCCAGCGGTGAAGTTTTCTATATAACTCTCATATATATCCCCAAAGAAAGAAATCCAGTGGCGTTATAACTGGAGACCTCGTCGGCCATTCCACAGCGCCTCTTCTGCCTATCCATATGTTGTCATCCAGCCATTGTCGAACGTGTAATGCTTAGTGTGATGTTGCGCCGTCATGTTGAATGTATACATTTTGTTCATCAAACAGTGGATTTTCTTCTTCATGGACATGGTTTTTTTCCTAATCCATGATGAATCGATTTTATTTTCCAATAATTACAATTCACCGGTAAAATGTTCTTCAATAAAAATCGGACCTGTTATTTTATTCCTTAGAATTCCAGCCTAAACATTAATCTTTTGGAGAAACTGTGTCTGACCCTCTCGAAGCACATACGGATTGTTATTATCACAGCCATTAAGGAAAAATATTGCTTCATCACTGAAACAAATGGAGCCACATCAGCTGTGGTCTAAGGCGTCAGCCTTACGATACGGAGGTTAATGTGAAGCGGGTTCGAATCCCGTACTAGGCATAAAAGTTTTTCTAAAATTCTTGTAAATGTTTCTAGGTAAGAGTGTAAAATTTGACAAGAAATCATCCTCAGTCACGCCAGTTCGAAGCTCGATAAGGCCGGATGCCTTCTAAGAGGTTTTCTACGTTGGTCACTCGCCAGTCCGTACGCATCTCGAGATACTTTCGGTTAAGCACAAAACCAAGGGTTGATAGCTTGAGGGGGGTGCTGACCGGGGTTTTCGGTAGCTGATGACCGTGGTTCGGAACCCAGGTTAAGCTGTAAGTCCAGTCGCTAAATAGCCTTCAGAGGTGCTGATGCGCTTCTAACCCCAAAACTTTACTTTTACTGAAACAAATATTCTTTATTTAATTCGGATCGGATGTTGGATTCCCCGTCATTATTTCACAAAACTGAATTTCAACAATTTTTTTGAACAAAACTTTCAATCTTTGTGGATTCATTAAGTACTCTCGGCTGCTTATTCACTTTATTATACACGAACCCAGATTCTTAAACTTTTTGATAGCTTATATTTTTGTCCAGATGCCTTTCAGTAAGAAGTTGCGCTGTTCTGTGAGTACACCTCTCTTCAGCACCATAAATAAAACTAATTTCAATTTTCATTTGTAAAGTATACGTTAAACTCCGTCAGGGTCATTGCAACTGACACCACTTGACAAACAGTTAAAAATCGGAACTTCGGCCGAAAATGTTTTTAATTTTAGCTGCAATGAGGAAGTGTGCATTAAAACACAAATGAGCGAGAGCTAAAATAAAAAGTATTTTGTCTCACTTTTTATATTAGGAAAAGAAAAATTGTGTGCTTAAAAAAAATTATAAAATTAAATAATTAAAAATTGCGATTCCGTTAAACCGTTCCGTTCCGTTCCGTTCCGTTACTTATATTTATTTAAATTACTAATACTGATTTTAAATAGTTTTAAATACTTTATTAAACTTTAAATACTAAAATGAATTTTTCCTTCTATTACGAGAAAGGACCATCGTATTTCAGCTTGGTACACGTAGTTCAATTAGGATTTTCAAGACATTTGTCTTTAAAATAATATGTTACAAGATAGCGGTTGTCATTAAAATGTTTTTGGTAGAGGTTACTGGAGGTAAGGAGGTGAAACATAAAATATAAGGGACATTGGTTTTCAACTTCCCCCTCGATATCTAAATTGACGTATTATTTGCCTAAAGCTAATTTTAATTTCACTGTACTGAATGCACTGTATATTGGTTTAATATATAAATATGTATATAAATATGTATGAATGCACTGTATATTGGTTTAATATATAAAGGGTTTCCAATAAGAGTGTCCGAACCTTGAAACGTAATAGCGGCAACACTGTTTGAAATGTAAATGTCATTCATAAACTGGTAAAAGTCCATTCTTCATGGAATAATACAATTTCGCGAATTGGGCTATAGAGCAGTTGGAAGGCGATGCAAACTTTGGAAAAAAGATAATATTTTCTGACGAAGCCCATTTCTGGTTTAATGGATTTTTGAACAAACATAACTGCAGGATTTTGACAGACGTTAATCCTCAATTCTCCAGAATGCATTCCACCAGACGAAGTACAGGGAGGCATTTACACGACACAATTTTCCAAATATAATGCCATTGATTGTTCTTCAAAATAAAATAAATCTCACCCGATTGACACTTGTAGTTATCGCTGTGCCTCTTTTAAATGTCTGACATACTATCAATGGAGAACTTTTTATTTTTGTATGTTATTAAATCACAAATATTCTATTTTGTGAAAAAGATATATCAAGTATTGATATATCAAGTCCATGCATGGATTCTAGTCGTTTGTTTTTTGCTTATATCGGAACAAAACTCGTCGATGCTCAACTTTTTCTATCCCTCCATGTAATCAATCATGGCGGAACAATTGCTCGAAGGACAGATGTCACCTCGAGACAGCTACCGGTGTAGCGTTCAGGCTAGTGCCTTTAAATCGTGGAGTTCTTGGTTGTGTGTAACCCTCTTAGTCCAAGAGTAAATGTTTTATATCAGATTCCCCGAAATTTCGTAGATATTTTCCAATAGTTCCTCTTTTAATGTATGTAAACAAGAATTTGTGTTTGATTAATAATGTTTATTTAGATATTATTAATTCCTGTTGTGTTATATAAATATTAATTAATTATTAATATAATATTAATGTTTAGATGTGCTTTAATTTTCTTTCATGTAGTAAAGTTAATTAAAATTAAAAATGACTGTCGATTATATATATATATATATATATATATATATATATATATATATATATATATATATATATATATATATATATATATATATATATATATTTATATATCATCATCATCATCAACCCGTATCAATACATTGCAGGATGAAGGCCTCTTCAGCATGCTTCCAACTCACGCGGTCCTGAACTCTCCTCTGCCATTCGGGTCCAATATACTTAATAATGTCATCAATCCATCGTGTTTTCGGTCTTCTCCGTGGACGTTTGAGATCCAGTGGTATCCAGTCCAGGATCTTTCCATTCCCCTCTGTGCTACTCGAAGTTTTTAAACTGACTGTGATTCCGTATATCATAACGGGCAGGACACACTGATCAAAAACTTTTCTTTTCAGGCAAAGTGGTAGTTTGCTCTTAAACACTATATTGAGCCTGCCAAATGCCTGCCAGCCACATTTAACGCATCGTTCCACCTCCTGGACAGTATCTCCTACCATTGAAACTCTCTGCCCAAGATACATATAGTGATCCACAACTTCCAAATCCGTTCCCAAAATAGAAATTCTTTTGTCCTCAACAAATTTATTGAACATGACCTGACTTTTCATCTGGTTTATTTTCAAGCCAAATGGTTCCCCAGTCCTTTGCAGCTCTTGTACGTGTCTTTGCAGCTCCTCTGAAAAGCCCTGCCGTACGCCCCGCTCTACATTTATTCCAACCTCACGATCGTCAAGCTGGACTGTCGCTGTAGCTTCATCATATATCGATCCTAGTAGATTTACATAGGCTTTCTCTACGCCTTGATTAAGCAATGCATCCACTATAGCTCGCCTTGAGATTAAATCAAATGCTTTTTCATAATCGATAAAAGCCAAGCACAGTGGCATAGTGTATTCGTTGTGTCTTTCTATGACCTGCTGTAGGACCTGGATGTGATCCATTGTGCTGAATCCACCTCTGAATCCTGCTTGTTTCCTTGGTTGGGCGTCATTAAGTTTTCTTAGTATTCTTTTAGATATTATATTGGTGAAAACTTTGTACAGGTGGCTTATTGGATGGTAGTTCTTTAAATTTTCCTGTGCTCCTTTCTTATGTAAAAGAATCACTGCATTTTTCCATAAGCTGGGTACTTCTTGTTGTTTGAGACATTTTGAATATAATTTTGCTTATGTTTTATGTAAAGTCTGACCACCAGCTTTTAACATCTCAACAATTATACTATCCTTTCCTGGAGTCTTGCCATTTTTCATCGAGTCTATAGCCTTTGTCATTGCCTCCACCAGGATATCCTGCACTTGTTCTTCAGTGGGCATTGCTGTTCTTGCTTGATTCTGGTCCTCATATAGCTTTGAATAAAATCTTCGGACAACCTCTAACATTTCTGTCCGTTCGCTGCATATTGTACCATCCTCACGCATTAAGGCAAATATTTGTGTCCTTTTCTTTCTTAGCTTCTGCTTAGCTTTGTTAATTCCCCTGTTTTCTTCCAAAGTCTTTTGTACAAGCTGCATGTTGAATCGGTGAGCCTCCTCTCGAATACGTTTTCTTATAGTTTTGCAAAGCTCAATGTACTCGACCCTGCCAAAAGGACTATCTGCATTCTTCATTGTCCGGCGTTTTTTCATTAAATTAATGGTCTCATTGGAAATATTTGACGAATTCATAATATAGAGTTCTTGTCCTTCAGCAAAGTCAACCAGCCTGCCACCTCTATTGTCCCGCTCACCATTTCTATACGGGCCAGTTGCATCTTCACCAGTTCTTGCTTTTCCGATTCTGGCATTAAAGTCGGCCATCAGGATTTTATACCTACACTTCTCTTTGTCTAAAAGTTGTGCCACATCGTCATAAAATTCCTCAATTTCCTCAATTTCCTCATCTCTATGGCTTATAGTTGGTGCATAAGCTTGGACGATTTGAAGCTTAAACTTTTTATTCAGCTGTATGACGCGTCAATGCGTCAATGTATATATATATATATATATATATATATATATATATATATATATATATATATATATATATATATATATATATATATATATATATATATATATATATATATTATATTAATTTTAAACAGGACAAGAACTGTCGAAACAAAAAAAAGAGTTGTGTCGTTTACAGAGAAGGTTCTGTCCACAGTGGAAAAGTTGTTTGTTCTGTTCAGGGGCGGAGATTTTGACCTGGAAAACCGGCATCCTTCTGGTGTCCTTCAAATACTGACTTTGAGGAGATAAAGTCCATAATAGCCGAAGATTCACGCTCCACGCTTCGTGAGATAGCAATACGTCTGCCGATACGGTGTGTGGATCACTCAAGAGCAAAATCTGCTAGCCTGAATGGAGATTCGGGCTAGCAGATTTTGCTGCAATCTTTTATTGAAAAAAAACTAGTGATGAAAAGTGGATTCTGCACAACAACTTGCACATAAGAAATTCATGAGAGTTGTCAAGGTCAGGGGTTTAAAGTTTAAAGCGAAAGACGACCTTCATTTAAAGAAAATTATACTTTGCAATGGGTGGGATTGGAAGGCACCTATACACTATGAGTTACTTCCACGCAGTTAAACCATCAAGACTGAAATCTACTGTTCCCAGTTAGATCGGCTGAAAACAGCAGTTAATAAAAACCGGCCAGAATTAGCAACCAATAAAGACATCGTGTTTCATCATAACAATTATGACCACGCGTCTGACCCGGCAAAAAATTGTTGAGGTCCAATTGGGATATTTCGCTTCATCCACCTTAATCACCGGACATCGCACCCTCGGACTACCATATATTCCTTTCCGTCCAAAATTATTTAAATGAGAAATTTATTAAAACGGAATAAGTGGAAAGATCCTAATTATTGGCAAAAATACATTATTAATATTAAAATACACTATTAATATTAATTACATAATAGACTAAATAATGTTTTACATAAAATATTTGCTTTTCTCTTTGTATTAAAAAAATCTCTACGAACTTTCCGGACCACCCAATACATAAAATTCCTAAAGATTATTCATTCAGAAAGATTTTTGTAAAGTTAGAAGTCACGACGAGCAACATGGTGACGTCTAAATAATTGTTCGTCGTATATATTAATGACAACATTCAAATTATATAAATTGAAAAGCAACTTAAACGTTAATTTGAGTGAAATTTATAAATAAATATGCTTTAAATACTATTTAATATCGTGTCGTCTGTCCAGACTGTTCAAGCAATTTGGCGAAATAACCTGTAATTAATGTTTGACAATTTTCAAACTTGCATAATTTTTCATTTATCCTCAAATGCATTAGCGAGAATTAGAAAGTCAAAATACTAATCTTCCAAATATGGAATGAATTGTTCTAATTCTGCGGTATTTGCTCCTCGTTCTGTTTTCGTATTGACATTTGCAATGGAGATTCAGGATTTTTATTATAATTACTAGATGCAGTGTTATCGGCGACAAATTTATCATTGTCCATAAGAATTGGCCATAAAAAACTCATTTTTAGATATACAGGGTGTCCCAATATTGGGATATCGGTTGATACTTTGATAATAGCTGCAAATAGAGAAAACGTTTAAGTATAAGAGTTGTACAAAAAAAAACTGCATAATTTAAAATTAATTTTATATATATATATATATATATATATATATATATATATATATATATATATATATATATATATATATATATATATATATATATATATATATATATACCCAATGGTTTTACTGATATCCGCTATTTTGTAAAAAATATCGAAGTTGCAGAGTCTACTTTGCATTGTCATATATAATTTATTTTTTAATGTACAATTATCATTTTAGGAGTAATAGTGAAACTATAAATTAACTTTTAATAAAAATAAAATTTGTCTACGTCATGCAGGGTGCCAGGATAACTGAGAACAATGAAAAAAAAATCAAAATATATCTTTTTTTAAAATGGAATGTCTAATATTTTTTTATTTTGCAATATTTCTAAAATAAAATACTTCTATTATTTTTAAACATGTCTTGTACCTATATGTCTTAATTTCCGAGATTTTTTACATTTTTTGTTTTTAATATCTCGTTTTTAACGGAATTCACCTTAGACGGTTTAGCAATAACGTATAATTAAATTTAATTCAAATCGAAAATTTTTTAATAGTAAAGCTTTGAAAAGTAAAGTAAAGTGTTTGGTTTAGAGGCGCATCAGCAACTAGGGTATTTAGCGACTGGACAGCACCCCCCTCGCGGGCTATAAACCCTTGGTTATGTGCCTACCCATAAGTCTATCAGGAAACCTACCGACTGGCGAGTGACCAACGTAGAACACTTCTCAGAAGGCATCCGGCCTTACCCAGCCTTTAACTGGCGTGACTGTAAAGCTTTTAAACAGTTTTTATGTGATAAAGAAAAACAATGTATTTTATTCATAATAAAATCGGAAAAGATATTTTTATGTTCTATTACTTTGACTATCGAAAAAAAAAATGTGAATCCAATTATAACTTAAAACACACAGATTGCCTAGTTTCCCTAGACAATCATGACGTATAAACAAATAAATCAAATGGTCAATTATTTGGTCTTTGTGAGCTGTCAAATTGTGTAGTACGGTGTTTAGAATAGAAAGTAGAACGAAAATTATTTTTTTCTGGAAAGGGAGTGATAAACATGGTCTACGTTTTAGGCGCAAGTGATCATTTTTTTTTGCGCAATAATTTATGGGCAAAGATTTCTTAATGCTGAACGTCATCTTAATGCATTAGGTTTTATATGGTTGAAAGAGCGATTTGAAAGAAATGCATGTGTCGATTACGAAATAAACCTGGAAAGACAAAAACGAGCTGAGTAAAGAAAATGAATATTTAGTTCTTCAAGCTGTAATTAAACATCCGCATATTTCATGCAGGCAGATAGAAAACGAGATAAACGTTAAGAAATCCACAGCCACCAAAATAACTACGACAAAGTTAATGGTTAATGTCAGTTAATCATCAGCTAATGTCAGCTAACAGTTAATGGTGATAGTTCTTTCTCGCGGAGACGCAGCTTGTTGTGTGTTCCGCATGAGATTGTGGAACCCCGCGGTTGGGGTATAACCCACGACTATTGTTGTCTCATTGGACGCAGTCCAAATAAATCAAAAAGCTGCATGTAGAAGCAATCCGACGAGTAGTTGGCGAAAGTGTGTAATTTGATTGTGGATAGGTTCTCCTTATTCTTGGCGTGAGAGCATATGTCGGTACCCTGATGAGTCTAACCACCAACAGACGAAACATACGGCTTCCAATTTAGGGAATGAATGGGGCTCGCCCCCGGTCAAGCAACAAATCTTATCACTTTAAATAAAAATTTAAATAAAAAAAGTTCGCCTATGTCTGGTTACTAGTATACTAGTAACTAGTAACTAGTATATTAGTAACGAAATATTATTTTTATCATTGAATAACTAAGTAAGTTTACTAAATAAATAAGTTTTATAAAATCAATTGAACAGTTTTAGTTCCCAGTTAGAATAAGATCAGATACATTTTTTGGCATTATTTTGAATATATTTTTTTCCTTTATTTGGGTTTTTCGCCACTATCTAAAACTCAAAAAATATTTAAAATACCTGTTCTTATGTAAAGAAAGAATCACTGGGTAAAAACAAAAAACCAAACGCAGACACATTTCTCAGTGATTCTTTTTTGTAATAAATTTGCCTAACGAACAACATTTTAAAGATATAAAAATGTCCTGTCCCCGTTTTCAAAACTAAACTAAAAAATAAATTATATTAATTTGTAATATATAAAGTAACGAGTGAAAGTAAATATATTTTTTTTGTGTATGTCAACGATATTTACATTCACAACAATAGATTTTCATGACAGATTATCAATTCATGAATTATTTCATGAAAACAATAGATTTTAATTTTCCAAATAAAGGAAAAAATATATGAACACGCCACAATCAGACCTTACTTATTATTTTGAATAATTTAAAGTTATTGTTGATCGAATTCTTCTTGGGGTATACTGTATATGAATCATCAAAATTGGCCATAAAATAAATTTTGTAGTTCTTATCAGAACTTGCGTTTTTTCAAGTTCCTATCTATTTTTATCAATTAATAAATAATATTTAAGAGGAAATCCACTGCCATAGTATTTGTAATATCTATTGTACAACGTTGTTTTCTATCGGTACCGAGTAAACATGCAGAAGCTTGACTCATATCTAATACAATTATTTAAAACTGACATCGTTTAAAAATATTTGTACAGTCCTATCGATCAATACGAGCAAATAGGCGATTGGAGTTTGTTTTTGCCCCGGTCAATAGGCATTTTCTGTTTTATGACCATCCCAACTGTACTTGCATTGTTTGTTTCTTGAAATTTGATAAACATGTTTTTCAAGATCTACTGTTGTGTTGATGTCGTCATCTTATTTACAAATGTATTGTTTTATAGACTTACCAAACACAAACGTTATCCAAAGACCATCCTCATTACGAAAAATTATCACACGATTTTATTTTCCATTAATATATTTTTTAATACTTGCACCTGCATATATCACCACTACCGTTCAATGTTAAACACACTCATGACTGACTCCAAACTGAATTGTGTGGAATATAATGTTCATTAAGCTAATAATTGTTATTTATCCATAGATAAATGTACACTTAGTAACTTTAATTATAACATTAGAAAGAAATTAAAGAAAAGTATCTTTTTATTGACATTGTTGGTGTAAAATAGATTTTAATTGAATCCTAGTCGTTGTATACGTTTCAACAGAGAGGCTTGCTGATTAATTATTTAAATTAGATCTTCAGTGTGAGACTTGACAGTGAAATTAAAGTAAAATTAAACTGTAGCGCTAAATATAACAACCCTTGTTAAATTTGTATAATGTAAAATGCAATATAATAGAAATAACGAATACATATATTTAAATCTTTCCAATATGTTATAAAACCAAAACTTTTTTATATACTAGAGGATATTGGTATATATGCTGGAGAATAAAAAATGCGTCCAGAATACATATTAAATCAAGCAGAAAATATATTCACTGTACAACCAAACCAAACCTGCATTCAATTTAAAAATTAACATTTTTTTCTTGTTTATGGCAATATGGCAAGGCTAATAAAAGGTTAATAATTTTTTTTCCATAATTTAGAGTCCTTGGTTAGCTCCTTGTCTCTGCTTTGCATTATTTCTGTGATGTCCTTATTCCATGTTCGCTCTAGATTCCCATATCTTCTTGATTTGTCTGTCCTGGTCCATTCTGGTTAGATGGCCGAACATGCTGTACGGACTCCCAGAACAACACTTATATTTATTCTTACAAAGAAGTGAAAATTTGGGTTGATGAATGGTTGGTCTCAAAATACCAAAAGTTCTTTTAGTGTGGAATCCATTATTTGATAGATAATCTACTGTACAACCTAATTTGGGGTTTCATGGTCTCTCTTCGTGTGATCCAAAGCGTTTTCTATGTTCATTAAGAATAGATATATTAATATATTATCGTTTCTTTCTTTTTCTGCTATTTGTTGATAAAAATATCGTCTTGTGCTGTGGTTTTTCCTGAATCCGCTTTGCTCATCTGGTAATCTGTTGTCAATTATTCTTATTAATCTTTTCTCTAGAGCAGTTTCTTATATTTTCGCCGTTATACATAGGTACGCCTCTGTAATTCAAGCATTCTTTTTTGTATCCCTTCTTGTGTAATGGTTAAATCCGTACATTTATCCATTCTTTTAGTATCTTTTTCTTATTCCATACCATTTTAATAAGCTAACTTAAATAGATTTAAAATGCATTTCTTGCGCTGTTATTACAAGAAATGCACAAGAAAATGGTTAAAAAATGCTTTTCTCATGGTGAACAGTATACTGTAGTAAAAATTCCACGAATTTGTGCATAACGCCGATTCGGGCAATTATCCGAAATTGCAATAAACAATTTGATGTTTTTAAAATTGTTGAGATGATAAACATTCAGATGAACACGTAAGGAAGGGCCTACATGAGCATATGAGCATGCATAAGCAATCGGCATAATATGTTTGTTCATTGCAGATTAAAAATGGAATCGAATCCCTATTTCACGCGATGTTTAAACATATATATGCGCAATCCGAAGGGGTTTTTGTGTCGATTCGTTACTGTTGATGACACTTGCATTAATCTCTACAAATCAGAAATGAAAGGGTCAAAACAGTGGGTTTTACCCTACAAATGTGCCGGAAGCCGGGAAAGTTAAGGCTACTGTTGTCTAGTATCCACAAGGCATTTTCTTCATCGGCTATTTAGAAAAGGAAAAGGCAATCATAGGAGAGCATTATTAGTTGAATAGAGGCCATATAGAGGAGACTATTATTAGTTAAATTTCCCGAAGAGTTGATAAAAAATTACCCTTAGTTAGCGAAGAAAAATGAACTATATCACCACGACAATACATACTCCCACTCGTCCGTCGTTGTAACAGCGAAATTGATCAATTTGCTTTATGAATTGACAGTGCATCCACCCTATTTTCCAGATTTAACCCACTACAAATTTCTTCTTTTCCCAAACATGAACAAAGGACTTGCTGGAAATAAAGTCAGATCAAATGACATGATTTTCACCGAAACAGATGTCTATTTTGCTGAGATCAAGAAATCGTACTTTTTGAAAGACATATAAAGGTTAGAACATCGTTGGGTGAAGTGTATGGAGAAATCTGACATTTTATTCTAGTCTCGTAGATATTTCAGATATCTCGTTTGATTACTTCTATGAGTTATTATTTGAAGTTATTCTCTAAATATTTTATTTCATCTTCTTTGATTCTATCTTGTTTAGTTTTACATTATATTATTCTCAGAAACATTATTTACACTACAATTAATTTAGTTTTTTGTCAGGTGTTCTAAGTACAAGATTAGGAGAATTAACAAAATCAAATATCAAATAAATCAAAATAAAAGTTAACAAATCAAAATCAAGTTAACTTTTGTAAAGTCCTTTTATAGTTTTCTGTTTGTAACGATTTTATCACTGTTTTAGCTAAAATTCTCTTAATGTTAATCAATGCCCCTAGGTATTTAAAATTTGTTGACATGTTCTATTTCATCATCATTTAATCTTGTGTTATATTGTATTTCTTCTTCTACCATTATCAACGTTTTGGTTTTTTGAATATATATTTACATATTAAAGTCAACGAATTTCATATGCATTACATTCAACTTACACTGAAGATACGGGATGCTTCTCGTAGGACAATTATGTTGGTTACATATCATAATTTTGAAGTTTTTATCAGTTCAGTTCAATTTAAATTCAAATAAAATAGCCACCAAATTAGGTGCTTTAAAATTATTTATTTTATCGAAATAACATTCAGTGGCATTGAAGTTTGACAACAATTTCGGACAATTTTTGTCCGCCGCGGTTAGTTCTGGGTTCGTGATTTTGTTAATCCAATTCCCAACCACTTTTAGAAGAAATTGGGTCTTATGTCGGCAATTGTACGAGTTATGTTGGTTTCCAAGGCGTCAATAGTTCCTGGTTTATCGACATAAGATCAACATAACCCCAAAGAAAATACTTTAAAGGCGTTAAATCACATGGCATTGATGGCCATTTAACAGTTTCATTCTTCGAAATAATTTTCTCGCCGAATTGTTCCCTCAATAAATCGATTGTTTCCTTGGCTGTATGACATATGGAGCCGTCCTATCGGAACCACATCTCCTCCAGATCAATACCATTCAAATTCGGAAATAAATAATCATTGATCATCGCTCTGTAACGATCCCTATTAACGGTAACGTGATTTCCCGCTTGATTGCTTGACCATACGTTGAATTTTTCTGGATACAATCTTTATTCTTGGATCATTTGCGGATTATTTTCAATCCAAACTATTTAGCCAAAAATGAGCTTTGTTACAGAACAAGATTTTCTTTGGTTAAGTTGCAATTGATTTTATGCGCATTCACCTAACATTCAACGCAAACGATGGCCTTGCGGTTTGAGTTCTTGGACAAGCTGGATTTTGTATGGCACCAGCCAAGATCTTTATGCTAAATTTTCTACTTAATAGAACAACAAAGCCCAACTTCCTGCAAATGGATACGAATTGATACGTTTGGATCTTCATCAACGCTGCCCGCAATAACGTCGATATTTTCTTCGGAACGCGTAGTTTTTTATCTTGTTTTACTTTAACATCGAGCGGCATTATATGTTTGGCGCTCACAAAACCGATTTTAATTATTAATTTCGACAATTTACGACAATAGAGGCGCGCAAATTCACAGTTCGTTTGACGGTGACCCCTGTCGGAAGTTCGGACATACTAAAAAAATCACCCGTTATAATATTAATCAGCAGGAGACATGATATGCAGCCTTTTAGTTAATTTGTAGTTAAAGTTTCCATTGACGACTTTTTAGCACTTTTCAAACATGTTTCCTTGAAAGCATTTTGTGTAGTAAATAACTATTAAAGTAAATATAAATTAATAAATTTATAGAATAATGGTTCATACATTTTTCGCTATAATTATACGCTCTCTCTCACTACAATAAGTTCTTGTGATTTCTTGACTTAACAATCAATAGATAAGATTCCTTAAGCTCCATACTAAAATAACTTGACCTTGTATTCCTTTTTATTTATTTTAAATACTTATTTTTATTTTAATTTATTCCTTTTCCTAAGTTTAAGTTACCTTTTCGTGGTCACCGTTTTGAGTCAATAGAACAGACGTAAGAGAGAATTCGCCACTCACCTTGAAGACAAGAAAAGTAGTTTTCTGAAAGTAATTACAGCAGACTATGTTTTAAAGAACCCGCAATAAATTTATTTTTTTAAATGGATAGTTTGATTCTGGAGACTCTTTGTACTGTTTATATTGTATACAATATTTGTGTGTGACTTTGTGTGTCTACATCGCCGCGTAGGCACAACATATACAGCTCGCACAACGCAAATTTGTATTGATGTGGACGCAGCTTAAGAGATCACTTTTTCTGAATAAATTAATTTGTCTTTAGTATTTTTTATATCTCTTAGTCAACTGAAAGAGTTGTGCATTTTTTAACTGTATATCTAAAAAAACCTCTGTCTTAAAAAAATAGAGAGTTAAATAAAATAATTATAAAAAGTAATAAAAGTTTTCGTTTTGAAAGGAAAAACCAAAAGCAGTGAACTTTTCAGAACGAAGCAAAAATGGGTAGTTTTTTTTTAAGTTATGTCTCATAAAATATTAGTTTAATAAAAGTACGGTTTACAACGTCGAGACCTCTAGTCGTACTTTTACTAATATTTTTATGAGTCAGTGTGAACGACGAACAGTAGCCCACTTAGACCCCCAATTCGTCCAGGCAACTGTGGTTTAGTGTACATTTTATTTACGGTACCACTCTGTCGAACCTGTTGTTTGGCGATTTGAAACTTTAACAGCAATAACACTGATGTTACCCCTGGATGATGCCGGCAAATCCATAACATCTACCTACCCCATGACGCCTGAATACTTAAATGACGACTGTATACCTGTTTCGCGTAAATTACAGTAGCAAGTAATATTATGCTAGTTTTTATTTTAAAATAAAAGCTATATAATAAACAAAACAAACAATTAAAACATTTTCACAAATCTCTCGATAACGAAACGCGCGTCGAGTAATTTCAATGCGAATTGATGTGAGTGAAAAACTAATAATAATAATTTATCCAGTCAACTTTCAGCTTTTTATCAAACGGGAGGAACAAATTTCTTCGTTAATTTTGTTATATTTTACTTAATCCTCACGATCACGATCAAGAATTATTCGGGGGTTTATTTCTATAAACCAAAGATTTAACGCAACCTTAGAAGAAACAATTCAAAGGCATGAAATCGCATGATCTTGGTGACCAGTTGACATTACCATTTTACAAAAACAAAAAAAAATCATTATTATTGTGACTCATAACTATCGCTCTTACTTCCTTAATGTACCTGAAAATAAAAGTAATGCTTTGAATAAAAAGTTTGTAATCAGGAGTCGGATTGTCCAAAATAGGATGAAATTGGGCAATTGCCAAGGAATATACCATTTTTTAAATGTTATAGTGATGCATTTTCATAAAATTTTATAACCTTCTTGCATAAATTGTCCGAATTAGCATAAAACTATAATCAAGATTTACTAATATTACCTGAAAATTCGCAGAAATACTTTATAACAAAATAGGAATGAGGGTCGTAATTCCCAATTTTTAATCGCTCTAGATTACTAAGTTTTCGAATACATTTGATTTACAGTACAATGTCTGATCAGTTGCATGTACATTTGAATGTTAAGCCGCAATAAAACTGGTGCCTAGTACAGGATTATTCCCAAATTCATGAGAAATAAGAATACAAAATTTAAACTTTGTCTAGATTTTTATAAATTCATATAATACCACAAATGAAAAGGTCGAAAAGGTTTCTCCTTTGAAATATTCATATCCTTCTTGAAACTAATTACCAATCATTAAAATATTTCATGTATATTTCCTTCTATTGTTTACTCCACAACTGTTAACTTTTTACATTATTATATATGCACTAACTTCAACAATTTTTTTTATATGAAAAATATAGGAAAATTTACATTCGAATGAAGCAGAGTTTATAAAATATTGTATAACAACATGCTACAAGAAATCTTACGATATCCAAATCGAAAGTAAACACGAAATGGACAATTGTATATTATAATATATATATATATATATATATATATATATATATATATATATATATATATATATATATATATATATATATATATACAGTGTTAAGTAAACATGCGGCAAAAATTAAAGGGGTTATTCCTTGACTTATTCTAAGAATATTTTGTTGTATGATGATTTTTGAAAAACCCCTTTGTTTCCAAGATACAGAGTGAACAAAATTTACGACATTAACAACATTTTATTATCAAAAAGTACATGTAAAGTTGCTCAATCTACAATAAATGTTCGAAATGACTTCCTCCAGCCTTGATACAAGCATTCAATCTTCTCGTCATTGACTGCCGAACTTTTTTAAACACACCAGGATCGTTTCTAATTGAGTTACACCCAGCAATTATCCGATTTCGCAAATCATCCAAATTCTTCAATGGAGTAGCGTAAACTAATGACTTATATCCCCAGAAGAAATAATCCAGAGGGTTTAAGTTCGGGGATCGAGCAGGACATGCGTGTGGCCCACTTCAACCAATCCAGCGATATCCGTATGTTGCTGTTAAAAAATCACGAGCAACCAAACTGAAATGTGGTGGTGCACCGTCGTGCATCAACCACATTTCATGCCTTGTTGCCAATGGTACATCTTCCAGAAACTCAGGCAGCGTTGCTTCGAAAAAGTTGCGATACACCTCGCCAGTAAGTCTTTGTGGTAGAAATACTGGTTCAATTAGATAGTCACCTACAATTCCAACCCAAACATTCAACGAGAACTGATGTTGAAAACTATCTTCGCATACCTCATGCGGATTTTCATCTGCCCACACATGGTTATTATGAAAATTCCTTATTGCGTTTCTTGCGAAAATCGGTGAAAAGAATTTGTGTCAGGAATAGAGGGATGTGAAGTAAAGTTTGCGATATCCATTGACATAATGCAATACGTGGAGGAAAATCAACCGGTATTAGTGCCTGAACGCGTTGAATGTGGTATGGATACAATAAATTGTCCTTAAGAATTTTCCAAACTGTCCAGTGACTCACATTTAAAGTATTTGCAATTTTTCGCGTAGAACTACCAGGCTCTTCCGCTATCATGTCCAGCACATTTTGTTCCAATTGTACCGTTCTCAGAGTCAGTGATCTTCCTGACCCTTCAGTTCGTTTCAATGTGCCTGTTTCACGAAGACGTCGAAGAATGTTTTCGAAGATTTTTCAGTCGGGGACATTACGGGCTGGAAATCCTTCACTGTACAATCGCCTAGCTTGTAATGCATTGCCATCAGCAAGTCCATACATGAAGTGCATGTCAGTCATCTCGGCATTTGTATACATTATGCTAAAGGACTTCACTCACTATTTAAGACACGTCAAACAGCCAAACGTCACTCAATCTATGTAAACAAATGCGACCGATGAAATCGACTTACTAGATAAAACAGCCGTTCCAAGTGATCGAGATCGAAAAAAAAATTGTTTTGTACTTGACAAACTCATTGACATACACCCTACTTTTATTTACATTAATGATTTCAACAAATATCGAATATGGTTGTTGCAAATTTTGTTCGCCCTGTATCTTCGAAACGAAGGGGTTTTTCAAAAATCATCATAGGACAAAATATCTTAGAATAGGACAAGGAATAACCCCTTGCATTTTTGCCGCATGTTTACCTAACACCCTGTATATATATATATATATATATATATATATATATATATATATATATATATATATATATATATATATATATATATATATATATATATATATATATATATGGGCCATTACTTTTTGACGAAACTGTGTGGTTGTGGGTCAGCGAATTGGTTGCCGATGTGTTTTTTTTAAAGTAGGTCAGAAAAGAAGGTGATCCTGAAAATTTTAGTTCAATACGATCAAATCCGGCCGCTGTGAATTTTTTAAAATTTAAAACAAGTCGATTTTTTAGTCATTTTGGGAATTTTTTATCTCAGGCTCTTATAACTTAGAGTCTTAGAGAACAAAACCGCATTCTACTTTACTGAGCTTATAATTTACAGCAAAAAATTTCAAATTTAAATTTTAAATTAAAATCTTAAATCTGCCTTGAGAAACTGGACGCTTTCAATTGAATTACTAGTTTAGCTAACATTTTTCTACAAGTGCAAGACTGAACAGTGGCTCATATTCATCCCCCAAATATCATATCACTCCCCAAACGATCCTGAAAATTTCAAGTTTGAAATAGAAGTGGTCTACGAGCTGTGAATTTTTAAAATCTCTAAATTTTTTACTTAATTTGTCATTTTTATGGTATTATTATTAATTTCTTAAATTTTACGAAATAAATTAATACTTATCTATTATTTTTAAAGAAAAAAATAACATATGTAGAGCTTAGAAAATGCAATATTCTAGTAAAATTATAAAAAATTATAAGATATATAAAATTACAATATTTTTAACAAATTCTTTAATTAAAATCCTAATTAAGGCAGTATACGAAACTCCGCCGCAGAATATTTAGAACCGAAGAAATAGAATTACGCATACATGCTGGTTAATTAATAAGAACATCTTTCAAAACATTCAAAAATTCGAGAATAGATTATACCAGCTAACAGTGGTGGACATTTCTAGTACTTAATAAAGAAAATTTTTAAATCGCGTTTTTAAAAGTACATTTATTTGATTAATTCATTTTTGTGTTTTGGTTAAAAAAAAATTACACGGGCCTAAAATGGTATTTACAACCATCGATAGTAATATATTACTACGTTTCCCTCTATTATGAGAACGAACGAATCAACCGATTTCAGTTTTGTAAAGGTAGTTTAATTAGGATTTTCAATACCTTTAAATTGATCTATTACAAGAGAGGGATTGCCATTTAAAAATTTTAGGTAGAGGTGGATGGAGGTAAGGAGATGGGACACAAAATATAACGGACATGAGTTTTGAACTTCCCCTTCGATATCTAAACTGATGTGTTTTTTGTCTAGAGCTAATTATTAGAGCTAAAAATAATGAGGATGGCTACTTTTTAAATGAAAGCACTGTATACAGTGAAGTCAATCAGTAGCAAACGTGGTGGGGCCATATTGTCAGAATGGATAGCGAAAGATTGAAAAAGAAAATATTGGGTGATATCATAGAGGGATGGAAACCGAAGGAAAGATCCAGGAATAGGTGGGGGAGGATTTGAGGAAGTATCAACAATGGAAATAAAGAAATCGAAAGGAAGAGCGAGATATATCATGTATAAGCCTAATTTTTTATGCAGTCGTAGAAAATTGGCTGTACAGAATCTTAATTCTTCTGTTGGAACGTTCGGTGTGAAACAGTAAACTCGAAGAGATTTACCACTAAACACCAAATTGCTTTTTTTAAACGTCTCGACGCGCGTTTCGCTAACCATGTTAGTATAATTAGGAGATAATGTAATCTGTTTAGAAGATTAAAGTTTAGTTGGTAAATCTCTTCGTGTTCACCCAATCTTTTGTTTTTCCTAGACAAAAGCGAGATATTCATTTAAACGGCATTTGCAGTACGTAGTACCATCGATCGTACTTCAAAATAATTAAAAAAACGTTCTATCTCAAGTGATTTTTTTGTTTTATTTCTTTTCAACATGGTATCATTGGAATTGATAAACTTTGTATTAAAACGAAACGTCAGAGGATTATCATGTTAACAATAATAATAATAAAAATGTTTTGCAATAACAATGTGTTCAAATTCTACCAGACAGAAAGTGGGAAGATCCAATCGAGGTACTCGATATTGGCAACGTCTAGTCGACATTTAAATTAAGCCATTGGGCGACAGTCTACCCCGAATTAGATATTCTTATAATTCTTAAGAAGGATTAGAAAAGGGTTATGTTATAAATTTCGAGTTTTAGGTAATTTTACGAGACTTGGACTTAATCGGCAATGTCGCGATCATCAGACGGTCGTATTCCAGCCAGTAATAACGGGCTGAGGGAAAAACCAAAATACCATTGAAAGTTTACTAATTTATTCATGTCTATCAGATTTACGACCTGCTTTCTTGTGAACAATCGATTTTTGGTTTCTTTAGATTATATTTTTATCATTCTATTTCAATATTTACCATTTATACAATTTTCTTATTATGCTATCTTCTTACAGAGGATAGCTATCATCATACTGATTCGATTTTTATTCACTGCTGCTCTGAATAGCTGCATGGATGTATAATGTAGCCATTTAGTAGATTTCTAAGCTACAATATCCTTCCCCTGTTCATTTTTGTTTCCTGAATAATCTATTGAAGCAGCGGGTAAAGATAACCTTTCATAACTTGTCCCATGTACTCTAATTTTTGGTGTTGACCATAATGATAATTTTCCTTTCTTTATCTAGTCTTTTTAATATGTCTCGTTTGTAACCCTGTCAATCCAAGACAGTTCCAAAGCTCTGCTATATATTGATGTGGTCCTTCTTAATTGCGGAGGTTTCAGTACCATACAGCATAATCGAGAAGAAATAACTTCTCCTGAGGAAAATCTATCTCATTTTCATGAAGATAGCGCAAGTTATCTCTATTCTGCTGCAAATTTCAACCACATATATAAACCAAACAGAGAAAACATTGAAATTTCATGTGGCCACTTTGTTGGCCTAGTAAAAGTTTTACTACTTTTAAATCAACGCATATAATCCACATATGTTTATGGTACTTGAGGTTTGCCAATAGAAGAGATAGGGTTTCATACTCCTCCTTTAGTTTAGTGGAAGTTTTGTAGAAACCACACCATGCTTATTACCATTATATAGTAAAACACATTTCAAACTCCGCTAGGAATAATCAACAAATCTCCATTCACTTGCTAGTAGTTCAAGAATCCCATTTTTTGACCACCTACATCTTTACAAAAAACAACATCATTTTCTGAGCCAAAAAACCGAAGTAGTTCTTTTTCTCGAGAACGATAATATGTAATTTTAGTATCTGGAGAAAGTAAATTCCTCTCTTTGAGTCTGGATGCCAACATTCATGATATTTCTTTTGAAAGGTCCAAATCTCTGATAAGGTCACTTAAAACGTCTTGAGTAAAAAGTAGTGGTTTTGACGACTTCGCTTGAAAATGATCATTTTCTTCGCTAGCATAAGATTGTCTATCATCGCATGTGTTACATTCTGTATCGGAAAGATCAAACAGGCCATAAAAAATAGGAACAGGGAGGTCTTCTGATTGAGAACCACATCTTTTAGCAGACACCAGATCGGGATAGGTATTTTTTTCAGTTAATACCATCTACCTTGATTAGGCAAAAAATAACAGTTATCACAGAGATTTTTTGGTATCCTCCAAATCATAGGCACACCAAACTTTATTTGACTTTTACCATTGGGTCCATTACTTTAAATGTTTACTACATATTTTGCAAGCATTGTTTGGAACCCGTGGTTAATCAACGTCTTTGATTTTCAAGTTAAAGTAAGGGATATACGCATTTTGAACAAATTCAAATATTGGTTTTCGGAACTTTTTCACCATATACTCGCCACAAACGCAACAAAAAGTGTTCGGGTCGTTTAAGGTTTTATTTACTAACTTTTTGTATGATGATGCTTTATTGAGATACAAAAACAATTAATAGTTTTGCGCCAAATCTTCAGTAAATGACGTGAAAAGTGTTCTTTAATTGCGTGATTGAATTTCCTTATGATGCTAACGCGGTTAAAGAAACGCGCTTCAAGAAATTTAAAAAATTCGTTTGGTGTTTAGTGGTAAATCCATACGAGTTTGTTGCTCCCTTCATAAAGAGAATTGCATCAGCAATAGTGAAAGACTTTTACGGATTGCATTTAATGAACTTCTATACTTTTGATACATTACTATAGCCCCCAAATCAGAAGGATCGTTGAAGAACCATTGTGCGGTCATTCATTCTAATAATACATTGATCAAGTGGCTGAAGCACCGTTGTCGTCTTCTGTGACTAGTAATATGGAACGTCCAGGATTGTTTTCTATAAAACGGTTATATAATCAACAATAAAACTTTGAATGGTAATATTTCCTTGTCCAAAATATCTTTTCATTTCCGGAATTAAACATCGATAAAACCATTCGGTAAATAAAATCTTTCGATTTAACTGCCACAAAACAAGTAGATAATTTTAATTTTTGTTTTTGAGGCGCGTGGATTCTGTGGTCGATAAACTAGACTACTATAAGGCTGATTTTATCACAATTGAAACCTGCTTAGGATGATAAACTATTTCTGCACTAATTTGTTTAAATACTCCTTCATTTGAGATAACGGCTGTGACATTATTCGATGCAGATTAATCAGTAAATTTTAAGTCTTTACATTCAATGAATTTTGAATCTATGACACAAGCCAAGAGATGATTCAAATAATTTTCCTCATACTGAATTATCGTCAGATTATGCTAAAATTGTCCAGGCATTTCAGTTGCTCATTTTCTGTTTATTTGACGTAGACTTTCTCAGTGGTGAATTGCTTTTTATTAGTAAAAGGATTTTTAACACACTTTTTCGTACTTATTTTTATACGTAAGAAATAATCCTTTAGTGGTTGAGGTATATTGTTATTAAATGAGGTATGCTCTCTGAAAATGTTAACAATGTATTTTCTGCGTGGCACAATTAATTATTGCCTTCATGGCACAGCTAATTGAACTGTATAATTCCTTTTGGCAATATCTGTTGAAGAATTCCGAGCATACCAATAATTTCGCCTTGATGTTTTCTAATGCCATGTATTTAACGAGTAAAAAATTGTTTTAACTGTTTAGATGGAAGTACAGACATTCACATAAAAGAGAGCGAAATAGAAGTTAATCTTACTCGAACATGGTTAAATTTGATGCAAAATTTAATTAGCAAAATTAGCTAATAATAATATTAAGAAGAAGACAAACATAAATTAATTGAGGGAAAGGAAAATACATAAAAATAACTCAGAATACCCCGATATCAGATACAGGGTGTCTGTCTAATTAATAATACACAGTAAAAAAGCAGATTTTTTATTAAAAATATTGCGATTTAACCTAACTTACCTTAGTCCAAAAGTTAATAGTAACCAAGATACAGTAACCAGATACAGGACTAAAGTAAATTGGGTTAAAACGCAATATTTTTACTTAAAAAATCTGCAATGTATCATTAATTAGCAGACACCCTGTATATATATATATATATATATATATATATATATATATATATATATATATATATATATATATATATATATATATATATATATATATTTATTTATATCTCATCTAGAATTTTAAATATCCTGGGTATGAACAATCCTAAAACTTAGCAGCATTCAGTCATTCATTTACTTAAAAAAATAAGTGTTTCCTGTCTGTCGAACTACGAACCGAAGATAATTCAATATTTCTTTTACCTATTTTTGACAACCCCCAAGATAGGTTCATCAAAGTAGGAAGCAGCGACGAAAACAACCGGAAATATTTCAATATTTTTCGATAGTACATTGTTGCTGTTTTTAAAATGTTCGATAAATTTACATTCCAAGTCTGAGTCGATGTTTCATGTTTATATTTTTCTTTCTACCTACATTTTTTTTTTCAAGAATCGGGTCAGTCGTGTTTTCATGTTTAAAGTTTGGTGTATTTTAGCTCCTTCAAAAAACGTATGCAGGATGTTCTGTAACCATTTTTTTAAGCAAATTTTCGACATTTAGAGAATTTCAAGTACTGCAGTTTTATGGGAGATTATTATATATTAGTAGTAACAGTATATAATATTAATTAATTGAGTGTTTTTTATATCATTTTTCTAAAAAGTATTAGTAGTTATTAGTTATGAGGGTTGCTGTTTATGTATTCGAAATTGGCGACAATGATGCTTCTAGGCGCGATCTGATACATCGATACATATGATACATAAGCTAAAGTTTGATAATGCTAACTATATCTGTTGTTTTGTAAATAAAAGTATCACTGTATAAAAAATAAAACCGAGACTAATTTCTCAGTAATTTTTTTCAGTAATAAATTTGCCCAACGAACAAATATTTAAAAAATAAAAAATTAATAAAACAAATACAAACTTCTGAACGTTAACGTTTACATAAGAACAGATAAGACATAAAAAATCTTGATATATATATATATATATATATATATATATATATATATATATATATATATATATATGTATATATGTATATATATATATATATATATATATATATATATATATATATATATATATATATATATATGTATATATATATATATATATATATATATATATATATATATATATATATATATATATATATATACCGTGAGATTGAGGCAACCCTGGGCATTAGTATGATAAGCATACACACGATTTTACATGAACATTTAGCCGTGAAAAAGATTTGTGCGCGTTGGATTCCGCGGATAATTGGAGAATCGCTCAAAAAAAGGCTTGTGTCCATTGTCGTAAATACAATCGTGGTGCGTCAAAAGCCGTGTATAACATCTACACAGGTGACGAATCTTGGATCTATGCGTATGAGCCCGAAAGTAAACAGCAGTAGACTGTATGGGTCTTTCAAAATGAGCCAAACCCTACAAAAGTTGTTTGCGCAAGAAGTTCTTCGATGCAATTGGTTGCCAGATTTTTTGGGATAAATGGGCATGTGGCTACAGTGTCACTACAGAATCATAGAACTATCATTTCGGAATGCTACACAACCATTTGTTGGCAGAGGTATTTGAAGAAATAAAAAAAAAATAACCAGCGATGCAGCACCATTCTTCACCATGACTACGCACGCGAGCTCTCACATCGGACCGACCAATTCAATATTTGACCGGTCAAAACATCGAATTGATGGATACACCGTACAGTCCTGATTTGGCACTCAATGATTTCTTATTGTTCCCGTCTATAAAGAATAAACTAGGTAGTCAACGATTTTCGACGCCAGAAGAATGCGTTCGAAATGTGTATGTTTTGGAGTTTATTCTTCTTAATATTTTAGATTATTCAAAAAATGTATGCAGGGTGTTTTAAAGCCAGAGCAAATTTACGAAATTTAGTGACTTTCAACTACTGCTGCTTTATTGGAAATTCTTATATATTAGTAATATCAACAAGTTGAACCAAGTAATTAATGGAGTGGGTGCTGTAATTTCTTTTGTTAAATCATTTTTACAAAAAGTATTACTTGTTATTAGTTAGATATTGATCATCATATAAGCAAATCGATGTTTCGAATTTATATTTTTCGTACTATCTATTTTTTGTTTAAGAATCGGGCAGACATGCTTCTGAGATTAAAGTTTGGTGTATTTTTTCTTATTCAAACATTTTATACAGGGTGTTCTGTAATCGTGCAAATGTACGAGCTTTAGTGAGTTGCAGCTACTGCGGCTTTATGTAAAAGTCACCTCAATACTAGAAACAAGTAAATAATGAATAGGTGGTGTAATTTTTTTATCATATCATTTTCGTATAAAGTATTACTTGTTATTAGTTAGATATTGATCATCACATAAGCAAGTCGATGTTTCGAATTTATATTTTTCTATCTATTTTTTTAAAGAATCGGGTCAGTTGTGCGTCTGAGCTTAAAGTTTGGTGTATTTTTTTTATTCGAAAATTGTATACAGGGTGTTCTGCAATCGTGCAAATGTACGAGCTTTAATGAGTTTCGGCTACTGTGGCTTTAAGTAAAAGTAAAATTTTAATTTATGAAATTAAATTTTTTTAAAATACTGCTGGTTTATGGGAAATTATTGCATGTTCTAGGCTGCAAATGGAATGAGTTTCGATAGGCATGACTTTTCTTTAAAGAAGAATACGAGGACGAATTGCTAGTTTATAAAAATGTCTTACTTATTAGTAAGATTATGTAGTACAAATAATTAAATAATTGATTTGTTGCTATAATTTTTATGTTATATAATTTTCCCACAAAGTTAGTGTTGTGATTAGTTAAGTTAGATATTGATCATCATATAAACAAGACACCAAACTAGACACATTTACAATTCGATATAGATATTGTCAATAAACCCAATCAGCACAATTATTTTTACGTATTGTATTATCATATTTTACATAATAATCTACAATAAGTAGCAAAACACACCAATTTAGAATTTCAATTGATTTTAAGAAACGATCTATGGCAACGAATAAAATTGCAACCGGATTAAAATGCAATCAGACCAATGAATGGAAGATAAAAAAAGAATATCATCGTTTCTTTAGGCAACAAAATATAAATATTTCTAATAGATTGTATTAAAACAAGGAGAATTCTTACTGATCAAGAATACACAATCATTTCTTGAGTAGTAACGATAAATTTTAAGCGGTATTTAAGTTAAAAAAAAAATGGGTATTACTGAAAAACTATATTCACCTGTTTTAAGCACCTCAAAACTCAAAATAATCCTAATTGGAAAAAAAAGTCGCTTAACAAAAAATAAAAGACATTGCTTAATTGAAATCTGCAAAAATATTCAACAGAAAGAAATACCTTACGAAAAGTAAATTTTACAAATTCTAAAAATATATTCAAATATATGTTCTATACAAATTCTAAACATATAGAAATTTATTCTGAAATCTGAAACAGCGCATTGCATATTGGGTTACCTAAAAATGGGTGGGGCTAGCACAACCAACAAGAGTACCCGATTGGTTCGGTACCCTCGTGGATCAATTGATACCTGTTCGGCCTATAAATACTAACAATGTTCCAAATTTGACATTAGTTGATGAACAAACGATTTCGGTTTAGTGTCGGTGATTCTTGCGGACAATTTCTTGTGAGTTTCGATAGTTTTTCGGAAAATGAATTCTTCAGCTCTCAACATTTTACCGCTTAATAATACAAGTGTACCAATAGATTACAAGACGGAAATGGGAACTCCGGAGGCTGCTCGTGAAAACGAACCGTCGCCAAGTTATTCTGATTATAACATCCAGCCGATGTACAGCCCATATGTTACTGGACTTACTTACAATCCCAATTCCATGCCAGCCCATCAGCAAATGGTAAGAAATAATCTTTACTTTAAGTCGACAACAAAAAGTAACTTTTTCTTTTTCAGGTTGATAATCAGGAAAATAACCAACTAGTACAAATTAACGGATGGAATCCCAATGAAAGTAAGTTACTAGTAATTAAATAATTAAACAAATTTTGCTCTACTTTGCTTTTCTTTTATTAATAGGTTACGAACCAGCAGAAAACGTAAGGCCGCATTCTGTTAAAGCTAAAGCTTTAGCGGGAAAAAGGATTCGTACCCAGTACACGTCGATTCAGCTGGTGGAACTTGAAAAAGAGTTTCAGCAAAATCGGTATCTGTGTAGACCCAGACGAATCAGCCTTGCTCAAGCTTTAAATTTAACAGAAAAGCAGATTAAGGTCTGGTTCCAAAACAGGCGTATGAAATTTAAAAAGGAGATGAAAAACAAGTCCAATAACAATAATAATAATCCGAGATCACCGTCCATTGAAAGTACGGGATCTGGTGATGCTTCCACAGGGCCATCAAGTTCTCACTCGGTAATTAACAGTCAACCTTATTCTGGACTAAATGCATATAATGGTCAAGGACCAGCGCAGTGGAATTATTCAGCGTATCAGTCCGCAGTATACCAGCACCAGCCAATGGATCACCATAGTTATTCTGACAACTATGGTTATTCGAGCGCATTAAATCCGCAGTTGTCAGCATATCCACCGATGCCAATAGCACCCACATCCGGTGATACTTATTATAGTCATGATCTACGACGCGAACCTCCCGATTACCCGGTGATTGAAGAACACGTCTATCCAGTTGAGATGTCCTCTGGTTACACAGAGTTGTAAAACTTTCTGTTTCTGTATAAAATTAGTTAAAATTATTTATTATACTAAATATTCTGTATATATAGTATATTGTTTAAAAATTGAAAATAGAAAGATCGTAGAGTTTGTATATTGTTATATATATTTTTGCAGTGTTTGTGTATATACTTGTCTAATATTTAATTCTATTTTAGTATATACATATATATATATATATATATATATATATATATATATATATATATATATATATATATATATATATATATATATATATATATACATATTGTAGATAAAATGTAAATATTGTTTGTATGTGATTAAAGAAAACTATTTACTGTAAATAATTCTTTGCAACTTCAAGTACATTGCTACAATATTGTAAATAGAAAGATCGTAGAGTTTGTATATAGTTCGTACATTTTGAAATGTTTGTGCTCTAGATATATATATATATATATATATATATATATATATATATATATATATATATATATATATATATATATATATATATATATATATATATATATATAAATATTGTATTTTTATTGTAGATAAAATTTGAATATTGTTTGTATGTATATATTGTATTTATTCATTGATTAAAGAAAATTATTTATTGTAAATAATTATTTGTTATTTCAAGATCCCTTAATTAAATAATTTTTTTTTAATAATGTTTCCAAAATATATATATTTTAATTATTAGCATTGGCAGTGGTCGCCAGCCCATCAATGGCGAGCTACCGGTAGTTCGTGTGGACAATTTCGGTAGCTCAAGGTTATAAGCAATCCAAGTAATGTATAATATAGTTATAGCAAAATAAATCTTGTACATCGAAAATATATTTCCATAGTTGCATTAAACAAGTTTAGATAACTCTCTATTTGAATATTATTAAAGTAGCTCAGCACATTGAAAACACTTGTATTGGAAGCACTTGAACACTTGAGCACTTGAAGCACATTAAAATTCTAAATTAGTTTTAAAAATTTGCGAAACAATACCTAATTTTTAACAGGAAAAATGTTTGTAATATACGAGATATACGATGTCCCTCTTTAATACAAAATATTAAAAGTGGATATATAAAATGAAATGTAGCCAATATAATGCATGTTTAAATTTGTTATATTATTTTTCACTGGAGATTATAATGTTCTTTAAAGCAGTATCTCTTTAGATTCAGAGACTGATTTTTAATTTGGCGTTTCTTAATATATATTTATGGACAATAATTTGTAAAATTATCGATCTGAAATGTTGATATTAGCAAACAAAACATGTGCTACACTTTCTTAATGCCATTTTCCGAGATCTACCCAAAAAAAGAAAGTTTATGAAAATCGGTCCAGAAATAACAATTTTAAGGGGGTGGTAAGTCCTTATCCTGGACATACTATATATATATATATATATATATATATATATATATATATATATATATATATATATATATATATATATATATATATAAATAATAAAAGCTAGTGCTGCTATTTTTATAAATAAAAAATTGTAACTCGGTAAATTTTTTGAAAATAGCACTATCTTGTCTAAAAAAGTACTTCTTCTAAATTTTTAGTAAGAGACAATTTCCTACAAAGAGTATTACTAAAAAACAAGATAAGCAATAATAAATAAAATAAAAAACACAAAATATTAAGAAGATAAGAACGATATTTAAGACTTTTAATTTTTGAATAAAACACAGAATTTACGTTAATTTCAAAAAAACCTTTTATCGATACTTAAAGCATAATGTATGACATTTAAACAGGAAAGATAATATCTACCAAATGACCATCTTCTGCAGCTCCACAGACGTCCACACTTTTGTCAAAATTTTGGGTGACATTTTGGCATAATCTTCGCTCTAACTCACTCGAAGAATCGATTATGGATTGTTCTTATAGACCCGGCTTTTCTTGTAACCACAAAGAAAATAATCCAACGGTGTCAAATCTATCAAATCGCACGATCTTGGTTGCCAATTAACATCACCGTTTTTTACAATAACTCCACGAAATGTCTCTCTTAATAAATCAATTGTTTCATTAGCAGAGTGAGTCGTAGCGCCATCCTGTTGGAACCACATGTCCTTCAGATCAATATTATTCAATTCAGTCCACAAAAATCCAGTTATCATGTCACTATATCGAATACCATTTACAGTTACAGCTTCACCAGCAGCATCCCGAAAGAAATATGGTCAAATTTCAGCTCCTGACCATAATGCATAACAAACAGTGACTCGTTTAGGATGTAAAGATTTCTCATGTGCTTCATCCGAAAAGATGATTTTTTGAGAAAAATCATCTGTTTGTTCTTTGAACCTATTGACAAATGACACGTTTTAAATAATCCAGTGGCTGTAGTTCTTGTGTTATTTGAACCTTATATGCCTTCAGAGCCTTCAGAGTCCAAGTTTTGTCCTATGTATGTTCTGTTGCATTCGGAACAAGATTTGCTACATATCTTCTGGTGCCTTATAAGATACAGCTTATCCAAGAACTCAAGCGGCAAAACTATTGTTTACAAAACTGCCGCATTTTTTTTTCTTTAAAAATCAAGCTGGAAAGCACTTTATGACTAATAGGGTTCGTTACAGAGCGATAATTAATGAATATTTAATTGGTACTGATCTGGAGGAAATGTAGTTCTAACAGGATGGCTCCAGATGTCATACAACCAACGAAACAATAGATTTATTAAAGGCACAATTTGGTGAGAAAATAATTTTTATAGGAACGGACATGTTAATTGGCCACCAAATTCATGTGATTTAATGCCTTTAGATTCATTTCTTTGGTGTTATGATAAATATTTGGTCAATGCCGATAAACTAGCAATTATTGATGCCTTGGAAGCCAACATAACTCGGACAAGTCAGAAGTAGTCGCGGTAGACATTGGTCCGAAATTGTATTCATACATTTTCATACATTCATACCTTTGGTTGTTGTTGTATCTGTACTCTTTCTACTTATTGTATCGTACTCTTCTTCTCTATTGTATTATTTTTCTTAACATTCTGCATATTGGAAACAATATACCTGGTGTTGTTAAGGTGAAAAACCATATTTTAATTTTAAAATTAGTCAAATGTTTTTAATCAATTCTAAAGCGATTAAATATTTTTGATAGGAATAGCTTTCTGTTACCTTCACCAAATTATCCGACTTTTCATATATGCTCTGGGAGATGTTCTAACCTTACGCCATTACATTTTTGGCTTTTTTATAATCCATATATACTCGTATTTGCTTCAGATTTAATTGTGATTTTATTTAAAGCCATTTACAGGTTATTATTTCTTGTATTTGTCATTCTATAGGGTTTTATAATAAGAGCGCAAGCTTTGAACTGCGCGCCATTTTGCTGTCATGATTTGACAGATCAAGAATTGTGACAGGTCGATAAGAGACTGATATAAATTAATAAACATGGAGCGCTACACGATACAGTAAGTGTTCTTATTGTTAAACATTACTATCAAAATGGTGAAAGTTTTGTTGCTACGATTCGTAAAGTACCTCCAATTTTCAGTAGAAATAATGTTCCAAATTTATCAACTGTGAAAAGAATAATCGAAAAATTCGAATGTAATGGTTCAGTTATTAATGTAAAACACACAACACGAACTCGTAGTGATCATTCAGAACTAAACATCACGGTAATTCGTGAGGGTGTGGCTGAAAGTCCACGGTCCTCGATTTCACTCTTCTCACTAAAAAGTTGCATCTCGATTCTTATAAAGTTCAAGTGACTCAACAACTTCTGTCAACAGACCATGCACAGCGAACAGAGATTCATCTCCCGTTTTGGTGACAACAGTTGGCCGCCACGATCTTGCGATGTACTACCTATGGACTTTTTATGGTGTCTCAGGTTTACGCCAACAAGTTCACGACTACCCAAACACTAAAGGCCAAAATTGAACGATGTATTAACAAAATATCTCCACATTTATGCAAAACCGTTATTGAAAATTTCGCCAGAAGTGTAAGCGTGTATCACCAAAGCTGTGGCGGTCAACAACTCCATACATAATTTCTAAATGTTTATTAATTGTTACAAAAAGCAATGTGTTATTTAAGATTCACATCTTGCGCTGTTATTGTAACAGTGTTTATACAGGGTGTCCCAATAGTGCGAAATCTGTTGAAACGTTGATAATGGCTGGAGACACAAAAACAATTTTAGTATAAAAGTTATACAACTAAATAGGCTGCATAATTTAAAATTAATTTTATTTATACAGGTTGGCGGAGTATAGTTTTGTTTTTTCTATTTGAATACCGAATATGTTCATCCATTTTTGCATTCTGCTATTGATTCTAAACATATTTTGTGGAACATGTTCTATATCCAAACCCAATGGTTTTACTTATATCCGCCATTTTGTCAAAAATATCGGAGTTGCAGACTCTATTTTGCAGTGTCGTAAATCATTTATTTTTTAATGTAAGATTATCATTTATGGTAGGCATATTAGTGAAACTATGACTTAACTTTTAAGTTAAACAAAATTTGTCTACGTTATACAGGGTGTCCAGGATAAATGAGATAAACAAAAAAGAAACCAAAACATCATATCTCAATTTTTTTTTAAAAGGACGACCTCCAGGTTTTAATTACTAACTTTTTTAATTATATTAACAACAAAAATAAGCAAGTTACATGGCTATCAAGAAGAATAAATTTTCAATGTGAGTAGATTAAAAACTGTACGTATATTTGATAATTTAAAGTTAGTAATAATGTTGCTAGACACTATACATTAAAATTACTTATTAATATTATTATTATTCAGTCGAAACAGTATTGTGAATTTGTGAAATTCGATGGGAAGAAGGTAAATTTCTTTACATTCGAAAAAGGGTTTGAGATAGTTTTTTCCAGCGTTTTTTTATTTTTTAGACCTGTATTTTTCATAGAGTATTCGTATTAGTCAAAGTTCACCTTCAGCAATTACTTTCTATTCTCAAACAGCTGTTTATTTTGCAAAGTTAGACAAACCAGATCATACTGTGCGTATTAAAAAACTGAAACGTCGTTGGTTTAAATGTATGGAACTGCAATGTTAGACATTGGAAAATAAAGACAACCATTTCTCAAAAATCTCGCATTTTCTTAATTAGATCGAAAACATTTGGAACGACCCCCTTAGATGCTTTAACGTAGAAAGTAGTATTAAAAACCATCCAAAATATTCAAAGTTTTTCGATACTATATTGTTCTCATTTCAATATCCTTGACATTCTTTACATTCTATATTTGAATCAATTTATATTTGCGTTACTATTAAGAACATATTTATCAGACATTAATACTGATACAGTCACCAAAGTTCCTTGATTAAAAATGGGTAAGATATTTTTTCTGTTTTCTTATTGTAAAACTGATTTTAAATTTCTAATTGAGTGAGTAAATAAATGAGTAAATAATGTTGGATCTAAAACGATTAATAACTTTCTTTTTCGTGTTTGTTAATAACCAGAAAAATTAATTTCAGCTCAAATATCATACTAAAAATTTCTGCGTTTCGTTTCATGACTACAAAAAAAACGTAGCATAATCTAATACTAAAATTCAGTCGAAACAGTATTGTGAACTTGGGAAATTCGATGCGAAGAACGTGAATTCTTTTAGTCGGATGAAAAAGATATGCATGAGTTTTTTCGAAGTATCAAATAAATAATTTTAGTTGATTATTTGAACAAAAATATATTTTTGGTCAATACTAGAAAACAGTTTTGGACAAATTGAATGTATTTTACATTGGTGCAAAAAATTATAAAATAATGATCAAGTAAATTATACTGAAGACCAAAAAATGTAACCCAATGAAAAATCTGTTTTATTGGATTCATTTTGAAATATTTGTAGTCACTATGAAGCTTTTATGGACCGTTTAAAAATTTGTATATTTATTTATATATTAATAGAATTAACGTAATATATATTTGTTTTTTAAGTTGGTGTGGTCGTTCTTGATATCTGAACGAAGTTTTTTATCTTTTCACTTCAAATTTGAGCGTTTTTGTAATTGTCTATAGCCTTTTTTTAAATAGATAAAACTATCGAATATATAATTTGCCTTAAATGTTAGTTAAAAAACGAAATTAGTTTTTTATTGATAGTGTTACAAAAAAAAAATAAACCTTGGAATTTTTATCGTTTAAGGTCGAAGTTGACATTATTAGCAATTGACATTATTGGCAATTGACATCTGAGTTGAATGTAATCAAAGATGATCCAATTTTCACAGTCGCTTATAATTTGTTTGAAAAATTGATCGGTTCAGTTTCAGTGTTTTTTTAATATGTCATATTCAAATCTTCATGCAACTGACGATTTAATCTAAAATAAAATATAAATATTCACATAAATAAAATATATTCAAAATAAAATAAACATACAAATAACTACATTTTTCTCGGAGTTCTATATACCGTTGGAAAAGTAATGTTCTTGGCCACACTTTTGTTGAAGATAATTATTTCATAGCTTCAAAAATAAAAAAGTTATTGTCAATTGAATGTTGGCTAAAAAAATTTGTGGTCCGTAGGTTGGGCAGTTATAGATATGCACAAAAGGATTAAAAAGTATATATATATATATATATATATATATATATATATATATATATATATATATATATATATATATATACCTGACGACGTTTCCCCAAAATCTCATCTGCCATTTTCAAGTCATTGCTCTCTTGGTAGACAGCTTTGAACACTTTAATTTTAACACACACACACACACACATCTAGTAACCGTTCATGAATTTCAAGCCTGTATGACATTTAGTTCTGTTTTGACAGTCTTCGAAAGCAAATACGTTATATATATATATATATATATATATATATATATATATATATATATATATATATATATATATATATATATATTTATATACCATGAAATAAAATAACACATATTTTTTAAATTTCAGAACAATTTCCAATGTTATGTGACCCACTAACATCAATTTTTCTAAACGCATTGCTTCTGCTAACGCCAAAATATCAGACGGGTGTTGGAATCGGTTTTGACTTGTGTGCAACCGTAAAGTGAAGTTGATGTGGAACTAGTAAACATCCGCAGGCGTTATTGGCATCAGCAGCTGTGTGTCTTCCTGTAAATACATCGAGCTGTGGACTGACACTGATCCTGAACTATTTGACGCCTTTTTCATTCAATGTTGTGAATTCAAATTCAATTCAGTGCATATAAGGTAAATTCCTTTAGTTGGGTGAAAAAGAGGTGGCATGGCTTTTTTTGAAATACCAAATGAATATTTTTCGTTGATTATCTCAACAAAAATATACTATTTTTTGGTTATGTTAGACAATATTGCAACAATATAAATTAGACAAACTGAATACATTTAACAGGGATGCAAAAAAGATTATCAAGGAATAATCAAGTAAAATATACCAAAAGACTGTTTTATTGGATTCATTTTGTAATTTTTGTATACACTTTGACGGTATTATGTAATAATAATAAAAAAAAAATCAAGATTTTTCACTTATAATTCAGATGCAATGATTTGCAGTCCCACCACGGTTATAATAAAACAATCTGTAACTCTGCTACGCGTCGACCGAAATAAATAATATATGTTTTCTTGTAGCAAGGCATCCCATTTGTGTTGTATATATGCTTCAAGTTCATTGAAAGTTGCTGACAGTCGGAAAAATGGTTCAAGAGTTCGACCAATACATGTTGCACAGGGGTATACTACCATGATTAAAAAGTAAGTGGACTTAAACGCGGCGCGTTTAGTGCAAATAATGTATTTGAATTATTTTTATTAACATTTATCACCAACGTTATTATACGATGTTTTACTACATCAGTGTATTTGTATTAATCGTACAGTATAGCAATAAAAATGTCTGGGGCTCAAATTTCTACGTTTAATAGGGCTCAAATTATTGCCTTGTACCAAGAAGGTTTCTTGCAACATCAAATTGCTACCCGTTTAAATATTGCTCGGTGTATTGTTTGCAGAACAATTCGAAGATTCGAAGATACTGGTAATGTTGCCTCACTACCCAGAAGTGACCGAAAAAGAGTTACAGATGAACGACAAGATCGTTATCTTGCTCAATATGCATGAAGAAACCGTTCAGTGCCGATTAGAGCGATACAATTTCAGTTCCAACTGACGTAGAATAGTGCAATATCAAGTCGTACGGAAACAAGAATTGGTTTAATCAGCGATGATTATCGTCAGCTGGTTTGGAGGGAGGTAGAGAGACAATATTGCTTTAATCTAGCTATTAAAGTAGATGCATATAAGGGCGGTAGCGAATTGTTTTGGGGAGGAACATTTTACAATGGAAAAACACTCATTCACGTCCCACAAACAATAGACGCACATTTTTACTTAGAGTATATGATCAGACCTGATAATTATCCATTACAGCAAGAAATTGGTAGCAATTTTTACTTTGTGGATGATAACACCCGCCCGCATAAGGCTAGGATCATCCGTATGGTGCTAAATGAAGCTGGCATTAACAGATTAGATTGGCAGCCATTATCGCCGGATATAAATCCAATCGAACATATTTGGGACTACCTTTTTAGAGTCATTAACCATAGGAACAATTGCCAAGAAATCCCCAGGAGCCAATTTTAGCCGCTCAAGAGGAATGGACCGATTTATCACAAGACACTATTAATAATCTAATTGTTGGCATGCATTGAAGAGTTTACGCAATAATAAGAAGTAGGGGAGGTAATACTGCATATTAGTTGAATAATATTTACGTTAATTTAGCTTTTTTGAGAATGAATTTTATTTAATTTTTAGATTCATACATATTTTTTTTAAATATTTATAAAAACCAAGAACAAATATACAATTTATTTTCGTATCAAAACAAAAATAAAAAGGAGAGTGCAACACTTTTGCCGATGAGTGTAGTTTGGTTGTCCTTGAAATTTGAAAAAGGGTTTTTTTATTATTTCGCTTGTTAAATTATAGGATCTTGGTAACTGTTAAATATTTTTGTCTGCAATTTTTTTTAATGGATAAAATTATCGGCCAATTTTTAGATTTTTTGGATAATCCGTTCAAAACATTGGCCTTTTTTGGTTGTTTTGCCCAAAACTTCTTGAAAAAGGAACCATGTTAGCCCGTTTTTTCTTCAAAATTTTCGTTTTTCTATGTACTTTTTAGAAAAAAGAAATACAAAAAAATTATTCAAAGTGTTTTTACCCTCGATTTTTAAGTTTGAAACTTTAACCATTTTTTTAACTGAGTGGATAATTTGATTTTTTCGATTTTTTTACCTTCTACTTCTGTACATTTAACAATATTTAAGCCTGGTTTGATCGTGGAATATTCATAATAACTTGTTTTTAATTTTTGAAAACTTGAATTTTTTTTGTCTCTATAAATCATAATTTAAACCAATTTGGAATGTTAGGTATTCTTTTTTTAATTAAAGAAATAATATCACCATTATTAACTAACAAAATCATTCATTATTAACATTAAAAATGGTCGTGCAACTTAAAGACTTTTGTTTTACTAATATACGTTATCAGTGGCAGCTCGTGAGGGGCTCGTTATCAGGGCGGTGCCCCTATAGCATTTATCACAGTAAGCAATTTTTCAGAGCAAAACACCACAGTTTTACCTCCTGTATAGGGTGTCAATAGCACGAAAAGTAAAAAGGAGGAAGGGAAAAGCAAAAAAATTCTTCAGCTGCTCTATTTTTTTTTTCCACCCACCCACAAGCCGCCACTGATATATATATATATATATATATATATATATATATATATATATATATATATATATATATATATATATATATATATAATTGATTGATTGATATATATAGTAATTGAGCAGACTTAAGCCACCAACACGAAGAAAAATGTATTCAACATTATCTTATTGATTAAAAAACTGATTCATCTTAAGAACTGAATTAAAACGTCATTTTTATACACCTTCAAATACAACAGTTTTCAAATAACACAATGACAGCACTGCACTGCACTGTACAATAATGATGGCTCCTCTCAAACAATATAATTTTTTAATTCTTCTATTGGAACCTTCTATTGGATTCCCATTGGAATCTCTCCTGATAAGATTAAGATTAAATCATCTTCTGATGATACTAACATGGTTAGCGAAACATGCGTTGAGCAGTTCAAAAAAGTGAAATTGCGTTTAATTTTTTTTTATTTTTTTGCCCAAAACTTCTTGAAAAAGTTAAACCTTTTTATTTTCAATTTTTTTTAAGTACTTTTTAGAAAAAAAATCAACAAAATTATTCAGTGTTTTTACCCTCGATTTTTTAATAATTTTGTTGTATTTTTTTCATATATATATATATATATATATATATATATATATATATATATATATATATATATATATATATATATATATATATATATATATATATATATATATATATTTATATATAAATATGAAACAAAATAACAGTTATTTTTAAATATTTTAGAACATATTCCAACTCTACGTGTCCCATTAACATCAATTTTCCTGAACACATTGCTTCTGCTATCGCCAAAATATTCTCAGACGGACGTTGCAGTTGATGAGGCTTTTCCTGTGAGCATGTACAGCGCTGAAGTGAAACCGATCCAGAACAGTTTATCTAATGATTGATTTTCGGATATTACTGCAGAGGTTCGCTGTTAATTGCCGCAAGCCCATAACAAACATTCCAAGATATTGTTGGTATCAACAGCTGTGTTTTTGAGTGAGTATTTTTGTCTCCTTTTTAATTTTCATTATTTTATTTTGAAACCAAATTTTGATTGGTTTCGGGTAAATCCAGCACACTGACTAAGTTGGTTAGTTTCCATCTGCACAGGTAAATATTTTTATTGAATTCTTTATATGGTTCGGTTAATTGGAAACGAAAACTAGGTTCGACGTCGTTTCATTAATGTATCGTATGATCCGGTGATCGTTAGATAGTAACATGAGATTAGAATTAAAACACTACCGAGAATAATTTTGCCGACACAATTTTTCACAGCCTATTATAATTTTTACATTTTTCAAATAGTTTATTTTGAAGGGAAGCACTTTTTACTGGGGTGAAAATAAATTAATAAATACTATGAAACAAAATAAGAACATCTTTCAAATTTTTCTGTCCCTCTGACAACACCTTTTCTAAACTCAACGCTTCTTCAGTCGTTAATATACCGTCAAACGGACGTTGCCAGAGGCTGTACTTCAACTCCATAGGGGTCACTGTCATAAAGCTGATGGTTGTACACTATGGACTGATAAGCAGTATATCCATTCCACTGTGCTTGACCATTGTATGAATTTTGACACTCCATACTGTTGACCACCCGTTACTGAGTGGGTCAATAGTCTACTAACTATTGTTTTTTCGTTATTGTAACTCGATGATCCTGACGGAGCATTTGTAGTTCTTCTGGGGTATTATTCTTCTATAGTTCTCCACGTTTATGCTCTGTGCATTTTAGAAGTCTGTATACGTGATTCTTATCCGAGGCAATCTGGCTTGAACAAGTGCCGGTTGTGATCTCGGAATCACAACATCGGTGAATGAAGTCACTGCTAATTCCTGCTCTCTTTTTTTGATTATTAATTACATATTATTATTAACAATATGTAATCATAATTATTTTTTTAATAATTAATTTATGTCAAATTTCATTAATGCTTGAATTTTTCCTAGGGGTCGTCACTTCGAAGGAATTGTAATAGTTTTGTTATTCGGTGAATCTTCTTGGAGTCTTCGGGGTTTCTCTACAGCTAGCCAACTCTGCAACTCTGCAACTCTGCAGCTCTGCAACTCGATGCTCCTCGCGGAGCATTTATAGTTTTTCTGAGAGTCTTTTTTTCTAGGGTTCTTCACGTTTGTGCACTATGGCTTTTAGAGATATGTATACGTGATTCCTATCCGAGGCAGCTATTGCCAATCTGGCTTGAACAAGTGCCGGTTAACCTAACCTAACCTGGGAGAATGAAGCCACTTAATATAATAGAAATATTACGAATAATATTTAATAACAATTATTTTTTTAATAATGAATTTATTGCCAAATTTAATTAATTATTGAATTTTTACTAGAGGTGGGTCACATCGAGGGATTTATATTTTCGTTATTTAACGAATATTCTTGGAGTCTTCGGGGTTTCTCTTCTGGCAGCCAAATTTAAACATAGTTAACGTGGACTTTAAACAGGTGAAATTTTGAGCTAGTAATTAATAATCATTTTGTGAGACATCCCACCATCTCTAGCATCGTATGGATGAATCTGGGAATGTATACGGGGATGTATATGGGGAAGTATATGGGAATGTATATGGGGAATGTATATGGGGAAATCCTCAAACTTTTCAGTCAGAATGGTATTCTGAAGCTTTTTCTTGAACCTTTTCATCGAGTTTTTCTGTCGCATTTTCTTTATGGAGTTTTTGATCTGATTTGTGCACTGTGTCTCTCAGAACATCCGTGAAAGTGACCACATTTTTTTTAAACTTGAAAATATGCTGACTGTGCAATAATTTGCAAATTTCATGATTTCTATCTGAAATGTTTTGTTCAAAATTAATAATAAATTAAGATGGCGTCTGGATAATTATGTGTAAGGTGTCTGCCATAATTAACGATATAAAAGGTGTGCATTATTGAAAAGATTAGTTCTTTTAGTGACACATTTCTTGCAGTGCAACATTTCTTTTGGCTATGTGTCGATTGGTTGATTTGTAGTGAAATGGAAAGGGCTCTTGATAGAGCTACTAAGTTCAGCCTATCTCTGTTTTTTTTCTCGTTGAGTGACGAATGTTCTTGTATTCTTCGGGGTTTCCCTTCTGTTTGCCACATTTAATCGTATTTGACTAGGATTTTAATAAGGTTAAATTTTGAGATGTTAGCCATTATTTCTTCTTTCAGAGCTCTAAACATCTTTAGCATCATGGGGATGTATATGGGGATATATACGAGGGGATAGGGTGATGGGAATGCATATTGGAAGCTTATTAATAATATATATTAATAATTATTTTTTAATAATTAATTTATTGTCAAATTTAATTAATTATTGAATTTTTACTAGGGGTAGATCACATCGAGGGATTTATATTTTCGTTATTTAACGAATCT
Source organism: Cosmopolites sordidus (assembly GCA_031761425.1). Classification (NCBI taxonomy): domain Eukaryota; kingdom Metazoa; phylum Arthropoda; class Insecta; order Coleoptera; family Curculionidae; genus Cosmopolites; species Cosmopolites sordidus. Next base: position 26,824 of record JARFXV010000394.1, on the reverse strand, counting down.
TCTTGGAGTCTTCGGGGTTTCTCTTCTGGCAGCCAAATTTAAATATAGTTAACGTGGACTTTAATCAAGTGAAATTTTGAGCTAGTAATTAATAATTATTTTTTGAGACATCCCACCATCTCTAGCATCGTATGGATGAATCTGGGAATGTATACGGGGATGTATATGGGGAAGTATATGGGAATGTATATGGGGAATGTATATGGGGAATGTATATGGGGAATGTATATGGGGAATTCCTCAAACTTTTCAGTCAGAATGGTATTCTGAAGCTTTTTCTTGAACCTTTTCATCGAGTTTTTCTGTCGCATTTTCTTTATGGGGTTTTTGATCTGGTTTGTGCACTGTGTCTCTCAGAACATCCGTGAAAGTGACCACATTTTTTTTAAACCTGAAAATATGCTGACTGTGCGATAATTTGCAAATTTCATGATTTCTATCTGAAATGTTTTGTTCAAAATTAATAATAAATTAAGATGGCGTCTGGATAATTATGCGTAAGGTGTCTGCCATAATTAACGATATAAAAGGTGTGCATTATTGAAAAAATTAGTTCTTTTAGTGACACATTTCTTGCAATGCAACATTTCTTTTGGCTATGTGTCGATTGGTTGATTTGTAGTCAAATGGAAAGGGCTCTTGATAGAGCTACTAAGTTCAGTGTATCTCTGTTTTTTTTTCGTTGAGTGATGAATGTTCTTGTATTCTTTGGGGTTTCCCTTCTGTTGGCCACATTTAATCGTATTTGACTAGGATTTTAATAAGGTTAAATTTTGAGATGTTAGCCATTATTTCTTCTTTGAGGGATGGGGATAGGGGGATGGGGATCCATATTGGAAGCTATATGGGGAAGTAAATGGGGATGTATATCGGGATGTATATAAAGATGTATATGGGGATGCATATAAGAATGTATATGGGGATGATGTATATTTGCTGTTCAGGCTAATTGGTTAGGAATTTGGTTAAATTTTGAGCTAGTAGCCAGCAATCCTTCCTTAGGGCGTGCATGCTTTTGTAGCCGTCCGTTTCAGAACATCCGTAAATGAGTTGTCTTTTTTAACATGCTGATGTAGTTAACAATAGTTTGAGGAATTCTTTTTAATTTCTATAAAATCTCGGAAGTTTTGATAGATACGTATAGGACGTATACGTATATAGTTTAGCAAGGATAGAAGTATTTTGTCTTAGAAATATTATAAAAAAATATTACACATTCCCTTTAAGAAAATTGAGATTACAATGTTTTGATTTATTTTTTCATTTGTCTCAGTTATCCTGAACACCTTGTATAACGTAGTCAAATTTTGTTTGCACTAAAAGTTAAGTCATAGTTTCACTAATATTCCTATCAAAAAAGATAATCTAAAAAATAAAAGATATATGACACTACAAAATAGAGTCTGCAACTCCAATATTTTTTTACAAAATGGCGGTTATAGGTAAAACCATTGGGTTTTGGTATAGGATATGTTTCACGAAATATGTTTAGAATTAATAACAGAATGCAAAAATGGATGAACATATAGGATATTCAATAAGAAAAATTCAAAACTATACCACACCACGCCATGTTGAAAATTTCCAGAATACCATCATAATAATAATAATAATAATAATCTTTATTGTCTGACAGAAAAATCCATTTACGAGACAATTCACAAAAAAAAACAAAGATAAAAAAGAAAATCAAGTCAAAAACAATGCTTATATAATAACAGACTTAGATAATAATAATAATAATAACCTTTATTGTTTGACAGAATAAATCCATTTGAGACAATTTATAAAAAAAAGCAACAAAAAAAAGAAAAAAAAAGAAAATCAAGACAAAATCAATGCGTATATAACAGACTTAAATAAAGCTACAACAACGATCCCTACAATTTATTATCGATTATTGCAACAGCCTCAAGGCGACAAACCTCGTGAACCGATCTGCAGATACGTTATTAATGTCAACATCGCAGCACAGATCATTGAAGAGCTTCATGGCCTGAAACAGAGGTCTCCTGACCATGAAGTTGGTTCTAGCATAGGGTAAATGAAAGGTGGGGCAGGATCTGATACACCTCGAAGGCATGTGGAAGCCCACCACAGATAGAAGTTCAGGGCAGTCAATGAGGGATCTACACAATTTATAGATGAACTGAAGAAGTAAATATTTTCGGCGACTAACTAACGATGATATTTGAAATTTCAACAGGAGACTATTCTGATCTATATGTCTCGTCGGATATCTTCCATCATGTCTGAATGCTAAAAACTTAGCGAATTTTCTCTGGACACCTAGTTGCAATTTGTATCTGTACATAGAAGTAATAGATTGATTTTTGTAAGGAATTCACTTTATGCATTCGTATATTGACCATTTTATTTAATTGGTATCTATTAGGTAATTTAAATATAACTGTTTTAAAAAATTAATATTTTTTCGAAAATAACCTTCTCGACAGTGATTTATATATATATATATATATATATATATATATATATATATATATATATATATATATATATATATATATATATTTATATACAAATATATATATATATATATATATATATATATATATATATATATATATATATATATATATATATATATATATATATATATATCTATATATATATATATATATGTATATACTAAAATAGAATTAAATATTACCGATATCTGGAGCTTAACAAAATCGGATAGTTACGTAGCCTACATTCAATATTTTTTCTATACTAGACGTTTCCTCAAAAGAAAAAAATATCCTCAGACGGAGACTGGTTGCGGAGGACTTCTGGTTGCACTTTACACTCGATAACTATCACCAGCATATGTTGTTGCTGTCTGTCCTTCCGTCTTGTGTTCTGTAAGTACGTTGAAACTGATGCACAACTTTTAGCAGCCGAACTATTCGTCTGATGTCTTATTTTCCACTCTTTTTTTCATTTATCATTTATTTTGAAACAAATTTTTTATTTGTTTTTCAGGCAGTTTCAGCTCTCTGGTCAAGTTGACCCGGTTTGGGGGCCTCTTTAGTTGTACCTTTTATATTTAATTTTTCTCTATCACCAGCTATTATCAAGATATCAACCGATATCGCACTACTGGGACACTCATATTTAATGAATATATAACTAGAAAATTTCCAAAATACCATCAGATAAAATATTGTAAACGTGCAACATATCAAAATTCCTTCTAATTTTATTATAAAGATAAATTTGCTCCAATTTTAATACGGTACCTTGATGAGTCTAGTCACCACGAAACATTTACACAACTAGTATTATGGTATAAATTAATCTAAAAAATTTTTTTTTTAACTAATCTAGCTCTAAACTCAAAGAGATTTACCATTAAACACCGAATCACTTGATTAAATCATCTCCTGATCCTAACATGGTTATCGAATCGTGCGTCGAGAACTTTCGGTGTTTAGTGGTAAATCTCTTTGAGTTTAGTGTTTCACACCAAAAGTTCCAATAGAAGAACATGTTAGTGCATCGTCATCAAACACAGGACAGTATATTTAATAGAAACATAAATATTTTAGGACTTTTTCTCGCTTCTGTATCGTATAATTAATAATAGGCTTTTTTTTTATATTGACTTAACTATTTTTCTTACAATGTGGCTTTTGAAGGACAGTCTGATGTCAGTGAATGAGAAAATCCAGAGCGCTTATTATATTAAAATATTAACATATACAACTGTATATTATATTACAACATAAATATATTTGTTATTGTTGGTGGATACATGCAGTTGAGGGTTGTATCCTTCTTCATCTGCAACAGTTTGAAGTCTTCTAGGTCTCTCTCTGGGCAGATGGTATCGAAGGCGTCATGGTTTTTTTTATCGAAAGGTTTCTAACCTTATATAAATAGTTTAATGATTTTTCATATTTTTGACGAAACTAATGGATGATTTTTCATATTAAGCTTTCAATATCGACTAACAGGGCTTCTGGTATTGTGGAATTTTATGAATTTTATATGGTTTTTGTATATTCACATTCTCGTATTCTTGAATACTCCAACTATTTTTTTAAATTCAAGCAGTTTTTGGGGTCTTGTTAACCTGATTGCTTTGACACAGCAATCACAAACTTTAAAAAACTACAACACAACATTTTGGTCGTTTGAAGGTTGTTTCGTTCTCGTTGGGTTTGGTACGTTGTTGTAATTTTTAATGAATTAATTGTCAAAAACTAAGAGAACGGGGAGCTATTTCTTCTTCATGTATGAAAAGAACTATAAGGACTAATATTACCAAGGATGCCGTTTCGATGATTATTATTATTATTCACGTATGGGCCCTGGTGGACCACGCGAAGTACAATTAGAGGCGTTTGTTGTTGTTAGCCTTCCTTTGAGCCCATACTAATTTCATTCTTTCGCTATGAGCTTTTCTCCTTTCGTCAGACCAAGCTGTTCCAGTCTTCCTACATTTTTCTCTCTGGCCAACCTTCCAAACGTTAACCTTGTGTCTGAAACAGCCTCTATCCTGAATTTCACTTTGTGTAATATTTGCTGATCTTAGGTCCTCTTTAATTGCCGCAATCCATTTAATTATTTCTACTTTAGCTCTACTCCTATTTTCATAAAATTCGACTATTTGTCTAGTTAGCCTACTCGGATTCATCCGTTTGATGTGTCCGTAAAACTTAAGTCTTCTTTTTCTCATATCACTATGTATATCTGTGTATTGTTTGATTTCTTGGTTTTCTCGAAGTCGGTATGTTGTGCTATTTATTTGTTTGGGGCCTAGGATTTTTCTTATGATTTTTCTTTCCTTCTTTTTAATGTCCTCGATGTCCCTCTTTCTATTCAAAATGAGCGTTTCTGCCCCATATAGACATTCTGGCTTAATAACTGTGTTGTAATGTCTCAGTTTTGTGTTTTTAGATAGGCATTTTTTGTTGTAAATATTTTGTGTAAGTCTCAATGCCGTTTCCATTTTTTGACATCTACCCTTATTGGCCGCTTTTTCCAACCCATTTTCCATGATTATTTCACCCAAATATTTGAATTGAGAGACTCGTCTGATGTTACCATATTTTGTTTTTAGAAATGGTGTTCTTAGTCTGTTGCAGGTCATGTATTGTGTTTTTTCAAAGGAAATTTGGAGTCCTACCTTTTCTGCTGTTTCTTTTAGGATTTCAATCTGTTTTTGAGCCGTTAATACATCTTGAGCTAAAATTGCTAGATCATCAGCAAATGCCAGACAATCAATTTTGATGTTGGTTCTCGCCAGTTTAATGGGCTGGTCAATATTCAGTGCCGACTTTTTTTCACGCCACTCCTGTATTACTTTTTCTAGAACACAGTTAAATAAAAGTGGCGAGAGTCCATCCCCTTGTCTCACACCAGTTTTAATTTCGAAGGGTTCTGAGATGTCACCCATGAATTTAACTTTTGACCTCGTGTTAGTTAACGTTGCTTTAATAATTGCCAGCGTTTTCAGATGTCCTAGTCCTTGTTCTTTCAAGATTCGGAATAAAGATTCGCGGTCAATAGAATCATACGCTTTTTTGAAATCCACAAATGTACAGACGAGATTTTTATTGTACAGTTTTTGATGTCTTAGAATCAACTTTAGATTCAGGATCTGTGCAGGGCAGGATCTGCCCGGTCGAAAACCTGCCTGGTATTCACCAATGTTCGGTTCTAACTGTCCCTGTGCTCTGTCTAGTAGACATTGAGATAGAATCTTGTAACAAACTGGGAGAAGAGATATTCCTCTATAGTTGTTTACATCCGTTCTATCTCCTTTCTTATGTAGTGGATGGATTAGAGCATCTTTCCAGTCTTCCGGAATCCGTTCGGTTCGCCAAACTTCTTGTAGAATTTTGGTTATTTCCTTGATTGTACCTGGACCAGCGGATTTCAAAAGTTCAGCAGTGATTCCATCTTCACCAGAAGCTTTGTTATTTTTAAGCCGCTTGATTTGCTTAAGTATTTCCTCTTCATTCGGTGGTAATGAATCTGGGTTTGTTTGTTTAGTGTTTAGTGTTGGTAATTTGTAAAAGGGCGTTTCGATGATCATTATATTTATTTTCTCTTAGAAATCAATATTCCAAAACATACTTCGGGGTCTTAATATTTTCTCACATTTAACTTCGACTTTGCTAACCATATTAACATTATCAGGAGATGATTTAATCAAATTCTAAATCTAAAGGTACCGACATATGTTCTCTCGTCAAGAATAGGCAGTCACTCTCCACAATCACACAACTCATATTTTCACCGGCTTCTCGTCGGATAGCTCATTCATGCAGTTTTTTATTTCTTTGGATTGCGCCCAATGACCCCAATACACCCTCGATCATTGGGTTCCACAATATCATGTGGAACGCACAATAACCTATATATATATATATATATATATATATATATATATATATATATATATATATATATATATATATATATATACAAAAATTTGATGGTGCAATGTTGGATCTATACGGTGGATATCTAAAAACTCCCTTAAAAAAATATGTAAATTTTAGCACCATTATCGTGATAACATATTTTTTCATTCAATTCAGAGTATTTCTGTTGCGGAGATTAATTCAAGATAAAAAATTATTGATAATATACTGCTAAGATCGAAGATCAGCGATTTCTTCGAATTCATCTTCGGGTCTTCACTGAATTCTTTATTTAGCTCGGTTAACTGAAAACTACGTTCGAAATCCTTTCATTGATGTACCGTTTACTACTCGATCCGGTCATCGTTTGATAATAAAATGAGTCTAGTATTAAAACACTATCGAAAACATTTTGCAGGGAGTAAATATAAAGGATAAAAAAATTAAATAAAACTACACAAAACATTCAAATAAGTAATATAATACAGAATAATTTAAATAAATACAATAAAATATTAATTTATGTCTACACTCACACAAGATCTGATACAGATACGTACCCCATATTTAATATTTTTTTATGCAAAAAACTTCAGCAAAAGCTAAAGCTTCTTCAGAGAAGCGTTGCTGCAGAGGCACTTCAACTTTATCACAGTTATCTATTGTTGGTATCCGTTTTTCAGACTCTTCCGGAAAGTACATTCAACCGAAACCTGAGCACGAACCATAACAGTTTGTCTGATGACAGTTATTTATCTCATTTTGAATTTGTTATTTTCTAAAACGCCCGCCCGCGATATCTTAGGCCGTTGTTACAGGGGTTCGGTGATGGTTGCTTGAGACAAATAAGAAATATCCGCAGATGATAATCCAAAACTATTTGACTGATGATGGGTTTTTGTCTCCTTTTTAAGCTTCATCCTTTTGTTTTAAAGTCAAATCTTCGAACTCGGCGTGAAGTTCTTGTCTATAGCCAATTATTTCCCGTTCAAGTTGCGTCACTTTGTAATAAATGCGCATGATTGTTTCATTCATCGATGATGTCCATTTCATGCGTCTTCTAGGTAGTCCAGCTTGAGTGAGCTCCGGTTGTAGCACCGGTGCAGCAGCTCGAGCTGGTGAAGTCTCCGGTGGTATTGGACTTCGGTCTACTGCCTTTTTCGTAGCCCTTCTTGTGGTGCCATAGAGTTGAGAACTGCCACTCGCTTCAGCCTCACCAACACCGGACAAATCCTCCGGACGGTTCCGAAGGGTTTTTGTCCGCAAAACCCTACCCCTTTGTGTAATACTTTTATTTGTCCGCTCCATAAACAGTAGTTTTGGGTTCAAGTCAAAAGACGGTCACCCAAGGCAGAGCCCCGAATTACCATGGGAAAGCTTTTTACTACCGGAGGACGCTAGGTATCCGGAGACATCGTTAGAGATACTTTAACCCCGTACCATTTAGCTTCTCGGCACAATGGATTTCCACCATGAGCTTAGGGATTTTTTTTAGAGGTTTACTCGTCTTAGCTGGGGAAGATGGTGGCGCCACTCACCAAGCATACTCTCCCCTCTCTGCCTTAATTATTAATATTTATTAATTTATTAATTATCTATTATATTATTAATTTATTTATTGTAATTATAATATAGGAGGCAGAGCTATGTATACTCTATATTTATCGCCGCTTTGTAGCTTAAATTGCTACATTTAACACAAGCACGCTCATCTCGCAGCAGATAGATGGGGTATATGAGATGCTGTGATTGGGGATATTCTCCTAATAATAATATATTTCCATTTAACTGTTCACCTGTGTTCAGATGAATCAGGTTGGTGAAGTCTTCTACATCACCTTCGACCTTGGCTCTTTCATACTACTCGAGTAGATCTTGACCTTCGTTCCTATCCATAACTCTGAGTGTACCTTGTTTGTTATAGACTAACATACCTTTTCTACCTTTAGGATAGGCTCGATAAAGTACTTTGGTGCATTTCGATTTAAAAATGAGATCTTTGCATGTAGTTCTTGATTGTCATCCATTAAATGCTTAGTTGTATAGTTTGCCGGCATAATCTCATTGGCATTGACCAAAACTGGATTGTTCGGTGCGCCTCTCTACTGTGCTCCAGGAATCGGGTTGTTGCGGTAGAATCGCTGCCTGCCTTATAATGGACTGGCTGGATCAGCTAAACTCTCTACAACTTGTCTCAAGTTAGAATAGGTTAATTGCTCGGACTGTGGGATGAATTGTCCTTGATGAAAACTCCATTCGATATCGTCTCATTGACGTACCGCAAGATTTTCTACTCGATCCTGTCATCATTTGATAATAAAATAAGATTAGAATTAAGACACCATCGAAAATATTTTTTTTAATCTAACTTCAACCGTTAATCGACACTAATACGGACACAGTCATTGTATCCGTATGTCCGTCACTAATGACAAATTTAATCCACGCGTGGATATTTAAAGCTTCAATAGATGGATGGGGACAAAGAAGCAAAACGCCAAACCAATTGGGTGATATCGTGTCCGATGCTCGGGTACCAAAATCAATATATTATTAATATCACTTAAAATTCGAAAAAAATGAGCCTAAGACAATTATCTGAAGAAAACAGTAACAGCCCCAACAATTTTCTGAAATTTTGATTTCTTGGCTTTTACTTACACTTAAGAAAAAAGAAAAAAAATACAATTATCAGGGGCAGAACCTCCATGCTTAATAAAGTCAATCACATATTTCTTTATACAGACAAAGAAGAAAAAAGAAGAGCTTATAGAGCGTCTAAAGAGAATCTAAAGAAGCCCCAATTGTGTCCGAGTAATCAGGTTAACAAACATTGTCAAAAACTACTTTAATTTGAAAGATAAATCATTTTGGAATGTTCAAAGTTTCAAAGTAGTTTAGGTGTTGATAGCCTTAGACATGTTTCTGCTATTTAAGTCTGCCCTCAAAACTTGTCTTAGTCTTTTGATTAATTAGAGGTAAGCTCTTCTTTTATTAAGGCGTGATCAATTCCGTGTGCTTGCTTCATACCCAAATACATGTATGTAGCTACAGCACTCATTGTCTCGATCTTTTGTCCATTTTGTATCACAAAAGCAGTGTTCAGCAGTTTTCCTCTATTGCTATTTAATATGCGACACTTCTCCAGTCCAAATTGCATTCGTATATCACTGGAGAATTCTTCCACTATTCTTAACATTTGCTCTAGGTGACTGTTTGATGAGGCAAATAATTTCAGATCGTCCATGTAGAGCAAAATGTTTAGCCGCATAGACTCACCATTAGTTTTCGTTATTTCATAACCACACTTTTTTTCAAAACCATATTTGGTCGAGTTCAGTCGGTTTGAAAGTTGGTTCATGGCGATACAAAACCAAAGAGAACTGAGCGAATCTCCTGAAAAAATACCTCTTCTGATTGGAATTTCTGTAGTTGTTATATTATGGTCACCCTCTCTAAGTTGGATTTTGATTCTCCACACTGACATGAAGATTTTGCAAATTCAAGCAGAAGACATGGATTAACCTGATCAGTGTTTTCTGGCCGTTGTTTACTAACTACCTCTACGTGTGTAGCTTGAGTTGTTTGTTGGGATATTATAATTTCTGAATTGTTATTATTTTCAGAAATATCCTGTCCTATTACAGTCAGATTCTGGTCAATTTCTTATTGGATCTCTTGTTTTATTGTATTTTGTCTAGTTTCTGGAACTATACCTTTCTTGACAATCATTCTATATTGATCAGCCACTCTCTGTTCTGTGACTTGTATATTAGGATATGCTTTAGTGAACTCGGCGTGAAGTTCTTGTCTATAGCCAATTATTTCCCGTTCAAGTTGCGTCACTTTGTAATAAATGCGCATGATTGTTTCATTCATCGATGATGTCCATTTCATGCGTCTTCTAGGTAGTCCAGCTTGAGTGAACTCTGGTTGTAGTACCGGTACAGCAGCTCCAACTGCTGAAGTCTCCGGTGGTATTGGACTTCGGTCTACTGCCTTTTTCGTAGCCCTTCTTGTGGTGCCATAGAGTTGAGAACTGCCACTTGCTTCAGGCCTCACCAACACCGGACAAATCCTCCGGACGGTTCCGAAGGGGTTTTGTCTGCAAAACCCTACCGCCTTGTGTAATACTTTTATTTGTCCGCTCCATAAACAGTAGTTTTGGGTTCAAGGGAAAAGACGGTCACCCAAGGCAGAGCCAAGAATTACCATGGAAAAGCTGTTTACTACCGGAGGACGCTAGGTATCCGGAGACATCGTTAGAGATACTTTAACCCCGTGCCATTTAGCTTCTCGGCACAATGGATTTCCACCTTGAGCTTAGGGATTCTTTCTTAGAGGTTTACTCCTCTTAGCTGGGGAAGATGGTGGCGCCACTCACTAAGCATACTCTCCCCTCTCTGCCTTAATTATTAATAATTATTAATTTATTAATTATCTATTATATTATTAATTTATTTATTGTAATTATAATATAGGAGGCAGAGCTATGTATACTTTATATTTATCGCCGCTTTGTAACTTAAATTGCTACATTCAACACAAGCACGCTCATCTCGCAGCAGATAGATGGAGTACACGAGATGCTGTGATTGGGAATATTCTCCTAATAATAATATATTTCCATTTAACTGTTCACCTGTGTTCAGATGAATCAGGTTGGTGAAGTCTTCTACATCACCTTCGACCTTGACTCTTTCATACTACTCGAGTAGATCTTGACCTTCGTTCCTATCCATAACTCCGAGTGTACCTTGTTTGTTACAGACTAACATACCTTTTCTACCTTTAGGATAGGCTCGATAAAGTACTTTGGTGCTTTTCGATTTAAGAACGAGATCTTTGCATGTAGTTCTTGATTGTCATCCATTAAATCCTGGGTTGTATAGTTTGCCGGCATAATATCATCGGCATTGACCAAAACTGGATTGTTCGGGGCGCCTCTCCACTGTGCTCCAGGAATCGGATTGTTGCGGTAGAATCGCTGCCTGCCTTATAATGGACTGGCTGGATCAGCTAAACTCTCTACAACTTGTCTCAAGTTAGAGTAGGTTAATTGCTCGGACTGTGGGATGAATTGTCCTCGATGAAAACTCCATTCGATATCGTCTCATTGACGTACCGCAAGATTTTCTACTCGATCCTGTCATCATTTGATAATAAAATAAGATAAGAATTAAGACACCATCGAAAATTTTTTTTTTAAATCTAACTTCAACCGTTAATCGACACTAATACGGACACAGTCATTGTATCCGTATGTCCGTCACTAATGACAAATTTAATTCACGCGTAGATATTTAAAGCTTCAATAGATGGATGGGGACAAAGAAGCAAAACGCCGAACCAATTGGGTGATATCGTGTCCGATGCTCTGGTACCAAAATCGATACATTATTGGCATCACTTAAAATTCGTAAAAAACGAGCCTAAGACAATTGTCTGAAGAAAACAGTAACAGCCCCAACAATTTTCTGAAATTTTGATTTCTTGGCTTTTACTTACACTTAAAATAAAGGAAAAAAATACAATTATCAGGGGCAGAACCTCCTTGCTTAATAAAGTCAATCACATATTTCTTTATACACACAAAGAAGAAGAAAGAAGAGCGTATAGAGCGTCTAAAGAGAATCGAAAGAAGCCTCAATTGTGTCCGAGTAATCAGGTTAACAAACATTGTCAAAAACTACTTTAATTTGAAAGAAAAATCATTTTGGAATGTTCAAAGTAGTTTAGGTATTGATAGCCTTAGACATGTTTCTCCTATTTAAGTCTGCCCTCAAAACTTGTTTTACTCTTTTAATAAATTAACAGGTAAGCTCTTCTTTTATTAAGCCGTGATCAATTCCGCGTGCTTGCTTCATACCCACATACTTGTATGTATCTACAGCACTCATTGTCTCGATCTTTTATCCATTTTGTATCAAAAGCAGTATTCAGCAGTTTTCCTCTATTGATATTTAATATGCGACACTTCTTCAGTCCAAATTGCATTCGTATATCACTGGAGAATTCTTCCACTATTCTTAACATTTGCTCTAGGTGACTGTTTGATGAGGCAAATAATGTCAGATCGTCCATGTAGAGCAAAAGGTTTAGCCGCATATATTCACCATTAGTTTTCGTTATTTCATCACCACACTTTTTTTCAAAACCATATTTGGTAGAGTTCAGTCGGTTTGAAAGTTGGTTCATGGCGATACAAAACCAAAGAGAACTGAGCGAATCTCCTTGAAAAATACCTCTGCTGATTGGAATTTCTGTAGTTGTTATATTATGGTCACCCTCTCTAAGTTGGATTTTGATTCTCCACACTGACATGAAGATATTGCAAATTCAAGCAGAAGACATGGATTAACCTGATCAGTGTTTTCTGGCCGTTGTTCACTAACTACCTCTAAGTGTGTAGCTTGAGTTGTTTGTTCGGGCATTATAATTTCTGGATCGTTATTATTTTCAGAAATATCCTGTCCTATTACAGTCTGGTTCTGGTCAATTTCTTGTTGGATCTCTTGTTTGATTGTATTTAGTCTAGTTTCTGGAACTATACCTTTCTTGACAATCATTCTATATTGACCAGCCGCTCTCTGTTCTGTGACTTGTATATTAGAATATGCTTTAGTGAACTCGGCGTGAAATTCTTGTCTATAGTCGATTATTTCCCGTTCAAGTTGCGTCACTTTGTAATAAATGCGCATGATTGTTTCATTCATCGATGATGTCCATTTCATGCGTCTTCTAGATAGTCCAGCTTGAGTGAACTCCGATGGGAGTACCGGTACAGCAGCTCCAACTGGTGAAGTCTCCGGTGGTATTGGACTTCAGTCTACTGCCTTTTTCGTAGCCCTTCTTGTGGTGCAGTAGAGTTGAGAACTGCCACTCGCTTCAGCCTCACCAACACCGGACAAATCCTCCGGATGGTTCCGAAGGGTTTTTGTCCGCAAAACCCTACCGCCTTGTGTAATACTTTTATTTGTCCGCTCCATAAACAGTAGTTTTGGATTCAAGGGAAAAGACGGTCACTTAAGGCAGAGCCCCGAATTACCATGGGAAAGCTGTTTACTACCGGAGGACGCTAGGTATCCGGAGACATCGTTAGAGATACTTTAACCCCGTTCCATTTAGCTTCTCGGCACAATGGATTTCCACCATGAGCTTAGGGATTTTTTTTAGAGGTTTACTCGTCTTAGCTGGGGAAGATGCTGGCGCCACTCACCAAGCGTACTCTCCCCTCCCTGCCTTAATTATTAATAATTATTAATTTATTAATTATCTATTATATTATTAATTTATTTATTGTAATTATAATATAAGAGACAGAGCTATGTATACTTTGTATTTATCGCTGTTTTGTAGCTTAAATTGCTACATTCAACACAAGCACACTCATCTCGCAGCAGATAGATGGGGTACACGAGATGCTATGATTGGGGATATTCTCGTAATAATAATATATTTCCATTTAACTGTTCACCTGTGTTCAGATGAATCAGGTTGGTGAAGTCTTCTACATCACCTTCGACCTTGACTCTTTCATACTACTCGAGTAGATCTTGACCTTCGTTCCTATCCATAACTCTGAGTGTACGTTGTTTGTTATAGACTAACATACCTTTTCTACCTTCAGGATAGGCTCGATAAAGTACTTTGGTGTTTTTCGATTTAAGAACGAGATCTTTGCATGTAGTTCTTGATTGTCATCCATTAAACCCTGGGTTGTATAGTTTGCCGGCATAACCTCATCGGCATTGACCAAAACTGGATTGTTCGGTGCGCCTCTCCACTGTGCTCCAGGAATCGGGTTGCTGCGGTAGAATCGCTGCCTGTCTTATAATGGACTGGCTGGATCAGCTAAACTCTCTACAACTTGTCTCAAGTTAGAGTAGGTAAATTGCTCGGACTGTGGGATGAATTGTCCTCGATGGAAACTCCATTCGATATCGTCTCATTGATGTACCGCAAGATTTTCTACTCGATCCTGTCATTTGATAATAAAATAAGATTAGAATTAAGACACTATCGAAAATAATTTTTAAGTCTAACTTCAACCGTTAATCGACACTAATACGGACACAGTCATTGTATCCGTATGTCCGTCACTAATGACAAATTTAATCCACGCGTTCAATAATAATTTAATCCACGCGTTAATCCAAAGGTTCAATAGATGGATGGCGACAAAGAAGCAAAACGCCGAACCAATTGGGTGATATCGTGTCCGATGCTCGGGTACCAAAATCGATATATTATTGATATTACTTAAAATTCGTAAAAAAAACGAGCCTAAGACAATTATCTGAAGAAAACAGTAACAGCCCCAACAATTTTCTGAAATTTTGATTTCTTGGCTTTTACTTACACTTAAGAAAAAAGAAAAACAAATATAATTATCAGAGGCAGAACCTCCATGCTTAATAAAGTCAATCACATATTTATTTTTAAATCTAAAGTCTAAAGTCTAAAGAGAATCTAGAGAGGCCTCAATTGTGTCAGAGTAATCAGGTTAACAAACATTGTCAAAAACTACTTTAATTTGAAAGATAAATTTTTTTGGAATGTTCAAAGTAGTCTAATTGAAGACTAGGGAATTGCTGTTAAATCATCAGGCAGCTCGAATGTCTGGTAAATTATAATGGAACGTCTTATATGGGGCATATTATCGCCGACCAATTCCAAACGCATTTCACGCTGCTCAATATTAGACAAAAACAAGAAAAAAGACTGTGCGTTCCGAAGAAAATATCGCCGCTGTTGTTGGCAGTATTGATGAAGATGCACATTTATCAATTTGTTAATTGGGATCGTTATAGAGCGATGATCAATGATTATTTAATTCAGAATTTGAATAATATTGATATACAAGAGGCGCTCCACATGTCATACAGCCAACGCAACAATCGATTTATTGAGGAAACAAGGCCATGTGATTTAACGACTTTAGATTACTTTTTGTGGTTATCTTAGTCTATGGTATATGCCAATAAATCAACAATTAAATTTGAAAAATTAACCGGAAATTGGATTGGCAGAATGCGCTTTGCTCAGCAATGGCCGCAGCCAAAATTATTCTCATTGAATAGTTTTAAGGCATCCAATTTATAATTTTCTTAATAAGGCAATCAATTTTTTTTAAACTATCCTAATATATAATGATTTCATTGCAAAAATTACTACTATTATTACTCTATTACTAACTTACTCTACTAATTTGCATACAATAAAAAAAAAGGTAATATTAAAAGCCGCCTGATAAAATTATCTAGAAAAAGAAGGTAGATGCGATTATGCAGGTGGTGACTTTCTTTTGCACCATATTAAAACTGGATCAAATTCATCTTTGCAGCCTAAATACGGGGGAGTTTAACATGTATACATATTAAAATTTTCTGGCAGCACATTTTCTTTGTCACTACATAGAAGACTTTATCATATTTAAACAATATTTTAAAACTTGAAGAGATTTGCCACTAAACGCCAAAACGCTTTTTTGAACTGCTCGACGTACGTTATAATTAATATTATTATTATATATATATTAATATTATTAATGTAAAGCTTAGTACACTTCACGGTTCATGATTTTTACACGCTTCGTTAGGTATAGTTTTCATATAAATAGAACATAGCTTAGTTTTAGAATTAGATTAAATCATCTCCTGATGATGGTAACATGGTTAGCGAAACGTACGTCGAGCAGTTCAAAAAAGCGTTTTGGTGTTTAGTGGTAAATCTCTTCAAGTTTAGTATTTCACACGAAAGGTTCCAACAGAAAAATTGAATATTTTTGAAATATTTATAGAAAAGTCAAGCTTACAATTTTAAATAACACATTCATTTGTTCGTCGCTTTGCGGTTGTTTAGGTACCATTGAACATGTCTCAGTTCCGTTGTCTTTTTGAACCTGTCGTTGTAAAATAACACCCAACATTTATTTTTAAGATTTAAAAACAAAAAAAATTACATGCTGACAAATCTGAGCTGTATGAGAGACGGGTCATCAATTCGATGGTTTTTCCCTTAAAAAATCAGAGCTGTCATAATCTCGATGAAAGATGATGCCACGATTTTGATTATTTTTAAGACATTTACAGATTGTTGTATACCAATTGGGATTAACGGCGTGTCAATTCTCTAAAGCCACAATAGTTACATGTCTAAAAAAAAAAAAGCTGAACGTTAATAAACAACTGTTTTTACTTTTGTCTCACAGTAAACCTCCCTATAGGAATAAGTGTATTACTGTGAGAGAGGATGATTTTGAAGGAGACAAAATAAATTTGCATGATAAACTAAATATTTACTAAAATTTGCATATAAATAAACACATTGTGTTTTTTGTCAAAAGTAGTATTATTTCGATAATCAATAATAACAACAACAGAAATACTCAGAATTGAATAAAGAATTGTTTTATCACAATAATACTGCTACAATTTGCATAATTTTTTTTAGGGGGCTTTAATTTAGATATCCACCGTATAGATCCAACATTGCACCATCAAATTTTCTTAATAAATAGATTTAAGGTATCTAAAAACTATTTATTTTACATGAAATAACATTCAGTGATATTAATTCTTGATAACAATTTTGAGCAAATGTCAGCCGCGGCTACTTCAGACAAATTGCATTCTGTCAATCCAATTTCTGATCAATTTTTCAAACTTAATGGCTGATTTATTGGCGTAGACTATAGATTTAACATAACCACACAAAAAATCTAAGTAAGTCTTGCGGTGAGTCAGTGAGACGATATCGAACGCAGTTTTGTAATTACAATTAACTGAGCTAAATAAAGAATTTAGTGAAGACATTTATCTCAGCAGATCCAAATTAGCCAACCTATCCTCTGTGTTGAATTTACCGGATATGATGATTGCAAAAGAGACAAAAATCCAAAATCGATCAAATAGTGCGGGTGTTCGTTATTTGGTTCAAGCATGCACCAGCGAACCCCTGCAGCAACAACCTAAGATTTCGTTGGCGGTTGTATGTACTTTCCGGAAAGTCCGAACAACTGATGCCACCTGTCGATGATTGTGATTGAGTTGAAGTGCCTCTGCAGCAACGCTCGTCCGAAGAAGCTTTCACTTTTGCTGAGGCATTTTGCATTGAAAAACTACTAAATGTAGGATTCCTAACAATATCAGATTTTGTATCAGTGCAAACATAAGTATATTTTATTGTGTTTATTTAGTGTATATTGTATATATTTTGTATATATTTTTTTTGTATATATTAATTTGTACTATATTATATTGTATTATATTATTTTGCATTATATTAGTTATTTGAATAATCTATGTATTTTTATTTAATTTTTTATCCTTTATATTTACTCCCTGGAAAATGCATTCGTTTTACAAAAATGCTCAATTGATTGTATCAAGATTTGACTATGACGTATAAAAAACTAGTTTCACTGTTTTACCAAACCTATCAATTTTTAAAACAATTGATAAATAATAGGGTGGGCCGAAAATCCGTTTTTTTTTTTCGAATTTCTTTTAATAACACCGAAAAGATTTTTCATTATGCCAAAAATGGGGGGAAAAAAATTTAAGTCGATATCTTTTTGTTAGCCAAAGTTCAGAGTTTTAAAAAAAAAATTTGTCAACTTACTTTGACAATACTATGACTTCTAATACTATGACTTCTCTACAATAAAGGTCCTTACACCAAATTAAGTCTAAATAAAGAGAAAATTGTTGAAAAACTTTGAACTTTGACTAACTTTGAGGAGCCTAAGATATCGACTTAAAAATGTTTCCCTTGGCACAATTTTTTTTGGCATAATGAAAAATATTTTCGGTATTATTAAAAGGTATTCGAAAAAATGTGTTGCAGGAAAACACTCATAAATTTATTACCAAAAAAGAAACACAATGAAAAATAAATTACATGCATTTCTGTCTTGCTTTATTTCTTGCAAAATCATGAATTCTTTTGGCAGTGTCAATGCGGTTTAAGATTTTCTGCTCTATATTCAAAATGACTAAGTTATTTAATCTCTCTTCTCCCATTGTAATCATTTAATAATTTTTTACTCTCTTTGAAAGAAAAAAATGATCTTTCTCCGGACGATAAAGGAATTTAAATAGATAAGGGAATTGTTAAAAAAATATTCAATAATATTTAAATATTCGGAAATGTGCAAAACATTTCTTAGGCGGCTTGATAGATTTGATATCTATCGACACTACTCTCACACGAGAAATCTAAGATGTCTGTTGGAGTTTTTATGGTGTCCTCGTTTTCTTTTAGCAATATTAAGAAACGGTTCAATTTATCTTCCAAAGTACAAACATCTATGCCACATTTGTATATACCCTTACTACTATACATACTATATATATATATATATATATATATATATATATATATATATATATATATATATATATATATATATATATATATATATATATATATATATATATATATATATATATAGCTGTTCTTTTTTCTTTTTCATATGTGAAAAGAAATATGTGATTGAGTTTATTAAACATGAGTCTCGGCTTCTGATTATTGTTTTTTTTTTTCTTTTTTTCTGTGTGTACTGAAAAAATATAAATAATTTCAATTAAAAGCGGATAAATCTTAATTTCAGAATGTTCTTGGGATTGTTCTTGTTTTTTGCAAGTAATTATCTTAGGCTTGATTTTTTACGAATTTTAAACGATATCAATAACACATATAACATCGATCTTGGTAACCAAAATGTGGGTGGAGGATCGGACACTATGTGATATGTCCCAATTGGTTCGGCGCTTTACCTCTTGGTCTCTATCCATCTGTTGGACCTTTAAATATCCACGCTTGGATTCAATTTGTCGTTAGTCTATAACTGTGTCCGCATATGTGTCGATTAACGGTTGAAGTTAGACTTCAAAATTATTTTCTGCAGTGTTTGAATCCTAGTTGTATCTAAAGCTGCCCGAATCAAGTAACAAATCTTGCGGTACGTCAATGAGACGAGATCGAACGGAATTCTCCAACTATCAACTATCGGAGCTAAATAAAGAATTTAGTGAAGACATTTACCCCGTCCGATCGAAATTAGCGAACCTGTCCACGGCGTTGGATTTGCCAGAAAAACAAATAAAAGTTTGTTTCAAAATAAGCGTATGAAGATTAAAAAGGAAAGAAAAATCCAATCAAATAGTTTTGGATTGTCATCTTTTGATGTTCGTTATTTGGTTCAAGCGACTACCAGCGAACCCCCGCAGAAACAAGCGCAGCAATCCCTGCAACGCACAGACTGCTGTGGTTCGTTAGTTCACGGTATAATGTACATCTCGGAAATGCCTGAACGACTGAAGGCAATACCAGATACTTGTGATAGGGTTGAAGTGGCCTCTGCAGCAACGCCCATCAGAAGAAGCTTTAGCTGTTGCGGAGGCATTTTGACTAGAAAAATTGTTAAATATATGATTCGTATCTTTAATAGATTTTATGTTATTTCAAACATAAGTTTATATTTTGTTCTGATTATTTTTGTATGTTATTTTTATTATATTATTTACTTCAATATCTTATATATTTTTATTTTATTTTTTATCCTTTATGTTTACTCCGTGGAAAATGCTTTCGGTATTCAAAAATGGTCAGTTGTTGATTCTTCTCGAAAATTATTGATAACCTTTTCTAATGACTTCAGTAGGATAGATTCTTTAAATAGTTCGGAGTCTACTGATTGCACTGATTTACAAGAATTTATTATTAGTAAAATTGTATTTCAAATTACTGTCATTGGGTGAAGTCGCCTCCACTGTCGTAATTTGTTTTTTCTTCTTCTGTAATACAAATTTCATTAATTTTTTTTTATATTGGCGAATCCAAGTTGTACAGCTAATACAGAGTCTATTCTTGCTGACTATCTTGTATCAAAAACTCTTTTCAGTGAAACAGATTGTTTATCTTTACATATTTCTCGTTTACTTTATAAAATATTCCAGTGATGAGTTGACGCAAAAAAAATGTAAAAAATTTCTGTACAAACATAAAATATTTAAATGCAGCGCTACAACTTTCTGCAGCGAAATTTAAAGAATAGTTAGCACACGGAATAAAAACTGCACTTCCGCTATGTTCTTTAATGCGTGCTTACAATCCTGGGTACCCGGGTAGATATTTGAAGCATTATCAAATGTTGCCCTCAATATTTATTAATATCCACTCGTAATCTTGTTGAAGCCTTGAAAACATCTTGTTCCAAGTATGAAGGATTAGGTTTATCTACAGGAATGAATCCCACAAATATTTTGTTTATATTACCAGGGGATGAAACATCTTATCACAAAAGTAAGTTGATTTACACGAAAAATATTGAGAGTGGAGTCAACTTTAATACTATTAAGTCGAGGATTTGATTTCTTCAATTATTTCAGCCGTTACTTGATTGCTATTAAGGCCTACAAATATTGTGTGATAAATAGTTCACATTTCTTCGTCCTTGGTTGGCATCAAATGTTGCATCTACAAAGGCAACAATGATTTGTAAATTGTTTTTAAAGGACCCAAAGGAGGTCAAATTCGCTCAGATATTCTAAGCAACTGAATAATTTTATTGTAGACAAAATTAACACTTATCTCAAGTAACATTCATATTTTTCCATTTGCTGTAATAGTTGAGTATCAATTTTATTGAATATGGCTGATATTCTGTACAGAATATACATGGCTAACATGTGTTCTTTTGAAACTTGGTGTCTGATAAAATAACATTAATCGATCCCCATTAGAATCGTCCCCATCAACCAAATTCAATAAAATTGATACTCAACTATTACAGGAAATGGAAAAATAAGAATGTTACTTGAGATAAGTGTTAATTTTGTCCACAAGTGCCATTAAGTAACTCTAAAAATTGGATAACATTTGATCGCATTAAACTGAAATTATCAGGAAACAGGCATAATGTTCTAACTTGAAAAAAAATTGTGATTAAAATAAATTACTACTCAGGTGTTTTCTTATAAATAATTGGGAAACTGTTTAAATTGATTTGAACTCTGAGAAATATATATATATATATATATATATATATATATATATATATATATATATATATATATATATATATATATATATATATAATCCTATAAAGATTTCAGTAAATGTCACATGATACATACAAAACAATAAAAAAAATTAGACATTCGGATTAAATTGTCTATTTCATAATAAAATGAAAAGATTTTATGGCGAGCAAACTGCCGCAGAAATAACATGGCAAGGGTATTTTGTCCCAATCAAAAGTGGTGTTTCTAATGTGCAGAACACTGAACAATCTGCACAAGAGGACTGGCTTGAAAATGCCAAACCATAAGAAGTAGTGAAATTGAGCTCAAGTACTCCAAGAAATGATCACAAAGGTACAACAAGAGAAAAAGAGAAAAAGTGGCTGACGTACTTTATAATTCGGTATCGTATTTTCTAATTCGGAAAATACATCCAGTGTTTCTGTTTTACACTGAACTATCAGCACTGCTGTCTCATTAGACGCAGTCCACGAAAATCTAACAATATATATATATATATATATATATATATATATATATATATATATATATATATATATATATATATATATATATATATATATATATATATATAATAATTATTGATTAATGCCACACAGCAAAACTGCAGATTTTTATAGTAAAAATAATGCGATTTGATCCAAATTACTTCATTAGTACAAAAGTTAATAGTAACCAATATACAGGGTGTTAAAGTTATAATTTTATTTTTAATTATCGTCAAAAAATTCTTAAAAAGAATCTTTCTTGAATGAAATTTGGTAGTGAGGGTTTTTTAAGATAAGAAATGTAAATATCTCGAAAAATTTTATGTAGGTTGTAGAGAGCGCTGTCTTCGACACTTTTCTACGTTTGAAAGCTCACAACTTTTTTGCGCCTTAGTGTATTTGCATTTTTAATGAAAATGTTATTTTGTCCACCTTTTTGACGTAAAAAAGGTATTCCATGCAAATGTCGCTACGAGTTATCACTTTCTAGATATCTGTATTTAAATTGTTCATTGCAAAATTTTTAAATTGAACTTTTAAAACATAACATTTGTGTTTGTTTTCCCTGTTTAGTTCTAGAGGAATGTTATCTAAATATTTTGGTAAATGAGTTTGAAGAAAGATATAGTTTGCTTTTTAAATTAGGTGTTAATAAAACCACATCAAACATTCATTTAAAATTCGTATTGGAAATGTCGTTCAGACACTAATAAGCGTGGAAATCTGAAAACCCGGCTGTCTTCGTCATGGATAAGTTTCCAAATATCTTCGATGAGCTCAGCGTCATTTAAAATTTTCCTGCCCGTGTATGTCTATCATATCTCGCAACTCTTAGAGATAAGAGTTTAGAAAACAATTTATGTCTGAGCATTTTGTCCTTGATTTCGTCAGTCAAAGTCAAAATCTTTCAAAAACTATTTTAATGTATTTATTATTATTATTACCATTATTTAAAACTATTTTAACTATTTAAATACTCACAATATTAAATATTAACAATCAGTGCAAAAGTCGTCTTGATGTATGTTTTAATCATAGCCTACATACTTTAAGAAAAGTGTTACATTTCAAAAGCGTAATTGAAAAGAGTGCAATGAACAATTTAAACCCAAATATCTAGAAAACGTTGCCTCGGGGCGACATTAAAAAGGTATAACTTATTTTCGTAAAAAAGACGGATCAAACAATATTTTCATTAAAAATGCGAATACACTAAGGCGCAAAAAAGTTGTGACCTTTCAAACGTAGGAAAGTGTCGCAGACAGCGCCGTATACAATCGACATAAAAATTTTCGAGACTTTTAAATTTCTTGTCTTAAAAAAACCCGCATTACCTAATTTCGTTTAAGAGAGATACTTTTTAAGAAATTTATTGACAAAAGTTGAAAATAAAATTATAAATTTAACACCCTTTATCTTGGTTACTATTAAGTTTTGGACTAAGATAAGTTAAGTTATTTTATTTTAGTTCTATTCCTATTTTCATAAAATTCACCTATTTGTCTAGTTAGCCTACTCGGATTCATCCGTTTTATGTGTGCGTAAAACTTGTCTTCTTTTTCTCATATCGCTATGTATATCTGCATATAACATTAAGTAACAGCTTAATAACTGTGTTGTATGTCTCAGTTTTGTGTTTTTAGATATGCATTTTTTGTTGTAAATATTTTTGTATAAGTCTCAATACAGTTTCCATTTTTTGATATCTACCCTTATTGCCCGCTTTTTGCAAGCCATTTTCCATGATTATTTTACCGAAATATTTAAATTGAGAGAGTCGTCTGATGTTACCATATTGTGTTTTTAGAAATAGTATTCTCAGTCTATTGTAGGTCATGTATTGTGTATTTTCGAAGGAAATTTCCTACATTTTCTGCTGTTACTTTTATATTCTGCTGTTATCAGTTAGTGATAATTATCAAAAATTATATTTTTTAAATATAACACAAATTATAATTTATATTCAAATTTTAGTAAATATTTTTATCATCCAAATTTATTTTGTCTGCTTATCCACTCATTCCTAGGTTATCTCCTGCATTTTTTTCAACAGCTTCCATGAACTCAAACGGAGCCCAATAACAAACAGTAATCCACTGTGTTTACTGTACGTTAAAACTAAAAACAGTTGTTTATTAACGTTCAGCTTTGGTTGAATTGAATACCGTTAATCCTAATTCGTACACAACAATCTCTAATTGTCTTTAGAAAAGTTAAAATTATGTCATTATCCTTCATGGAGACAATGTCAGCTCTGCATTTTTAAGGAAAAACTATCGAATTAATAGCTCGTCTCTCGTACAGCTCAGATCTTTTGTTTTCAAATCTCAGGAATAAATGTTGGGTGTTATCCGTATAGCGTCATTCACGCTCAAGTAAATGAGATTAGTGTGATCACTATATCCAAATGGTACACATATTTTTATTTTATTTTTTTTTAGAAAAAGCAAACATATATTAGTGACTGATAAAAGACAATATTTGAAAAACAAAAAAATATACTGAACTACTTGCAGTAAGCTACCTATTAACTTGTATCTAGTTGATTTAAATGGATGATTTACATACTTCCAGATCATTTAAATAGAATCGTTAATTAATAATGAAAATAAAATATTTTATTACGAGAAAACTTCCTCAGAAATAACACGCCTACAGTATTTTGAGTCGTTCAAAAGTGGCATTTCTAGTGTACAGAACATTGATGATCTGTACAAGAAAACCAGTTTCAAAAACGCCAAACTTTAAGAAGTACTGAATAGAAATTACGATATATAGCCGTATACCAAGAAACGACCCCAAAGGTTGACAACATTGAGAAATGACAACAAGAGGAAAAGTGACTGTCGTACGAGGTGCCCAAAAAGATAATATTCAAAACCGGGAAACCAGAGAATATTACAGCCTAAACCAAATTGCCAAATTGTAAGCTTAAGATATTTCCATAAGCTTTCCATAAGCCATAGATATTTCAAAAATTGACTTTAAAATATTGTTTAAATATGATAAAGTCTCCTATGTAGTAACATATGCAGTCAGAAAATATAAATATGATATTTCCAGAATAAAAATATTTACCGTCTTAGAAACGTATACGTATTAAACACCCCCGTAATTAGGTTGTAAAGTGGAATGTGATCCAGTTTTAATATGGTCCAAAAAAGTCACCACCTCCATAATCGCATCTACCTTTATTTCCTTCATAATTGTACCTGGCGCCTTTTAATATTGCCGTCTTTTACTGCATACTAATTAAGTCATATATACATTTTAGAAAAGACACTTCAACTGAGAAACAACAAAGATGTTAAAAAATATTTATCTAATTTGGACGTACCAAACAATTTTTTGTGTGTACATTTTTCAGGTATTTATAAGGTAAGCTACAGGGTTGTTCGGAAAATACGTCCAGTTTTTTGTTTAGCACTGAAGTAATAGTATAATTTTTGTTATGAAATCATCTTATGTATTAATAAAATAACCATTTTGCTATTTATGATTTTCTGCAAATAATCATTAAACATAAATTAATTAAAATTTTCCATTGTGAATTGATATTTAATGAAATCTTAATCTGATAGATATATCTATATAGATAGATCTATATATATATATATATATATATATATATATATATATATATATATATATATATATATATATATATATATATATATATATATACATATATATATATATATATATATATATATATATATATATATATATATATATATATATATATATAGAAAAAATTTTATGGTTCAGTGTTGGATATATACAATGGATTTCTAAATTAAACTCCCTTAAAAAATTATGGAAATTGAAGCAGCATTATCGTGATATAATAATTATTCATTCAATTCTGAGTATTTCTCTTGCAGAGATTAATTCAACTTAATAAAATATTAACAATATACTGCTATAATCAAAACATTTCACTTTTTAAATTGGACACAAACTATTAATTTATCTCCAAATTTGTGTAAATAATTAAAATTTAAATCTAAATTCAAATCCAAATTTGTGAAAATATATACACAAATTATTTGTGTAAATATATTTTGCCTCCTTCAAAGTAATCCACCCTCACAGCAAGACACTTATTCCTACCTTATCTCTAGTTTTCGACACAGTTTTTGTACTCAAATTCTGACATATGTTTAAATAGTTTCCATGGACTGAAAACAGTATTCACGAAGTGGTTTCTTCATTCTAGGAAACAGAAAAAAGTCAAACGGTGCCTTATCTTATAAGATGTTTTGTATATCTTTTGTTGAAACATTTACGAATAAATATTGCAGTGCTTCATAGTGAGTTATGTCATGATAAAACAATGAATGTTTGCCCTACCTATGCCTAAACACTGAATGTAAACAAAACAGTTTGCCCATTTAAAAGAACAGGTTCGGTTCACAAAACTTGCATGATTTTTGGCCTGCTTCTTGAAAATAAGCCGAGATGCTTGTCTCATAACGAGTAATTATACATTTCAGAACATTATCATTCAATGAAAGCATTTCTGCAGCAACTTCAACAAAAAGATATTTTTTTTAAATACATGCGTGTTTAAAACAAGATAAAGGGGCACACGAGGTAGGGCTAAATTATTTACATTCAGTACAAGATTCAATACAAGATTTACGTTCAGGACTAGATTTTGACAATGTTTTCTTCATGGATTGACGTGGTTGAAGTTCTTCCTGAATGAGGTTCATCTTTAACTGCTACTTTTATCATTCCGAAAGTCCTTGTACCATTCGTGAATATTTTTTTACATACCTTTATCGCCGTAAGGGTTTCTTGGCATTGTTTAAGCTTCAGCACAAGAAATTTCGTTTTTTAAAGAAAATTAAACGCGAATTCTAAACAATATGATATATGCCGAAACATTTAAAACTAATATTTT